>JAUTXW010004777.1:497500-877177 GCA_030620095.1 Kuschelorhynchus macadamiae
GCGTCCGCAACTGGTTTTATGAGATTTCTTGCTGACGCTGCGAGATTTGGACAGCATATTTCTTCTATCTTCTATAGGGTGGCTCGTCACGTAATTCCTCCCCCATAAAATTCAACTTTAAGGGTTAGCGAAGAAGTTGAACATGTGGTATGTCTTCAACGGCTGGCTCTGCTGGTCTCGGCTTCTTAACACACCTTGTATATAGTAACTTCTTCTGTTATATATGCCATTATGACATATATAACAGCATGCTATAATCAAAAATAAATAAATTAATAAAGTCCAAAAATTTGGGAATTCAATAATTTGGTCCATTTCGATATTTGGCTCGTTTTGTAAGATTTAGCTTTTTATGGAATATAAGTTGTCGAGTTCAATGTCGTCCAACTGGATTGAGAAGTTCGATTTTTCTTCGGGTTGATTAAGTTCGATACTTGGGAACAGGATTGAGGCTATTGATTCCTGATTCTTCAGTACTAAAGATTCCCTGTGTTGCCTTTAGTTTGCAATTCCTTGGAACATCGAAAATGTAGAAGCCTATCAAGTTTAGGTTTTCTTTCTGATTTTCACAGTTTAATTTAATATTTGTGTGTGTAGTGTGTAGTGCAACTCATTTTTTTATTAAATATTTTTATTATATGTAGGTATAGAATAGAGATGATAATAATTAAATATTGATAACTGAGTTATTGGTATTTTTAGAATGTAATTTATTACATTATTAGAAGTGTAACATTCCATATCAATTATTTTTTGAAATAGAAAGGTGTTTTGTAAATTTACTTTTAACGGTAATTGCATTTTATTTAGTTGTTTTTCAATATTTAGAAGTTCCTTATACATGTCATTCGCTTTTATTATACTAGGATGCATTATATTAATTGTAGCAAGAGAAATTGATTTTTCGACATCTTGGAAAATAGCGTTAATTATTTCATAGAGATTAATTAGTTGATTCAGAAAATCTATTATCAGAAGTGAATGTCCTTGTGAACCTTCGATGAATTTAAAAATTTGTTTTATTTTATTTTCCAAGATTCGTTCGTTTTCTCGTATCTTTTAGGCCGCGCTATTAAACTGATTTATAATATTCAGTGAGATAGCATTTTGCTGAGTTATAGTTTTTGCTAACTTGTTTTGTTTATCTTGAAGTTGTTTAATTAAATTATCGTATCTTTCTCCTCCTGAGGCATCTAAATTGCCACTAATTGGTTTAAATATAGAACCTAAGCCATTGATTAAACCACGTTTAATTCGTTTGAGATGAGGTAGTATTTAATTTATTTTAGTTTCCAACTTTTCTTTTATTAGCCTTAATATTTTAAAATAGCTAGATAGCATTTTTATATTCACTATTTAATTCTATAGATCTAGACAGGCGTTCTGTTTTGTTATCTAATAAATTAATTTTGTCAATTATAGGGTTTAGGTCATAAAAATATAAGAGTGCGTTATGTCGAGTTCTGAACTCTTACTTTTCTATTTTTATAGGAATTATGCCGGGATTGCTGCTTAAGTTTCTTACGGCGATATTGTCTTGAAAACCAGCGATGAGCGTGGAAATCTAGAATAAGAATACTTAATTAGTTTGCGTTCATTTGCGAGGCCTTTTTAGGTTACTCATGTGTAACTTAGGCTCGGTTTCCGTAGAAACTGTTTTTCTAATATTATCTGACTTTGTCAGTATTGTGCGTTTTTTAAGTTCATTAGCGGTTTTTTGTTCAAGTTGAAATATATCAGGGTTATCACGATTTTCATTTAATTTTTGAATTACCTTTTCCTTATTTTGGCTTATTTTTTCATTAATTTGTGAATATAGAATTTTTGTTCGTTCTTTATGATCATTGACGTAGTTATTCATTAGTATTTGGTCGATCTGAATGTCGAAAGGACTAACATTGCATATATCATTTTTAGATTTGGGAGCGATTTTAAAAATCCACAGGTGTTTAAAATACGAATATTTTCTGGTATAGTAGAGTGAAAGTGTTCGACGATACCATTTGAATTGGGATAGTTTGGACATATAAAATGTAGTTTTATTTTCCGTAATCCGAGTAATTCTGTTATTAATAAACTCCTAAATTCAATTATTTGTTTAGGTACTGAATGATGGGAAAGAATTTTAACAGACAGTCTGCGACTTCGACTGACTCCGCTGATGATATAGGATAAGCTTGCGCATATTTTGTGAAGCTATCCACAATTGTCAAAAGCTTGAATTTTTCTATAGTGAAGACATCTAATACATATGTATTATTTTAAATGGTCTACTGGCAGTAGGGGTTATGTTCATTTTTATTTTGACAGGGTTTCGTTCATATTTACATTGTTGGCATATTTCGCAAGTATTTGTATATGTATGTTTGTATAGAACTTTTTAAATTGATCCAATAATATTTATTTTTTATTCTACGTTCAGTTTCTTCAATACCGCGGTGATTTGTTTTACCTTCATGATAATTTTTTATTATCTCCTGTATATTGTTACATCAATGAGTTTGTGCATACAGCATTTTATTTTTAAGGATGGCTATTTAAAGTTTTTGCGTACTATTTCGCAAAAAGGCTCACAAAAATCCACGTTTTCGAAATAGAGCTGGTAATGTACATCTGGTATGATGTAATCTTTTTTAAAATTTACGATGTCATTTTCAAAGTTATTTTGCGATAATTGGACATTTATTTGCCTCTTTTTCTCAAACTGAATTATAGTTTTCGGTTTTGCCGGAGAATGCAATTCAGTTTTTATTATTATTTCATTTGCACCGTAATTAACAGGAGACTCTGTTATCGGGATACCTACAATGGGGTTTTGTTCTGTATTACTATGCATTGTTGCATCATCGTTACCTTCAATATTATTGTCTACGTTGTTATCTTCATTTACTGTACGTAAAGGAGATTAATTTCGTTCATGGTTATCGAGTTGCACGATAAGTGAAGCGTTATCTAAATCAGGGTTTTCCATGGCAGAATTTTCTACTTGTTTATTGTTAGAACTAAGTTGCTTATATATATGTAACATATATATATACTGTGACTATGTACTGAACTAAATTGCGTCACACTTTATTATTCCTAACTAATTGAAAACAAAATCATAACAAGGGAAGTTCCAGGTAAAGGAAATTTACCGTTTATTTTTCTGTTGTTATTTTTTCCGTGTCTTTTTTATATATGAAATCAAAGAGGAATTCACCACCGTTCCATTTATTATACTAAGCCTCGTCTTTTATGTAGGTGGATAACCGAAATCGCTTCTAAATTGTATAAAAATAGGAATTCACCACCGTTCCATTTATTATACTAAGCCTCATCTTTTATGTAGGTGGATAACCGAAATCACTTCTAAATTGTATAAAAATAGGTCATGCGTAGAACGCTTCAGCAGCAGCCGCATTGTGCGCACGCGCTGACATATATGCTCAGTTTGTAGGTAAAAACTAATTATTACTTTATTTATATTTGAAAAATTGAAAAATAATTGTAGCCAAGGATTTCCCCTATTAATTTCTTTTTCAACATCAAAAAATACTAATCTTTAGTGGAATTATTACAAATTTGACTCCTGGACGCGTTTACAATCTTCAGATTTTTAACTTGACTGTGGATGCCAGTGACAGGAAATTAACTATAGATCCCCATTCATCTGAGAAACAGTACTTGTACAGTATATCATGACCTTCATTTTTTACATTTACATAATTGCTTTAACTACAATACTGGTTCTACTTCCCTAGAAAAAGGAAAGTATTGTAATCGTAAAAAAAATCATCCTCCCAGGTCTTTCTGTCGGTCTGACTGTCTCTTTGCGGTATAGCTAAAAAACTACTAACCCGATTGACTTGAAATTTTAGTGAAAAGTTAAGGGTTTTATAAGGATGACTTGGCAACATTTGTAAAAATGCTATATGACGGGACAAAATGGCGGCCTAGGTAAATGTTAAATAAATTATTACTAAAAAACTACTTATCTAATTTTCGACAAATTTTGAACCAACATCAACTATTATGTCAAAATAAGATAAGTATTTTATACTAATAATTTTTGGGTTTGGTTTTCCTTATATGGCCTTGGTTCAGATGGTATAAGTTAAAAAACAGGCTTTAAGTACTCTAAGTGAACTTATATTAATTATTACAACCTCTGCATATTGAATGGCTCAAATAGAACCTAGTACTAAGTTTTCCTAGGGTCAGATAATATATCTATCTCACTTATTTTATCTTACACGTTAGTTTATATCAGGATCTAGGCATATAAGTAAACTTAAACTATTTGAATCAGGAAGATTAGGTTAAAAAATTAGGTACCCACAAGTCCAGATATTCAAGAGTTATACCTCATAGCACGTATTAACTGTTTGTCTTTCTTGTTCTTTTGATACGACATTAGTTTGTCATGTTCTTGAAAACAATAGATATAATTGAATTACTGCACCTTATAAATCCAATATATCGACCTTTCTACGAAAATATAAATACTTTAGCTATTGTTGATGGTATACTTCCGGATATTGATGGTTTAACAATATTATTCTAGCAAACAGAAAAAGATCAAATTAATTTGGATATGATGTTGAGTTCAAATAGTATACTTAAGTTCGATTTATTTTTGAGTTTGTTAAATGGTTCAAACAGTATATTTTAATTATTTTTTAAGAAAATAAAAGATTTTGATGAAGCTGACTTAGTTTATTTATTTTGTCATGCTTCTTTAAACATTAGCGAAAGGTTTCAACTCGATAACTTTTTTCTTCTCGTTTGGATCACTCATTGAAATTAAATGTGCTCTGCCTGAAAAAATCTTACTACATTGATTTCAAGTATAATATAGAGATAAACTGGTAAAATTGTAGTACGAATTCAAGATGGGGGAAAATGACGGACAAATAAAGTTTGTAATCATGAAAAAAACACCTTCATAGGTTTTTACAGATCTACATGTTTTAGTGCTCCTATATTTCAAAAACATGTTTTCTCAAATTCCGTCGCTCTGTCTGTTTGTCTGTCAGCTCGTGGCATAGCTTCAAATTTTGGTAAAAAATTAAAGATTACCTGAGGATGGCCTAGTAAGATTTTGGTAAAAATCCAGTATGGAGGAACAAAATGGCGGTCTAGTGAAATATTTATAAAAATTATATAGGAACGACTGGTAACATTTGGTACAAATCCAAGATGGCAAAAAAATGGCGGCCTGTTAGCTTTTTAAAAAAATAGCATGAAAAGCTACTTATTAGTTAATTTCAAATTTTCGGCAAGAATTAAGAACATAAAGATAACTGGTTAAATTGTGATACGAATTCAAGATGGTGCAACAAAATGCTGTCCTAATAAACTGTGTAAAAGGATCAACGTAAAAAAACATTATTCAATTGGTTTCAAATTACAAAAATTAGATGTGATATAGGGATAAACTGGTAAATTTTTGGTACGAATTCAACATGACAAAATTAACAAAATGGTGGTCTATTACATTTTTTAAAGAATCAGTGTGGAAAACTATTTATTCAATATATTTTGAATTATCCACAAAAATCAAGTGTGGCGTAAAATGCCGTCCGAAAAGATTGTTTGAAGCGAAAATATATATATATATATATATATATATATATATATATATATATATATATATATATATATATATATATATATATATATATATATATATATATATATATATATATATATATATATATATATATATATATATATATATATATATATATATATATATATATATATATATATATATATATATATATATATATATATATATATATATATATATATATATATATATATATATATATATATATATATATATATATATATATATATATATATATATATATATATATATATATATATATATATATATATATATATATCATATATATATATATATATATATATATATATATATATATATATATATATATATATATATATATATATATATATATATATATATATATGTCCCAAACCGATTTAGTCAGGCTCTAGTTCCCAAACCGTTTGAGATATTTAGTTCGAATAAAAACTAGAATTTATAGCTATGAGGATACTTTAAAATGACTTCGAAGAAAAATGTTTCAAAAAAAATAGTTCCAAAAATTGGACCCTAACCCTAAAATTTTAAACGACACCCTGTATATTTTTTTACATAATTTTGTAGGATTGTAAATTCCCTATTCAGCACTTCTTCCCGATTAAAAATCGATTAAGAAATAGCTTAGAAAATTAAAATTTTATCTTCTGATCAAGTTAGCCATGGGGTAAATTAAAAATCCCCTTAAAACAAAACAAGAAAATTTCAATGTATTTTTTTTTATTTTACAGATTATCTACGGTAATAAATGTTCAAATTGTATTTTTAAACTATAAACACCCTATATATTCAAGTAATGTTGTTTCAAACACAGTTTAAATGTTTTGGGACCACTTAGGCAGTAATACAACAAAGGCCGATTTTTCAATTAGCTAGAAAATCGCATATATCATCTTTAAGAAATATGATGGCTAAGAATAAAGAGACTAATGCACCTTAAATATGAAAATTAAAAATAACATGCCGTATTATGTTATTTTATACACAATGTTCCAATGAACTTTTGTCTCAGCAACATTGTGTAAAAAACGGAAACTTTGACTTTACCGCTATTTTTGGGGACATCATGTATAACGCGCAAACATGTACATTTCGTGACATTTATGATAATGTTGTAAACGTTAGAACCATTGGATACAATATCCAACAAAAAAATTGAAGGTCGTGTTTTAAAAAGTAAATTTTCGGCAAAAAAATCGTATCTCAGGAAAAATAGGAATTGCATTTTCATCCTAGTCATTTTACATTACTTCATTTTATGCCCTGTATATGAGTATATCCTTATAAACTGATGCTTCACATTAAATTGATACGTCGATTGAAAGTCAGTTAAACAATAATTCCAAAAAGGGAAACTCCATCAAAATCCGCATGATACTTTTTAAGATAGATAACTTTGAAAATGGTGTAAAAATCTAGGCTGGACGCTTCGAGTGTTGACCAGTTTATTGAATCGTATTTATAAATTTTATACACATGACACAGATCTTCGTACAATGAATTAATAATCTTTTTAAGAGACATATGTATAAGTCAGTCCATTTAAGAAAAATTGTCAACAAAAAATGGCCAGGTTGGAGAGAGGAAAATCAACTTTTTAAATGGCAACATTGACTTCTTATTAAGGAAATTTAATAAATTTCGCAGACCTAAATTAAACATAAAGAGGAACAATGTTTACATCAAATTAAATCTAGAAGCACTTGAAACATGTCTTTGGTCTGCTTTTACTGGACTAGGTTACTCCCACTATAGTCAAACCACTATGATGTATGTTCATCATATGCCACGCCACTTTGGTAGGCCCTCTACCATATTTAAATGTGAATGCCCCCCATCAATAAAATAATGCCTTTGTGCAATTAAGTCTATATCCACACGGAATACAATGTCGTTTCGCAGTGCAATAGCCTGCAGTAAACCCACTAAAACTTTGTTTAAAAGTCCTGTTTACAAAGCATTCTGCTTTTCTTTTGATCTGTTTACTCACTAAATTATGCACGATATTCTTTGCTTACGTATTTCCGTTTAAATAAAATACAGAGAGGCATTCTCCGCAAATTGAAAAAGAATCAAATTTTGAAAATCATCACTTCAAATCTACTAAATTCAATTCATCGAGAAAATGACCACGTTGGAAAACTCTTTTTAGTTTTAATCAATTATAAAAGCCAGACGTGACAAAGAGTTACCGTTCCAATATGTAAGAAGAAATTGATTGAAAACTTACACTGCTAAAGGTTGTACGAATATATAAGATAAAATCTTCTATTCTATAGGTTCAAGATGTTTTTATAAAAAAAGAAAATAAGTATATATATATATATATATATATATATATATATATATATATACAGGGTGTCCCAAATTGATTTAGCCAAGCTCTAGTTCCCAAACCGTTTGAGATATTTAGTTGGAATAAAAACTAGAATTTGTAGCTATGTATGTATGTAACTTCAAAATGGTTGAAAAAAAAACATCCCAAAAAGTTCGACCCTAACCTTAAAATTTTAAGTGCCATCCTGTATATTTTTTTATATAATTGTGTAGGACTGTAAAGTCCCTATTCAGTACTTTTTTCCGATTGAAAGTCGGTTAAGAAACAGTTTAGAAAATTAACATTTTATCTTCCTATCAAGTTAGCCATGGGGTAAATTAAAAATCCGCTTAAAAGAAAAGAAAACAATATCAAGTTAGCCATGATTCGATAAAACAAAAATAAAACATTTTTGACACTTGTCAAATTGAACTAAATGAGAGTGCAAGTGAGGTTCTTTATTATTCCTGTCAATTTCGTGTTAAAATGCCAAGTTTGTTTACTGCAGAAGAATACGTTGATATGATTCTAATTTACGCTGAGTGCTTAAAAAATAAAAGACGAGCCAGAGACGTATATCGCATTCGTTTTCCTAATCGTCCAACGCCAAACGAAAATACATTTGTCAACCTAGAACGCATCCTGAGGCAAAGACATTTCCCGACTGGGAATCGCAATAATTCCAGAAGATCGGTATGTAATGAAGAAAATATTATAAATGTTTTAGCATATGTACATTTCAATCCTCATGTGTCAATTCGGAAACTCTCTGAAGAACTTAATATAACAAGAAGTTCTGTTGAGCGTATTTTACAAGACTTTAAGTATCATTTTTATAAAGTTCATCTGGTGCAAGGACTCTATCCAGGTGACACTGACAGACGCCTGCTATTTATTGCAAGCATATTAGTTAAGACTGAAGACGATTCAGCCTTTTTAGCTAAAATATTGTGGGGTGATGAGGCCAAGTTCCACAATAATGGTCTCATTAACAGGCACAATTCCAACTATTGGTCTCCAGTTAATCCATATTGTGTAAAGGAGACTAGATTTTAACGCATTTGGAGTGTCAATGTTTGGTGTAGATTATTTAATGGAAGGATCATTGGACCCTATTTTTATGAAGATACTTTAATGGGAGAAAGGTACCTGCACTTTCTACAACATGTTTTACCTCAACTTCTAGAAGAAATTCCGTTGGCTGAAAGACAACAAATGTGGTGGCAGCAAGATGGAGCACCTGCTCATAATGCTCACATAGTTACTGAATTTCTCCAGAACAGGCTTGAGGCTAATTTCATTGCAAATGCTTCTCCCGTAATAAGGTGGCCTGAACATTCACCTAATCTTTCCCCCTTAGATTTTTTCTTGTGGGGAACCTCAAAAGATATGGTATATTTAAGTAAATCCAATGATGTAGAGGACCTGAAGAATAAAATTAGAAATGCCTGTCGCAGAATAACGCCACAAATGATAATTGGTACATGTACGCGAAACCTTTTGACAAGATTTGAAGCTTGCGTTGCCGCTGAAGGTATACAATTTGAACATTTATTACCGTAGATAATCTGTAAAATAAAAAAAAAATACATTGAAATTTTCTTGTTTTGTTTTAAGCGGATTTTTAATTTACCCCATGGCTAACTTAATCGGAAGATAAAATTTTAATTTTCTAAGTTATTTCTTAACCGATTTTTAATCGGAAAAAAGAGCTGATTAGGAAATTTACAATGCTACAAAATTATGTAAAAAATATACAGGGTGACGTTTAAAATTTTATGGTTGGGGTCGAATTTATTGGGACTATTTTTTTTCAAACACTTCTCTTCGAAGTCATTTTAAAGTATCCTCATAGCTACAAATTCTAGTTTTTATTCCAACTAAATATCTCAAACGGTTTGGGAACTAGAGCCTGGCTAAATCGGTTTGGGACAGCCTGTATATATATATATATATATATATATATATATATATATATATATATATATATATATATAATTTCGCTTCAAACATTCTTTTCGGACGGCATTTTACGCCACACTTGATTTTTGTGGATAATTCAAAATATATTAAATAAATAGTTTTCCACACTGATTTTTTAAAAATTTCAATAGACCACCATTTTGTTAATTTTGTCATGTTGAATTCGTACCAAAAATTTACCAGTTTATACCCATATCACATCTAATTTTTGTAATTTGAAGTCAATTGAATAATGTTTTGTTACATTGATGCTTTTACCCAGTTTATTAGGACAGTATTTTGTTGCACCATCTTGAATTCGCATCACAATTTAACCAGTTATCCTTATGTTCTTAATTCATGCAGAAAATTTGAAATTAACTAATAAGTAGTTTTTCATGCTATTTTTTTAAAAAGCTAACAGGCCGTCATTTTTTTTGCCATCTTGGATTTGTACCAAATGTTACCAATCGTTCCTATATAACTTTTTTAAACATTTCACTAGACCGCCATTTTGTTCCTCCATACTGGATTTTTACCAAAATCTTACTAGGCCATCCTCAGGTAACCTTTAATTTTTTACCAAAATTTGAAACTATGCCACGAGCTGATAGACAGACAGACAGAGCGACGGAATTTGAGAAAACGTGTTTCTGAAATATAGGAGCACTAAAACATGTAGATCTGTAAAAACCTATGAAGGTGTTTTTTTCATGATTACAAACTTTATTTGTCCGTCATTTTCCCCCATCTTGAATTCGTACTACAATTTTACCAGTTTATCTCTATATTACACTTGAAATCAATGTAGTAAGATTTTTTCAGGCAGAGCACATTTAATTTCAATGAGTGATCCAAACGAGAAGAAAAAAGTTATCGAGTTGAAACCTTTCGCTAATGTTTAAAGAAGCATGACAAAATAAATAAACTAAGTCAGCTTCATCAAAATCTTTTATTTTCTTAAAAAATAATTAAAATATACTGTTTGAACCATTTAACAAACTCAAAAATAAATCGAACTTAAGTATACTATTTGAACTCAACATCATATCCAAATTAATTTGATATTTTTCTGTTTGCTAGAATAATATTGTTAAACCATCAATATCCGGAAGTATACCATCAACAATAGCTAAAGTATTTATATTTTCGTAGAAAGGTCGATATATTGGATTTATAAGGTGCAGTAATTCAATTATATCTATTGTTTTCAAGAACATGACAAACTAATGTCGTATCAAAGGAACAAGAAAGACAAACAGTTAATACGTGCTATGAGGTATAACTCTTGAATATCTGGACTTGTGGGTACCTAATTTTGTAACCTAATCTTCCTGATTCAAATAGTTTAAGTTTACTTATATGCCTAGATCCTGATATAAACTAACGTGTAAGATAAAATAAGTGAAATAGATATATTATCTGACCCTAGGAAAACTTAGTACTAGGTTCTATTTGAGCCATTCAATATGCAGAGGTTGTAATAATTAATATAAGTTCACTTAGAGTACTTAAAGCCTGTTTTTTAACTTATACCATTTGAACCAAGGCCATATAAGGAAAACCAAACCCAAAAATTATTAGTATAAAATACTTATCTTATTTTGACATAATACTTGATGTTCAAAATTTGTCGAAAATTAGATAAGTAGTTTTTTAGTAACAATTTATTTAACATTTACCTAGGCCGCCATTTTGTCCCGTCATATAGCATTTTTACCAAATGTTACCAAGTCATCCTTATAAAACCCTTAACTTTTCACTAAAATTTCAAGTCAATCGGGTTAGTAGTTTTTTAGCTATACCGCGAAGAGACAGTCAGACCGACAGAAAGACCTGGGAGGATGATTTTTTTACGATTACAATACTTTCCTTTTTCGAGGGAAGTAGAACCAGTATTGTAGATAAAGCAATTATGTAAATGTAAAAAATGAAGGTCATGATATACTGTACAAAAATAATCCTGACGATTTTTTCTCTAAATATTATTGTTTCTCAGATGAATGGGGATCTATAGTTAATTTCCTGTCACTGGCATACACAGTCAAGTTAAAAATCTGAAGATTGTAAACGCGTCCAGGGTTCAAATTTGTAATAATTCCACTAAAGATTAGTATTTTTTGATGTTGACAAAGAAATTAAGAGGGGAAATCCGTGCCTACAATTTTTCAAATATAAATCCGCACAATGCGGCTGCTGCTGAAGCGTTCTACGGATGACCTATTTTTATACAATTTAGAAGCGATTTCGGTTATCCACCTACATAAAAGACGAGGCTTAGTATAATAAATGGAACGGTGGTGAATTCCTATTTTTATACAATTTAGAAGCGATTCCAGTTATCCACCTACATAAAAGACGAGGCTTAGTATAATAAATGGAACGGTGGTGAATTCCTCTTTAATTTCATATATAAAAAAGACACGGAAAAAATAACAACAGAAAAATAAACGGTAAATTTCCTTTACCTGGAACATCCCTCGTTTTGATTTTGTTTTCAATTTGTTAGGAATATTAAAGTGTAACGCAATTTAGTTCAGTAAATAGTCACAGTATATATATATATATGTTACATATATATAAGCAACTTAGTTCTAACAATAAACAAGTAGAAAATTCTGCCATGGAAAACCCTGATTTAGATAACGCTTCACTTATCGTGCAACTCGATAACAATGAACGAAATGAATCTCCTTTACGTACAGTAAATGAAGATAACAACGTAGACAATAATATTGAAGCTAACGATGATGCAACAGTGCATAGTAATACAGAACAAAACCCCATTGTAGGTATCCCGATAACAGAGTCTCCTGTTAATTACGGTGCAAATCAAATAATAATAAAAACTGTATTGCATTCTCCGGCAAAACCGAAAACTATAATTCGGTTTTAGAAAAACAGGCAAATAAATGTCCAATTATCGCAAAATAACTTTGAAAATGACGTCGTAAATTTTATAAAAGATTACATCATACCAGATGTACATTACCAGCTCTATTTCGAAAACGTGGATTTTTATGAGCCTTTTTGCGAAATAGTACGCAAAAACTTTAAATAGCCATCCTTAAAAATAAAACGCTGTATGCACAAACTCATTGATGTAACAATATACAGGAGATAATAAAAAATTATCATGAAGGTAAAACAAATCACCGCGGAATTGAAGAAACTGAACGTAGAATAAAAAATAAATATTACTGGATCAATTTAAAAAGTTCTATACAAACATACATATACAAATACTTGCGAAATATGCCAACAATGTAAATATGAACGAAACCCTGTCAAAATAAAAATGAACATAACCCCTACTGCGAGTAGACCATTTAAAATAATACATATGTATTAGATGTCTTCACTGTAGAAAAATTCAAGTTTTTGACAATTGTGGATAGCTTCACAAAATATGCGCAAGCTTATCCTATATCATCAGCGGAGTCAGTCGAAGTCGCAGACTGTCTGTTAAAATTCTTTCCCATCATTCAGTACCTAACCAAATAATTGAATTGAGGAGTTTATTAATAACAGAATTACTCGGATTACGGAAAATAAAAGTACATTTTATATGTCCCAACTATCCAAATTCAAATGGTATCGTCGAACGCTTTCACTCTACTATACCAGAAAATATTCGTATTTTAAACACCCGTGGATTTTTAAAATCGCTCCCAAATCTAAAAATGATATATGCAACGTTAGTCCTTTCGACATCCAGATCGACCAAATACTAATGAATGACTACGTCAATGATCATAAAGAACGAAGAAAAATTCTATATTCACAAATTAATGAAAAAATAAGCCAAAATAAGGAAAAGGTAATTCAAAAATTAAATGAAAATCGTGAAAACCCACTATATATTTCAACTTGAAGAAAAAACCGCTAATGAACTTAAAAAAACCCACAATACTGACAAAGTCAGATAATATTAGAAAAACAGTTTCTACGGAAACCGAGCCTAAGTTACACATGAGTAACCTAAAAAGGTCTCGCAAACGAACGCAAACTAATTAAGTATTCTTATTCTAGATTTCCACGCTCATCGCTGGTTTTCAAGACAATATCGCCGTAAGAAACTTAAGCAGCAATCCCGGCATAATTCCTATAAAAATAGAAAATGTAAGAGTTCAGAACTCGACATACGCACTCTTATATTTTTATGACCTAAACCCTATAATTGACAAAATTAATTTATTAGTTTAAGAGTTACATTTGTGCTTGTAGTTTTATTTTTAATGTATAGCTTAAAATTAAATACAACATAGTACAAAATGTGTATTTTCGTATTTTTTAAAAGAGCGGCATATTTAGCTTTGGCACAAAGGCGGCCAATCCCCTAGGAATGGCCCTGAGTACTACAATGCGTTAATAATAATAATAATGCAAAAATAAATGTAAAAAATCAGTAAATTGTTTTTAATTGATTTTATCCGGAACTTCCCTCGTTATGTATCCTTCACTGTAATAATGCACACCATTTTATGATCCACTGTATCTCATTGCTGCAAGTTGCTAGAACTTGCAACTAACTTATAAACTCAATTCATGAACACATAAAAATAAATCAGAAGATAAGGTTGACGTTGTCGAGAACAATAACAATATGGCTTCTAAGAAAAATACTAATACACCAAAAGCAAATGTAAATGTCAATATCATCACACAAGAAGAAGATTAATATAAAACATACCACGGTAACATCAATTGATAAATATCAGACATAAAGAATTCCTGATAGCAAAACAGAACGTCTGTCTAGATCTATAGAATTAAATAAAGAATATAAAAATGAAACTTCTAGCTATTTTAAAATATTAAGGCTAATAAAAGAAAAGGTGGTAACTAAAATAAATGAAATACTACCTCATCTCAAACGAATTAAACGTGGTTTAATCAATGGCTTAGGTTCTATATTTAAACCAATTAGTGGCAATTTAGATGCCTCAGGCGGAGAAAGATACGATAATTTAATTAAACAACTTCAAGATAAACAAAACAAGTTAGCAAAAAACTCAGCAAAATGCTATCTCACTGAATGTTATAAATCAGTTTAATAGCGCGGCCTAAAAGATACGAGAAAACGAACGAATCTTGGAAAATAAAATAAAACAAATTTTTAAATTCATCGAAGGTTCACAAGGACATTCGCTTTTGATAATAGATTTTCTGAATCAACTAATTAATCTCTATGAAATAATTAACGCCATTTTCCAAGATGTCGAAAAATCAATTTCTCTTGCTACAATTAATATAATGCATCCTAGTATAATAAAAGCGAATGACTTGTATAAGGAACTTCTAAATATTGAAAAACAACTAAATAAAATGCAATTACCGTTAAAAGTAAATTTACAAAACACCTTTCTATTTCAAAAAATAATTGATATAGGATGATACACTTCTAATAAATATCACTATATACATTTCTTTGCAGTCACTATAAATGCTAAATTTGCTTTAAATATTATTGTCAACAATCTGGAAAAAACTTCAGGGTTAGAATTGTGGCCGAACCCTAATATAATAAAACCCTGTGAGCGTCATTGCTTTTCGATTCAAGCACACGAAGTTTCTTCTCTCGAAGAATAGCTCGCCTATAAAACGGCAATATAGCGTTTTTTTCTTGCACATATTTGTGAATGAGTGAAGAGATCTCTTGAGTAAACGTTCATTACAGACTGATCGGGCAATGCAAAGCAGGTAACTTAAAAATGCCGTTGCTAGGGGCTTTTTGAACCAACGCCCTGAAAAATTAGCCGGTTTTCATTCAACTACAATGCTTTTAACAAGTTATTAATTAACTCCACACTGATTTGTTATACAATATACACACCGGGACAATAAATTCCGGAATGCTGAATTTACGCTTAAATTTGACAAAGAATAACTTTTTCTTTTTCATTTTTCAAACGATTATAATGAATAATTTTGCCATATTTTAGGCAGATTATTAGGGTTAATCTAGCATTTGCGTATTTTTAAGAACATCTTATGCCATGATATACCAGGAGAAACAAAATGTTGTTTTTAAGCATTTATTTCAAAACACCCTGTATAATACTTGGACAGTGGAATTATGTCGCACTATATTTTAAAAATAATGCCTATTCATTCTTGACATTTTGCTTTTTAATTCATCTGAATATTTGTCTTTTTTCAGAAGATAAAGAATTTTTAAATAAAATGCTGACAATTTAACAGTATTTTTAAATTAAGGCATTAAACAAGGAAAATGCAGTCTTATTTTGGACAACAGTTTATTCATTTTTAAAAAAACTAATGATACAAATTTATTAACCTACCTAAAAGCGAGTGGTCCTTCCTCGGGCCTAAATCACACCCTCTAATCGCCGCAGCATACTTTGAATGAGGTTGGCAACAAAGTCTTGGTCTAGTCGCATCCATTCTTTCTGTATAGCAAGTCGTAGTGCACCTGTTTTTCTGGAACATTTACGTGCAATCTGATTCCTTTCTTTAAGGGGTCCCATATGTGTTCAATCGGATTAAGGTCCGGACTTTTTAGAGGCCAATCCAATCGAAGGATTCCAACTTCGGCCAAGTACTCCGTGAAAATATTAGCAATATCAGAACGCGCGTTGTCTTGCATAAAAACAAAGTCTGGGCCTATAAACTATGCATATGGTGCAACGTGATTTTGTAAATATTCCGTAATGTACCTTGGAGCAGTAATAGATCGTCTTTCTAAAATTGCTAAATCAGTGCGACCTCGTAAAGTTATGGCTTCCCAGGCCATTACACCACCGTCTCCAAAAGGTGTTATTTTAGCAAAACTCTCTCTTCTTCTTCTTCTCCAGACAAGTTTGAGCCCTTCTGGTGAAGACACGTTAAATTTTGACTCATCGGAGAACAACAAATTTTCCCACTGCTGTATGGTCCCGTCAAGATATGTTCTAGCAAAATCGAGCTGTAGCTGGTCTACGACTTGATAAGCCACGTTCATCTAACTCTCCGCGAAGAAACAGCAACTCCTTGATCATTTCTCAGCCGATGTGCCACAACATTTGAAGTTACACGACGATCTCGTAAGACAGTAACATTTATAAAACGATCTTCCCTCTCATTTGTACAGGGTGAGCTCTTATATTTTGCACCCTCCTGTATATCGGCTATTTAAGAAGATAGCAAAAAACTTTACAAAAGTTTATAAGGTTTTTACAGAATTTTTATAATATATCAGAAAAAACAATAGAACATAAAAAAATCAGACATAGTTACCAAACTTTTTTTTTTCTTATGGAACCTGGGTGTGGGGTTATATTATATGTTTATCAAATGGGTCTCTTCTAGCTGACTATAAATATACAATACCACTTATACCTTTTTCTCTAAAAATAACCGAGAAATTTAAGAAAAACCTTGCCATAAGAGGCAATATGAGAGAGAGGGATAAGGCTCCAGTCTATAGACTCAATTGGAATACATTGGCTCTTATGGCAAGGTTTTTCTCAAATTACTCAGGCATCTTTAGAGATAAAGGTATTAAACCCGGTATATTTATAATCAGCTAGAAGAGACCCATTTGATGAACATATAATATAGAGGATATTTCATAAGAAAAAACAAAAGTTTGGTAAATAAATCCGATTTTTTATGTTCAATTGTTTTTTGTGATCATGTTATAAAAATTCTGTAAAAACCCTAGAACTTTTGTATTTAAAGTTTTTTGCTATCTTCTTAAATAATCGAGATTCGGGGGGTGCAAAATATAAGAGATCACCCGGTACATCGCCTTCGACCAGAGCCAGGTATTCTATTGTAAGAGCCGATTTCATCAAACCGTCTAAGAGCATCACTGACAGCACTTATAACGCACATTAAGACCGTTATCACGAAGAGCTACTGCTTTCACTACCTGTCCAACTCTCATGTTTAAATTAAAATTAAAAGGAGCAAATTTAAAACATCTTTACAATGTAAAAACTGAACACAAGGACAAATAAATAAAGCCTTCTTGATCATTATGAACATTGAAAATATTGTAGTTTTGATATAATATATATATATATATATATATATATATATATATATATATATATATATATATATATATATATATATATATATATATATATATATATATATATATATATATATATATATATATATATATATATATATATATAATGTATCCTAAATAAGGGCAGATATTAAGATAAATCAAAATCACGATGTCAAGGATTGTTGCTTAAATATAGTGCGACATAATTCCACTGCCCAGTTATTATCCGCATATATCATAGCATAAGAGAACATGTTCTTAAAAATACGCAAATGCCAGAATAACCCTAATAATTTGCCTAAAATATGACGAAAAAATAATTAAAATCGGTTGAAAAATGAAAAAGTTATTCATTGTCAAATTTAACCGTGAATTCAGTTGTCCAGGATTTATCGTCCAGGAGTGTATAAATATCTGTAAAAGTATAACAGATTAAGAATTAATTAAAATAACGAATAAATGTCATGAAATGCTCTACACAAAAAAAGCCCCATTAATCTTTTGTATGGCTAATAGTTTTCGAGAATAAAAACCACGCCAGAAACATAGTTTTTAAAGTGTTAACAACATACCAATTCTACATACCTGTTTAAAAAATTGATAGAGGACTGTAAACTTTTAAATTGTTTTAAATGTTTTTTTTTATATTTTAAACCTATAATACTGTTACAAAGTAATACAAAACGTAGGTTGTGCCTTTAATATCTAACATCCGAAGGAGTTTACGTCCTTATATTTCCACAAAACAGTTAAAGGCATCTAGATTCTTGTTTTAACAGCCGATAAATCTCCAAGAAATCATAAAGTTATAAAGTTAGAAATACCTAAATCAACATAAATTTGCGAGTAAACAACCGCTGCCGTCTCTTATTTTAAAAGAAGGAATGGGAGCGAATGACAAGCTTCAAAGTTTTATGACGGAAGTTACAAATCATTAATAAGACAGAATATTTTTTCATTACGGTTCGTAAAATGTACCGTTTCAGTCTAAGTTTAACCCGTATGTGTGGTTTATCACTTGTATTCTTCGTAAAACCAGAGTTAATGATATGTGTGAAAGTTTCACCACTGATGCAAAACTAGATGCACCACACGTTTGAAGATACATAGTTGTCATTTTTTCACCACTGACAAAAAAATGTGTTTTGGCAAACACAGTACTTCCCCGTATATAATAAAGTTGCCATATTTTGGATTTTTTTTAAATATTGTTAGTTTATTTATTAAAATAAAACGTTTTACACTCTTTAAAAACATAAAATTTTAATTTTGTTTTTAAGGAGCTGTTTCACCCCCTTAGATTAAGCCACGTATAAAAATAAAGAATATAAATTTAGCCTGTTACCATTTTTTATTCGCAATTTTAAAACGCTTTCAGATAAACCTTTTTTCCTTCTGGAAAAAAGGGTTTTAACTAGTATATAACATATTTCACTTAAAAAAGCATTTAAAACAAAAGATTTTTCGTTTTTTGGGAGTTGCTTCATATCGCTAGGGCCACACTGTATAATTGAAAAAATGTTTTTACATACAAAAGTGTAAAGAAATTGGACCTATTTTACTGATTTCTAAGTAAGCTAACTGCTTCAGAAATATATATATTTTCAGAGGACCGTCTCATCAGGACTACCCCGTATATAATTTCACGTATTTCACTGTTTTCTGGTAAGTTAAGTGCTTCTAAAATACATTTTTTTTTTTCATTTTCAAGGGGCTGCCTCAACCTTTTTGTGCTACACTGTATACGAGACAAAAATTATTTTATAGACAAAATTTTACATGTTTTGTCATTTTGCGAAATATTACGTTTTAAATATGTATAATCGAAAAAAAAATCAATTATCTACGCCAACGACTTTCCCAATTTTTCAAAGTCAGGACATTTACCATAACTAATTCTGTTTTCAATTTGACTGCTATCGGTTTGAGCATTCTCGAATATATTTTTTTACATTTTGATGCCCCTTAAAAATAGCGAAGATATATGCCTATGACACCCAAAATCTAATCCCGAGGACCTAGACAAATTTGTTGGAAAAGTTTGTATACATGCACACACGTCATATAACGCATATTAGCTGTTATATAAGGAAGTAAAAATATCAGATTTCCTGTTATTAAATTTCTCTTATCAAAAAAGTAAAATAAAAACAGGATTATTAATGAATAGTACGTTAGGGCAAAATTATTTCACGATTTATCGCAACAGAAAATCAGACCTGGAGTCCACTGCCTCGATGAATCTGAAATGATTGGTCAAATTGCAAAAAATCATACAAAAACAGTCAAAAATGTAGCTTTTAACATATTTTGATTGGTGCTAAATTGCAGCCATTACTTCCATTTGTTTTTCAGTTTTATTTTCTATAAATGTAAAATTATTGTTTGTGTTCTTTAGAATGCTATATTGGTACTGCACGCTGAGTAATTAGTGTTTATTTTTCTTATATTTCTTAATAGAATATTCATTAATAAATATTGAAATAGTGAGCCTCGCTATGGTAACTTAACCTACAATGGTAATATGGTAATTATTAATGTCTAATTATTTTGTATACATTTTTTATAATCACGTATTTCGACTGCACCGGGCAAAGTTAAAATCCTACAGTCGTCGATGAGTCTCATCCGAACTTTCTTCTTAGACGTATCAATCCGGAACTAGCGGTCGTATTCGTGGTACCTCAACAAATGGAAATGTCTACAACAAAGGTCAAGGTAGGTGGACTAGGTCCAGTATTTCTATTTAATTTCTCTTATTCTTAATCTTTTCCGGTTTGATAATAATTGTTTAAGCTGTAACTAAATCAACTTAATATTCACCTGGAATATTCGAATAAATATCTAGCTTACCTTACCTCACCTAGCCTAATAGAAAATTGAAAAAATGGAAAGAAAGTAAAAAGTCGGACTAATCTTTTTTGTATAATTCCACAACAACATGGCTTACTGGGCCGATGGTACCCAACGTTTGTACTGCGTTGGCTAATTAGTAAACAAATATGTAACCGTCTCTCCGTCCAGTAAAGAAATCAAATTGTAGTGTGATGTGTGATTAATAAAATTAATATCATTACAAAATAAGTGTTTGTTATAAAGTGAACCAGTAACCACTGGTGTCAGACGTGCGATAATAACTAAGAATTAATGAAAACAGTGTGACAATTAGTAAATTTGGAGTGTGACCAGTGCCCAATTACAAAAATTCTGAAACAATTTTTGTTTGGACCCCAAGTTGAAAGTGAATAACTATTCCTGGATGTGACTACACACATCATCAAGAGATTCTAGAAAGTTGAATTTCCAAACTAGGCCAGATTTATAAATGTTTTAAACTTCAAGAAGACTCATACCACAAACATTTCAAGAAATTTCCAGAAAAATCTATTTGAAGACTAATAATTTGCCTTCCCAGTTTGTTTTCAAAAGGAAAAGCCCTGGGAAAGAATAACTGAAAGCCTAAGCTGACAAGGAGCCAAAGTGGAAGAAAAAGTAGAAATGCAGTTCAGACTACAAGTTGAGCAGTACACTCTCATGAACAGTTCAACCAATCAAGAATCTAAAAAAAACCAATAAGAAAAAGATGCCGAGACAGCAGCAAACCAAAAAATAAAAAGAAACGCTGAAAGAACCCTATTAGAAAACACAAAGGCAGAAAGAACAGAGTTGGCTAAATGTACAAGAAAATAGAAAACAATGAGAAATACATTAAATGGAGGACTGAATTTAAAATGTCATCGGTACCGATATTTATTAATTCAAAATATTGCCTTATGGTATGTGCCGCTGCTTTCGAGACTTATGGAACATAGTTTGAGACCTGGTGTATCTACATGATGTGATGTACGTCAATTTGAAATTAAATGTAAATAAATGTTTCTCGTTTTAATAGAAAGTGTAATTTTCAACATGTTTGTTGTTTCACAAGAGGATTATCAGGCAGGTAAAAGCAAGTTGACAGCAAGAAACTGGCCAACTTCAGAACTCAAACAAGAACTGCGAAGTGTTTTGGGGTTATGCTCCTATTACCGTTAGTATGTAGATAATTTGTCTCTACTACATAAATAAACTAAGGAGAAAGTAGCCTATAACTGGACCACAGAATGTGACTCCGCCTTTAGGAGAGTGAAATAGGATGCGAGGAATGTGGGTTGTTTTGTCATAATTTTGACAAATGCAAGAACATGTTATAGAGAACTATGTGTATATTATACAAACTTTTAACAAAACTACTGTAATGCAAAAAAGACTTCAAATACTGTCAAAAGGTAAGCCAACGGGAGGGATATGTTTACAGAGAAATAAGAGGATTTACGATTAAGCCAGCCAGACCATGATTGGTCAACAGAATAATGCCAAGTAGATCAGTTAAAAAACCCAGATATTGGATTAATTTGGCCCGAGAAGAAGAGCACCAAAGTTAGAAAACAAGAATAGCACGAAATTTATGACCAAAACCTTACATTCAATGCGGTTTCAAAATAAATTTTAAAAAGGGCAGTTTTTTCACGCAAATTGTTTATTTATCTAAAGGTTGATTAAGTGACAGTAGATACTTGCGGTTTTCATACAATTCGGCGGAGCTTAACTCAATATCGCGTACAGCGTTGTGCTCTGTGAAAATATGATCGGCCAAATCAATTTATAGGTCAGAACTTTTTTTTATTCTTTTGAGATATAAAAGGTAAGTAAAGCTCGAAAAAAAATTAAGTTTACATAAAATTAAATGATTTGATTATCGTGACTATATTAAATTCTAAATTCCCAATTTTTTTACAATTATTACCTAGCAGTCATCTGCTTTTTGCGCCCCCTCCTGCGGCTGACGCTCTTAGGCATGTGCCTTACCTGCCTATACCTTGCTACAGCCGTGTTAAAAAATAAAAGAAGTTCTAGTAAACACTTCGAGGAACCACGTTTCCATGTAAAATTACTTTCGATACACCTAACTTATTAATCAATAAATGGTGTGACGGCGTATGATCACTTCTACTTAACAATAAATAACATGATATACACGACAAAAAATAACATACTTCATAATCTCCTCCTCGTTACATAAAATTCCAGGACTTCAATAACCGCTTTGTGTTTTAAAATAGCATTAACGGCTTAAGAAAACGGATGATTTGACAGCTATATTATCAACAGACGAAATAATATTAAAATTTTATTATAACATTAATACCATAAAAATGGCATTTTTTTTATTTACAATTTCCAGTATAATTATTAATATAAACTATTAAGAAAATATTTTACTTAATTCGTATGATAACAAATTTTTCTAATAAGTAAAAGAAGCTGAAAAGAGATTATACAAAAGCACTTACCTTTAAGCTGCGTACTTTCTATGGCAAACATGTTGAGAGCTAGGAGCTGCAAAAACCTATTACACGGTAACGAAACAGGAGAGTGTTGAAGAAGAGCTCGGAACTCCTTTAGCATCTGTACAGCAGCATCTTGAAAACTTTCCATGCTGAAAAATGTATATATTGCTCATAATATAACCATTTTCCACACAGGTTTTTTTTACAAAAATAAAAACAATAGCAGCTTTTGAAAGGTTTTTTTATACTAAATACATCAAATGGCATTAGGTCCAAACTTTTTAAAGGCCAAGCCGCGGTTTATTCTAGGCGATATTCTTTATTCGGTAAATAGCAGAATATCTCAAAAACTTATTTCCACATTGGTTTTCACTAAATCTGTATATTCGGATATCTTAAACATAAAAGTAATATCTTTGTAGGGTGACAATTCGAAAGCAAATGAGCGTCAGCTTATAATTTGTGTTTCATAATAATTTGCTAAAATCAAAAAAGGTTCTTATTACAAGTTTGTGATTTAATAATACTTTGCTTCTTTGTCTACTAGTGCCCTTTATACTGAAAATTAAAAATGTTATTAATTTGGTATTTAAATGTGTTAAAAAAACTTCCTAAAACTTAGGATATTTGGACAGCGTGTAAAGAATTTGGTGTAAACTCATATTCCAAAACTTAATTTACAAATAATTGAAACCTTTTAAGAAAAACCATTAACTTAAGGTTGCAAAATCACTTTGGCAACTGCTTTAAAATTTGAAAACTGGAGAGGAATTTGAAAAAACAAAAACAATTTCTTATCGCAGAAAATGTGATTACAAACAGTCTATTTCCTTGTGGAACCTATCAATGTAGCAAGTCGATTCCAAACTGAAAAAAAAATTTTAAACGCAATCTGTTTGTAAGATTTAGACCAAGGGTCTGAAACCCGAGGCCCGCCTTCTAAAATCTTGCGGCTCCCCAACGCTAAAGAAAATATTGTATCGCGCCGCGCCCGCGAATGACACTCCGAGCACGCTAGCGCCACCTAGTTAAAAGAGATCCATTCTGTGAACTCGCCATCACGACTATCCACAATGCCACTAGATGGCGTTGCATGTCTATTGGATCTTCCGAATGATTCTAAAAATTATCACTACTAGAGCGACCTACTAGTCCAGTCTGGTAGCTGCTCGAAATTTCGAGAGATTCAAAGTTGACATGCTCGGCCTATATAAGGCCGGCATTACACGGCAGCGGCCAGTTCTAATTCCAGGAGGGAACGAAGCGATACAAGCGAACGAGTGCCAACTAGCAGTAAAGTTGTTACCTGTGCGATAAGTAATTATAGTGAGTTGAGTATAGTGTGTAAGGCGGATACTGTAGTGTGGCGTTCAGTCGCGCAAGTTTGTTTTGTCGTGGATATTTTTATGGGAGAATTAAACTCATTTCTCCTACCTTGACGTACTTCGGGTAAAAAACGAAAAATTAGTAAAGAAAAGTGGACTGAATTGTACTTGTTCGTTAGTGTTAATCAAAAACCCGTCTGTTTGATGTGTCAAGAATGCCTTTCAGCCTTAAGAGAATACAACTTAAAAAGACATTACTATACAAAGCATGCCACAAAGTTTGAGACATTCAAAGGATAATTACGTCAAGATAAAGTAAGAGCTCTAAAAAGTCAGCTTCAACGACAGCCAGAGCGTTTTCAAAAGGAGAACATTGAAAATGAAGCAAGCGAAGAAGGTTAGTTATATTATACCCAAAAAAATAGCTTTCACATCAAAACCTTTTACTGATGGTGAACTTATCAAGGAATGTATGGAGGCAGCCGCTGAAATATTGTGCCCGTCTCAAAAACAACTTTTTTCTAAAGTTAGTTTGTCCGGTGTTACTGTCGCCAGAAGAATCGAAGATACATTGAAAATTCACTAAAAGAACGTGCATCGAAGTTGGTATACTCTTCTGTTGCGCTCGAGGAAAGCACAGATTTAACCGATAGGGCTCAATTAGCTGTATTCAATCACTGAAGAGATGGCTGCCCTTTTTCCGAATAAAGGAACTACAAACGGATGTGATATTTATAATTCTTTGATGACAGTACTGAGACTATATAATTTAGAATTGAAAACCTTTCTGCAGTTTTAGCAGGCGGTGCACCATCCATGGTGGGAAAATATTAAGGGCTCTTGGGTTTGATGAAAAAACCGCAGAAAGATTTTCCTTTGAAGCATTACCATGGTATCGTTCATCAACAAAATCTTTATGCAAAATATTGATCAGAATTTCAAAATTTTTTACACGAAATTAATAGCGAGTATGGTGATGTGACATATTTTTCTGAAGTTCGTTGGCAGAGCAGAGGAAAAAATGCTAAAACGCGTTTTTGAACTCAAAAAGAAAATCGCCTCCTTCATGGAAACCAAAGGGAAAGCAGTTCCTCAATTTAGTGACCCCGACTGGCTGCGCGACTTTGAATTTCTCACGCTGCACCTCAATGACTTGAACACCAAACTACAAGGAAAAGAACTCATCAACAACCTACCTGACACTGTGAAGGCATTTTAGTTTAAACTGGGTTTATAGAAAAATCAGTTGTTGAAAAAGAGCTTACGAGTTACGCACTAAACTGAAGAGTTGCGAATGTACAGATGTGGATAAATATGTTGCAGCACTAAATTTACTCAAAAATGTTCCAATCAAGGTTTTCTGACTTCAGAGATAATGTCTACTTCAGTCGCGTTGCCCGACTATTCAGTGCATCCGTTGAAGACAGACAATTGTCAGATAGAGCTTATCGATTTGCAGTTTAATTCGGAACTGAAAGACAAGACAATGGGTCTTCTTGATTTTTATTCAAAATATGTCGATCAAAATTTGTTTCCTGAAATCCGAAAACATGCCCAAAAAATTATGTCTCTGGGAGCACAAATGTGTGCGAGCAGCTGTTTTCTGGTATGAAGAATGTGAAGTCTAAAACAAGGTCGAGAGTTACAGATGCACATCTGAAAGGAAGTTTGCGGGTTGCAACTACAAAAATAAAACCAAATATCGACACAGTTGTCAAAAATAAACAATGTCAAAGATCGCATTGATTGATTGAACCAAAAGAGATTATTTAATTTTAAAATAATATGTTTTTTATTTTAATGAAATGGTGGTAAAGTGACGTAGACCAATGGGCCACATTCGGACGATGTGAAATCGATTTTTGGCCCTTGCACTAAAAAAGGTTGAAGACCCTTGATCTAGACCATCTAGAACGCAAGTAATGATGCTGTTCTAATATAAAACAAAACAATTTCTGCCAGACACAGCATGTCTTAAGCAGTTGCTGAAATAAATCACACTAAGCTCATTAGTGATAATTATATAGAAGACTCAATTCATTTAACCTTACTTTGATATGTAGACATATATGAAGACTTTGGTCATAACGGATATAATATTACACAAATATTTCTTATTATATTAATATTTTATAATATGCCGAAGGACAACCAGAAATTAGATCAATATTACAAATTTAAAATATTTGGTTTTTATGTTGGAACTGTTGTCCAATCTTTAGGTATGCTTACAGCACTGTGCTGCATGCAAAAGTATACTTTGTCATAACTTTGATTTCTAAGTGCAATTAAAATTTACAATATATCTTGTAAGATATTTAATTGTGTATATCACATAATATATATTGAGAAAAATAAGTCCTCCTTTTCATAATTAATAAAAAAAACAGTAATATATTTAACAAAGAAAGTAAGTAAATTTGAGTTGATTTGTATACAAGACAACATAAAGTATGGATATTTTTTCGTACATCCTTTTCAGCAAAGCCCACATTCACTGTTTGGTTGTCCTAAAAACGGATTTCCCTCACCAACTTTGGATTTTTCTCTGCGTCAACCAATAAAAAAATTGTTGATTTTCATCAACATCATCCTTCAAAATTTACATATGTTTTATTCATCGTGTGAAATGTATCAAGCAATCAACCAAATTTTCTGGAACTCTTATGCAAAGCCAAAACTGAAATCTATTCTAAATTTATTATTTGAATGCCGAACTTGAAACGCATATTTTGCATCTCACAAATTATTTATGTTTGGAACTTAGTATTAAAAAAATATATTGAAAATAAATGAAATAAGGTCAATTTTTCTAAAAGCTCTTCTGAGGACGATAGTGTCGAGATGTTCTGATTGGTACAAAAAAAAAACATAACTAAGATCAAATACCACCTCCGGGGTTAAAAAATAAAGACACGGGAATTTCGAAAAAAAATTAACAAATGACAGTTGGAAAGTAAAAAAGATGAGCATCGACTATTACCGACCTATCGATAATTCTTTGCTACCGATCGATATATTTGCGAAAAAATTATCGAAAAGCAAAAAAACTAGCGGCGTTCTCGCCTACCTATCGATATTGTCAGTTACCTATCGATTGGCATTTTTGATGACCTATCGGCACTTATCGATAAAACAAAAAGTCCTACCTCCGGCTATGGTGAGTTTTCAAAAAATAAAAAATTACCAGATATTTCTTAACTGTACCTAACACGATAAGAGATTTATTATTTTATATTGCGGAGACGGGAGAACGGGTTAGTGACAATTTTAAGTTAAAACATGTAGTACAACTACAGATGCGTGCCTTGAAGCTTGGTTGAATATGATTGAAAATAAATTATCGCCGATCTTTAAAGTGGTACTTGTAAGAAGTAAAAAAACCCTGACTATCGTTCTTGTAAGGACAAAATTTTGAAAAAATTGCGTTATTTAGTACTTCATAGCGAATAATTTGATGCGTCTCAAAACGAATTTTAAAACTATTTTACTCTCCACTTTATGAAATTTTTAGTAAAAAATAATAGTTCCGTTGCACGCCATATGCATGCCAAATTTAAAATTATTGGATAAGTACAGCATCATATCTGTTTTCTGGAAGAATGCTAATGCAAGAACTGCATTAGCTTATTATGTCCATTTGAACAATGGTTTATTTACAAATAGAAAATTTGAGATTTTTTTAGATATCTTCTTTTTCTTTTTATTTTTTTATATATATATATATATATATATATATATATATATATATATATATATATGTATATATATATATATATATATATATATATATATATATATATATATATATATATATATATATATATAAAAAACTTTAACATTGTGAGTTTCAGATTTCATTTTTTTTCGCTTATTTATTAGCTTATTATGTCCCTTGGAACAATGGTTTATTTACAAATAGAAAATTTGAGATTTTTTTAGATATTTTCTGTTTCTTTTTATTTTTTTATAAATTCTGTATTTTATGTATATATATATATATATATATATATATAAATAGAAAAAACTATATATATATATATATATATATATATATATATATATATATAGAAAAAACTTTAACATTGTGAGTTTTAGATTTCATTTTTTTTCGGTAATTTCTTATATTTTCCAAGAATATTACAAAAGATATTTTTATTTGTCTTCCGTCCATGTAAACGTTAAGTAAAAACAATTTAGAGCAATTAGGATGCTTTGATTTAATTTAAATTTAAACCATCCCACAAAATAATTGGCAAATCACCAATTTGATGTGAAAAGTGTTTTGAATTCATATAGGTATTTAATTAAATAAATAATTTTAATTTCTAAATTTTGGAGTGCTTAATGTTTTTTTTTGTATTGAACTATTAAGCAAGTTCCAAACAACTCTCAATCCACTGCAAGCTTAATTGTCAAATTTGAATTAATGCCGATTACTAAACTTCAATATTAACTCGTACAAGGCCATCACAGCAGCATATTAACCGTGATTACCCACGCAAAGGAGGGTAATGTGTTTAACAGTCCTGTACACATTTGTATTCAAAATATAGGCAATTAATTTTTTTAAATTATCGAAAAATTAATTAAAAATATTAAATATATGTAATTCTAAATAATTCCCGAGTGAAAAACAAACGTGGGAAATATCTTTCACATCTGAGAATATATTTATTAGTTAGGCGTATTAGTGTTAGTCCTATAAGAGCTATAAAAATGTTTCCACATTTTTAAAAATATTTTTGTTAAATTTCTACTTTTATCTCGAAATTGATAAAATTCTGACTGCAAATAATTTTGAGGGTCCTCCCTTTAGAAACTATAATGAACAGCAGCTGTAATTATCATCCGACGACTAAAAAAAATATTCCCTTTTATACTGGGATGAAAACCAGCAACTATCATAAATGGAAGAGAACAAAAAAATAAGTCGTCTCTTTTGTATTATAATAATGGTTGGCCGATCGCTTAGATCGGATTTAGACGTATTACTTCAAATAAAGATGAAATCAAAATTTTGAAAAATTGCATTGTTAGTATGTCATACCGAATAATTTAATGCATTTCAAAAATAAATTTAAAAATATTTAAGAATCCTCGACTTTCAGAAAGTTTAAAAAAAATCATAGTTTCGTTACACGCCCTGTACATGCCAAATTTAAGAATATTGTATAAATACAATATCATACATCTTTTCTGGAAGAAATAGCCTACCGAATGCAAAAACCTGCATTAGCTTATTTTGTTCAAAAGTTATGGTAACTATGATGAATTAGCGATTAGGTTTCATTTGAACAATAGTTTATTCACAAATAGAAAATTTGGAATTTTTTAGAAATCTTTCGTTTCTTTTTAAAGTAATTAGGATGCTTTGATTTAATTTAAATCTAAACCATCCCGCAAAACTATTGGCAAAGCACCAAGTTGCTGTGGAATGTATATTCAATTCATGTGTGTATTTACATAAATAAATAATTTTAAGTTCTAAATTTTGAAGTGCTTAATTTTTTTAGAATGTTTATTTTTATTGAACTATTAAGCAATCCACTAAAAGCTTTAATGTCGAATTTCAATTAATTCCAATTTCTGGACTTCAGTATTAACTCGTACATCCCTCGTACTCAGACAGATTTGCCTAATGCATAGTGTGTCCTAGTTGTGATTGATTGATATCCTTAAGCGCCTATGCTATGTCGTTATGTAAAATTGTCTGTGATAGCTTTGACCACCACTGAAGAAGCTGGAAGCTAGTCTTAATTGTTATTTGATATTTTCTCTATATATCTAAATTTGTTTAATATAGCGTATTAACCGTGATTAGCAATGTAAAGGAGGGCAATGGGTTTAAGAGTCATATATGCATTCGTGTTCCAAATATAGGTAATTAATTTGTTTTAAAACTATCCCTGAATTACAAATAATTCATCAAAAATTTTAAATATATAATTCCAGAGAGCAAAAGAGAAGCAAACATGGGAAATATATTTCACATGTGAGAATATATTTATTAGCCAGATGTATTAGTGTTAGTTTTATGTAACAATTAAGATATTAAGAAAGCGTCGAAGGGCCACAAATTTTTTAGAAATATTTTTGTTGAATTCCGACTTATAGCTCGGATTTTATTAAATTCCGACTTTTATTTCGGAAATTATAAAATTTCGGCTTTTATCTCGGAAATTATAAAATTTCGACTTTTATCTCGAAATGTATAAAATTCTGACTTTTATCTCTGAATTTATTAAAATCCGACTTAGATCTATGAATTTCGTTAGAGCTTGTGAGGGGCCGGGTGCGAATAATTTTGCGTGACCGCCCTTTAGAAACTAGAATAAACAGAAACCACAATTAACAACTAACCGATGACTAAAAAAAATACCTTCCTTTGTACTGGGACGACAACTAGCAACTGTCATAAATGGAAGAACAAAAAAATAAGCCACATCTTTTCTATTATAATAATGGTTGGCCGGTCTAAGCACGATTTCTTCAAATAAAGATTACAAAACTTTGAAAAAATTGCGATGTTTAGTATGTCATACCGAAAAATTTGATCCATTTCAAAAATAAATTTAAAAGTATTTGAGAATCCTGGACCTCAAGAAATTTTTAGTAAAAAATCATAGTTTCGCTACACGCCCACATGTCAAATTTAAAAATATTTTTTCTGGAAAAAATAACCTATCTAATTCAAAAATCTGCATTTGTTCAAAAGTTATGATAACTGGAACATTATTAAAAAATTAACGGTTAGCTTTTATTTGAAGAATAGTTTATTTACAAATAGAAAATTTGGAATCTTCCGTTTCATTTTATTTTTTTATATACTCTGTATTTTATAGTTATAGAAAAAAATTTAATATTGTCAGTTTTAGATTTCATTTTTCTTTCCAGTAATTTCTTATATTTTCTAAGAATATTATAAGAGATATTTTTATTTGTCGTCGGTTCCTGAAAATGTCGAGTAAAAACAATTTTATGGAATTGGTCTGATTTAATTTAAATCTAACCAATCCCCAAAAGTATTGGCAAAGCGCCAAGTTGCTGCAGAATGTATATTCAATTCATATGTGTATTTAATTAAATAAATAATTTTTAGTTCTAAATTTTGAAGTGCTTCATTGTTTTAGAATGTTTTTTTTTTATTGAACTATTAAGCAAGTTTCAAACAACTCTCAATCTACTGAAAGCTTAGTTGTCGAATTTTAATTAATTATAATTACTGGACTTCGGTATTAACTAGTACCTCCCTCGTACTCAGACAGATTTGCATAATGCATAGTGTGTCCTACTTGTGATTGGTTAATATCCGTAAGCGCCTATGCTATGTCGTTATGTAAAATTGTCTGTGAAAGCCTTGACCACCACTGAAGAAGCTGGAAGCTACTCTTAATTTGTATTTGATATTTTCTCTATATATCTAAATTTGTTTAATATAGCGTATTAACCGTGATTAGCAATGTAAAGGAGGGCAATGTGTTTAAGAGTCATGTATGCATTTGTGTTCTAAATATAGGTAATTATTTTTTTTTAAATTAACCTTAAACAATATAAACAATTAATTAAAAATATTAAATATATAATTCCCGGATAAGAAGCAAACATAGCAAATATATTTCACATGTGATAATATATTTATTAGTTAGGTGTATTAGTGTTAGTTTTATGTAACACTTAAGATATTACGAAAGCGTAGATAGGCCACAAAACTTTTAAAAATATTTTTATTAAATTTCGACTTTTAACTCGGAAATTATAAAATTCCAAGTTTTATCTCGAAATTTATAAAATTCCGACTTTTATCTCGGAACTTTTTAAATTCCAACTTAGCTATTGGAATTTCGTAAGAGCTTATAATGAAATTATAATTAACTATAATGAATAGCAGCCGCAAATGTCAACTAACCAACGACTAAAAAAAATACTCTCTTTTGTACTGGGATGACAACTAGCAACTCTCATAAATGGAAGAAGTCACGCCTTTTGTAGTATAATAATGGTTGGCCGGTCTAAGCACGTATTTCTTCAAATAAAGATGATATCAACATTTTGAAAAATGGCAATGTTTAGTATGTCATACCGAATAATTTGATGCATTTCAAAAAGAAATTTTAAAATATTTGAGAATCGCCGACCGTAAGAAACTCCTAAAATCATAGTTTCGTTACACGCCCCGTGCATGCCAAATTTTAAAATATTGGATAAATACAACAACATAACTCTTTTCTGAAAGAAACAGCCTACCTAATGCAAAAAGCTGCATTAGCTTATTTTGTTCAAAAGTTATAATAACGTGAGAAACTGCTCTCTCAAACTAAACACAGTTCTTTAAATATTGATCAAAATCATTTTTAAAAAAATAGACTCTGCCACACCTACTTAGTGTATTCTGAAACTATACTTAATGTATGTTGTCTCTATATTTTATCAACTCGTAAACGTATGTCTAAAAACAAAAATTCGGTTCACTCATCTCACAAAAATTATTTCGAAAAAATATCATTACCTATTGGTAATGATACCTTAAATATAAGGTTAATTCTAAATTTGGGTTCTATCACATTTAATTGCCCTTTTAATACACAAAATTCAAATAGTAGCAGTAAAAAATTCAGAAAAGGATGTACTGCATTTATATATTCAAATAGATTTTTAATTCCCTGCATTCATCTAAAGAATTATTTCTACTCTGATTTCACCTTAATTAATTTATCTTATTTTGATAGATTTTGTTTTTAGAAATCTAATTAATAATTAAAAGAGACTATGTTCCTAATTGCCAAAATTGCGTAAATTTAAAATTTTTAAATAAAGCGAAAAAATAAAATAAATTAATAAAAAACAAAAAATCCGACTGCTTAGATTTGATTGTGAAAGATATAGTCAGTAGCTGACTAGAAAGTAGAAAATAAGATCACACATTTCTTATAAGCATATTCTATATAAGCAATACCTTTTTATAAATTCAAAAATTTTGTATTTTCATGAAAACCAACCTGCCTTATTTCAATGTTGATCACGGCAGGCAGGGATTGACACTGAAATAAGCAGAATTCCTAGTTTGTTTTTGAAAAAAGAATCAAATAAATCCACTTTTTTTGTTAAAATCAGGTTTTATTAATATTACATAAATAATGCAGGATTATCGGAAGATACAGCAAAAATGTATTTTAAATATATCTATTTAACACCTCGGTAGCTCAGTGATAAGAGAGCTGGCCAAGGCGTGGATTCTAGACTTGGCTTATTTTATTGATATAATAAACAGAGTGCTCGATATGTCTGGTCCAGTACCTTCCCGAGGTGCCTTTAGTCGTTGGGATAATAAAATAACGACTCTGTTCGTAGACTGGGGGGTCGACTACAAACAGTAACAAGGCTTTTTACTCAACACATACACTACACGACACAACTGCGTAGACAGCAACGTGGAACCACTACGTAGAACACATTCCCTAGTATCATGATGTAGTGAAGCGGATTCAATATGTATCTGGTACATCTTGATATAAGATATGTTTCAAGGCACTCACTAGCCATACCAACAGTGCAAGGCCATATGAAAAGGTACGGTATAAGAGCCACAAACACATTTCATTCAACGTCTTAATTATTAAATCTATATTAAAACATTTTATCACAAACAAAAATTGAAAATGTAATTTGTATAACATAAACGGCGGCAATCGAAGCTTATCTGATAATCTAATCTTGCGCGCTTTCTCTTTCTGTTTTAATGGCACTTGTCAATTTATGTCAGTAGCATATGGCAAATGCATTAATTTCATTTTGTTTTATCATATTTTTTTTAGTCATAAGACCATCGTAATTTAAATCACTAATTATCTTTAAAAAATCGCGATTTAAAAGAGTGATTTAAATCAACTGTTTTGATTAAAATGAACCTTGGAAATAAGGCAAGGTAGTTTTCATAAGAATAATTTTGGAACAAAATCTTAGAATTTATAAGAACGTTTTGCTTGCATGAAATAAAAAAAAAGCTACTTTTACTACTTTACTTACTTTACTACTACAGTTACTAGGTGTTAGTGAACAGTCGGGTTTTTTGTCTCTTAATAATTATTTTATCTTGTACTAAATATTTTTACAAGCTTCTTAATAGTCCTCGGCATGTTTGAGACATAGTCAACAAAAAATCTTGACAATGTAACCAGGTACTGAAAATGAAAAGCGACTAAATCGCAAATCAATCAGTGACTGTAGAAAATAAACAAAGTTCATTATGTTTTTGGTGTGAGTTCTGCTAGCTCAGTGGTAGAGTACTAAAACAACATTGCAATGGTCCTGTGTTCACATCCCCCACAAGCGATGTCTCTTTTTTTATAGTTTTTATTTATAATTTTGTATGTAGTTGTGTTTTAAATATCGGGCTGCGTTTCCATTAGCCCTGGTTAGACCTTTTTTGGGTTGATGTAAAAAAGCGTATAACAAAACAAGTCACGGTTTGGTGAGAAATTTAACTTATCGTCTGAAAGTGTATGGTAGGTATATGAAAATTTGAGATTTGAGAACACTATTAAAAAATAACATGTATCTCTTAGACCAACATTTTTCACGGTACTAATAAGCTACGCAGACGTAAAACACGGATTACAATTTTATTGTGCTATTTATAAACCTGTCAATATCTTTTGAACTCGCCAGCCGTCCATTGTTCTTGCTCGCAACAAAAGAAAACGACAGGAACAAAAAGGGGATCCGATCGACAAGGGGCATAATTCAACTAGACATTCATAGACAGACAATAATAAGAATCAGATTAGTTGCATAATGCGACTGCTGCTGTTGCAGGGCCGCATCCGATGAGTCATGCATAAAGCAGGTGCATACTTGGTTAACTGAAGCATTTAAAACTTGTAGTTTTGCACAAGAAATGAAATGAAAAAATCGGTAAATGACCATTACCCGGAACTTCCCCTCGTAACGAATTTCTCCACAAACAGATTCTTATATATGCATATATAACTATTTAGTAATAACTTATGCCTAATATCCAAGGTGAAAAGAAAATGACTGCAAGATAAAAGTACAAGTAATTTAAAACAAAAAAAGTTTTATAAAACAGGGAGTCAACACTTAAAGCCTGCTTTGGCGTTACAGACATTTTAAAATTTACAGTTTTTTTTTGAAAATTCGGACATTATAATCTTATTCTCTGAATGCTACACAAACACCAATGTTGCCGCATATTCTATTTAATTTTAAATTAGTAAATCAATACTTTTGAATAAATGAATTATAACAAATTAATTAAAACTACATACAAATTACACACAAACTACATGCGCGGCAACCACAAATGAAGTTTTTTACAAACCACACTGCACACTAATGTCTTTCATGATGGCAAAAAGAATTTCTGTTAAAAATTAGTTAGCTGGAATGTAGTTTTCTGTTTTTCATACGCGCTGACAATGTTACAAACGATATTTTATCCTTCTTTTATCTAAAAATATTTTGCTAAAAATTGTTGCAACTACCTACACAGGAATATCAATATAACACAAATCTCAGCGCCTAAATAAGTAGGTGCAAATAAAATGTTTTTTTTTTGCTTAACAACGTAATGTTTTCGCCCGTTTACACTAACAAAAGCAATTTGTGCGGCAAGTAAGATGTATTCTGTATTGGCGGATTGCACATTTGAAATCAGTCAACGGTTAAATATTTTCTAAATATTGCGAATATTTTTAAAAAGAACTTTATTATTATTATACAGTTAAATTACACAATTATAAGATTTTTTTGCTTTAAATGGCCCGTACTGTCCGGCGTTAAAATATTTGTAGTATTTCACCTTTTCACTTCGCTTGAAACAGTTAAAGCTTCATTACGAGGAAAATTGTGTTAAAAGGGTGTTACCTATTTTTTGCTCAAGTATTCGGAACTTACCTTATAATAAATTGTTTTCTGAAGAAAAGTGAAATAAATAACAATGTATATAATATGTAGGTACTTAATATGCTACTTTTATGTTGCTTGGTAAGTTGAAAGTCATGCACCGTTTTCTTAAATAGTCTTCTTGCGCATGTGTAAATAAGAATTTATGCCAATACATTTAGATTCAGACGAATAAACATTTTTCATCTCCTCACCTTTTACTCTGTCAATTTTTTTTAAATCCAGATCGCATATATATTCTCAAATGAAAACACTGCTTATATTCCAGTATACTATATTTTATTTTGTTTTTCTTTTTTTTTTAATTAATTATTAAAATTTATTATTTTCCTCCATAAGAGAAGTCTTATTCCAGAAAATGGTATTTTACCGAATTTTTAAACAGTTTATTGGGCCGCCATCTTTTTCTTACATATAGGATTCGCACTAAATTTTTACCGTTTATCTCTCTGTCACACTTAGTTGCTATGCAAATTTTCAAGTCAATAAGGTATGTAGTTTTTAACACTGATTTTTTTAAACACTATTATTAATTTATTATTATTATATATGACCAATTCATCCTTACATCACATTTAATTCATGTGCAAAATTTGAGCTCATTTGGATAAGTAGTTTTTTATTATGATTTTTGTTTGACATTTTATTTGGCCGCCACTTTCTATTTATACCAAATCATCATATGACCCTTGATTTTTCATCCGAATTTGAAGTAAATTGGATAAGTAGTTTTCTTAAAATTATAATAACGCTACTGAAATATGAATAAAAAGTGTGGGTGTCAAAAAACAAAATGTCAAAACTTACAATATACTGGGTGCCACAAAAAATTGCCTCACCCTTATAACTTTTTTCTTTGCTAAAATATTAAAATTAAATTTCTGTTTGTTAAATAAAAGACAATTATACATTTATGATAGCGTTGCCATATCTTCTTTAGTTCTGAGTTTGTTCTACTAACTTTAAGATTTTTAAATGGCACACCCTATATATCTTTGCATATTTTGATTTCTTGCGACATTCTAAGAATAATGAGGGTGGCTCATTGGGTTAGCAAAAAAGATAATTTTTTTGAGAGTAATTTGATGACATACAATAATATTCAGTTTTAAAAAAATCGGCAAATAAGGCCATATTATGCATTTAAGTCCAAACAATCTGGGTATCTGCTAAAAAAACTTAAAACCTACAACTTTTGGTAAAAATAAATAGTTGAACCGATAAAATGGGACCTATTTTCTCAACGCACTCTGTATATAAAAGAGTTCCATTTAAAAGTTACTTTTTCCTTACCCCCTAAAATAGTATAATATAAACATTTGGGGAAAATCTGTCGACAGTTAGGATACTACGGTTTGCGTGGTTCTTTTCTAGAAGCCACAACACGCATAACTTATGTAGGCAATGTGAACTGTGAGAATAGAGTTTAATTCCGTGTTAAAATGAATACCTTCTAGTAATCTGGTAAAATAGAATTACTCAAAACCCTATAGTACCAACAATACAAAACTCTAACCTAACATCCAACTTGCTATTAGCCGGTATTACATGCGAATATCGGTTGACAGCTTACAAATAAGACGTCTAGCCGGGATTGTTAAAAATCCCGGCTAATCGTGACATCACATGCATGATTTCAACAATCAGCAGGGATAGTCACAGCGATAAAACTAAAACAAAAAATGCCGCCAGTAACGACCTCGATCGACGTTTCGAACAGGTCGTAACTAGCCTAAAGCGCGGAATACAATGAAGTAACGTTTCGTCATTCGTTTCCGTCCATTTATGTCAAACTTAATTTTCCTTTTTGTATTTTTCGGTGTTTTGTTAGATACCTTTTTGAAATACAGGTTATAAACGGTTATATTTAGTTTCAGCATTAAAATTATAACACATTTTTGTACCACATATGTGTATTTCCTTTGTAAGTTTCGTTTTTGTAGGTTAATTTTTACGTAAAACGAATGTTTTCGTGGTAACTTGGTTACTTTTTGGTATCTTAGATACTTTTTAGGTATTTAAGTCACTTTTCGATATCTAAGATATTTTTCGGTATCCAAGATGTTTTTTTAAGTTACAAGATACAGTTCATTTTAAAAGTATCTAACATACTCGTTACTCTTTGTCAAAAAAAAGAAATAAGATACAGTAACTTAGATACTTTAAAATAACTAAGTTACTCTAAACTCTAAAGTAACTAAGATACTTTTTTCTCACAGTTTTGGTTCTATTAAATCAAAATATAGGGTATATCCAAATATCTCGAAAACGGGACGAAGCCGCGGATGACATTTGTAACATTGCCAGGTTTACCGTTATTCAGTAATTAATAGGAACTTTTATTTGTTAAATCGAATACCCTGTGTTTTCTTACATTTTCCGATTCTACTAATTATTCTAAGATACATTTAACTCCTAAATTCAACGACTTTTGAGTAAAGGATGACGGAAACCAGTATTTAAATACCAATTGAAGTATTGATTGTCGTCAACGTCAAACTTAAATAATGGATTCATTAAGCGAAACTCAAAGAATAGAAATTCTAATGATACTTTGTTATGGGAACCAAAGAAGAACGTTGCAGCAAGTTTGTGAAATATTTAGTGGTAAATATCCTAATCTAAATCCAATAGCAAAGTATAGACAGATAGCGATAAGGCTTTGGATTTATTAGTCAGTTTGGAGGAGACCCCATCTTTCCACAAGACAAATTGTTCTAAACCAGGACGTATCTCACATGTCCGTGCATCGACTTCTACATATCGAAAATTTCAACCCCTATAAAATAAAAATTCTGTGAGACGATGATGGAACTTTGTTACGCGAATCCAAATTTCATTCGACAAATAAAAGAGTCACTTTAAATGGAACCGTCAACCGGCATAACTGTCGATATCGGGGGAGAAAAATCCCTAACTGGATTTTCTTTTTTTATCAGTGTAAAAAACTTATGAATTTACACCCAAAATTTTTTTTAGATAATAATAGTACCAAATAATGATATCTGGTTGAAGCCTCATGGTGCGCCCCACACTACACTCAGGAAGTTCGGGAATACCTCGACAATGTGATTTTTGGAAAGTGGATAGTGTCGGATTATCCTGTCGGCCGCAGCGGATCACCGCACGGGCACAATATTTACTTTGCTCCGAAAGCGAGGATTTTTTATTTGCTCTTTGATTTACCTTGCTCTGAAAACGAGAACCTTTGTTGGCTCTGTGGTTTATTTTTACAGGACGTTTCCCTCCCCAGGCAACTATCAAATCATGTTTGCCATTACCATCACTGGTAGGAGAGGACTCCAAGCTAAGGGTATGTCTGTTGCCTCTTAAGTGCTTAATCCGCCACTAGGTGCATAGGGAGAAGGGGCAGTGTCGAATGGCCAGCTGGGTCCCCAAACTGGAGGCCCCTAGTTTATTTTTGGTGGGGACAACTCAAAAATTAAGCTGTTAAACCTGAAGGATCTGAGAAGACGAATCGAAAACGGATGTAGAAATATCGAACAATCTAACCAGCTTCTTCACGTTTTGAAGGCCTTTCCGCAATAGTAAAATCACTGTCAAGAAGTAAATGGACAAAATTTAAGAGGTTGATATGAATTTTTCAAAATCCACTTTCTTTAGCTGCAATTAGTATTTCAATAAGATATTTAGTATTTTTATTAGGTATTTAAAAAATGATCCTTTACTCAAATCCAGAATTGTATTACACACTGTATGACCAAAATCATCAAAATGACCTGATGCTCATAATGATCATTTTGCCATATTCATTTTGATTTTTCTTTAAATTTACCTAGATACTAACAACGATATCTAAAATACGAGGACCTTAGAACCTTAAACATAGAAAAATAAATGTATTTTTAAAAATTAATTATTAGGATTCTGTCGTCAAGTCAATGCACCTAGATTTTAACAGAGCTCAGAACATCAGTGCTTCTGCAACATAACTTAAAAACCAGTGGACCGACAGATCTGTGTTATGCTAGATGACCAAAGTGACTGACATATGGCCGTCATATATCATCATCCTGTGAGTAGTCATGAGGACTTCCTCAGAATAACCTTTACATGCTTCGTTATGTCTGTGTCTGGCTAGTTTTTTTTAACTCCTTAAGATTATTTTTATATCTGTCCCAATCTTTATTTTATTTTTGGTGGCTAATTAGAGCCACAGCACCTAGGATCTAATGGGCCTCTTGTACAACCTTCCTTGGAAAATGGCTTATCCTAGGTCATCCACCAACCTATTACAAAATAGTCAATAATGTTTAGCAAAATTATTATCCCAGCGAAATATATTGTCTTTCTTTATTTTAACAAAACACAGTGAAACAACTACAATATCTCATTTAGGACTAATTCAATACAGTCCGTAATGACGTCGCATAACTTCAATGAGTGCAGTTTAGGAGAATTTGTATACACTTTAAAAACAAAAAACAGCAAAGTGTTTTAACAAAAATCTTATCTGTTGTAAAACGTCAAATAGATCTGATTCAAAGTAAAAACAAAACGTGCGAACGCGCCTAAAATATCAATTTCATTTGTTGTCAAAATTGCAACAAATAAGTTAGGTATAAATGAAAATCTGAACTGATAATTCGCTTACGTTTAGTAACTAAACTGCTGCTCATAAGGGCCAAATTATAAATAGGCTGATAATTTTACCTGATATTTACCATAGTTACAATTGTCTCAACAATGGTATCCTTGACAGTTATCTGCTTGGTAAAGTTACCAGACTATTCATAATTTGACCCTTAGTGGATCACTAAGTTTTTTAGGGTAAATTTGAAGTAAGGTATTTCGAAAACCTAAAGAGGTATCGGCATGCCCCTTCTAGCGTTTAATTAAAAAAATCTTTAAGAATAAACTAATCTCACCCTTTTTTTTTAATTAATAGGTGATTTTTTTATACAAGGTGTATAAGAAAAGCATGATTTTTTTTCTCCAATATTCATCATGCCAAGGTTTCTACAAAAGTATTTCAAACGTTTTTTCTAAAATATTTTTCGATAGAGAAACTAAAAAAAAAACAAGTCACCCAGTTTTTGGATATATGTTCTTTTTTTAGTTATTCCGATTTTTTAAAAAACTGCAATTTTTCAGAAATTCATTTTAGAGAATTTTACATAATTAGAGTGGTACAATAATTTTTACTAAAGCATGTACTCTATAAATTATTCTTTCAAAACGATTTGGTTTTTCTTCAACCTAAGCCCACATTTTTACAGGGACGTGTAAAATTGGGATGAAAAAAAACTTGCGAATATTTGTATGATTGATAACGTTAACAAATTTTATTATGCCTCAATTTTCCCAGAACATTAGACATACATAAATTACTACCGAATCTGTGAACCCAAATTGACCATTTTCGTTTAAGTTTTTGTCCTGTATTTGAAAAATAGTTCGTTGGGAATGCTGTTATCAGGATACAAGTTAGAGTGTATTATATGCCCACCAAATGGTTCTCTTTTTAATGATTATAAATATACCAGGTTTGATACCTTTATCTCTTCAGAAACCAAGGAAATTTAAGAAAGACCCTGCCATAAGAAGCAATGTATTTTCATTGTCTCCACCATGTAGTAACAGAAACGTCTCTCTAAGACATTGCCTCTTATGGTACAGTTTTTATTAAATTCCCCGGGAGTTAGCTAGATAAAGTATCAAACCTAGTATATTAATAATAAGCAATAAAAAGAAGAGACCCATTTAATGAACATATCATATACAGGGTGTTGGACATTTGTTAACTGCTTTAAAGCTTTAATATTCACAATTTGTATCTATCTTTCCTGTAGCTGGATGTCAAAACATAATGAAATACCCTGCAGATATTGACAGTTTTGTAGAATGCTTAATACAAATATGGCAAATTGTGTTTCCTTAGGCCTAGTCTTATTACTCTTGTTCACTTACACCTGCCTTACGACTTGACTTCTTGGGGAGCATGCTGCAAAGATGTCACTGTTTTTGGCATGCAGCGTAGGGTTTCAAATATCTCTAAAGGTCTGACTTACACGGAGAACTGCAAATATGCTTTTGTGAACTTGAAAATACTAACTTTCCTATATTTCTATATCCTTGAAAACCCTCACACCAACATATCAGATGTTAACAAACACAAAGTCATGGACATAAGTCTATTTTTCTGACGTCTGGGCGGTCCACGTTACCTGACTATCAAATTTTTGCATAAGCTGTCCTCTCAAATAAGGGACATCCCCTTTAAAGCATTTAATAAACAGGTTAAGAAATTGTTACTGCTCTATCTACTTATAAAAAAGTTTTTTAAGTTTTTTTTACAAAGTGTGGGTGCATTTTATATTTATGTATATTAATTTTTAAGCTTTTATACTTATGTTTCCATTTATTAACGAACATAAACAAAATGTATGTTTAAAGATTGAACATCGTATATATAAAAAAGGTCTATTTATGTCAAGTTTCTATAGTGTAGTTTATAGAGACTGAAAGTAAGAAATTGCTTAATATGTTTAAGAAGTTTTGTCTGACAATTACATCTGGTAATTAAATCCTTTAAATTAATCTGGGGTCCAAGTTTAATATAAAATGACCAACTAGGGCAAAACTAGTAATGGAATTTTAGTTAAATGTGTTATAAGTTCGACTGATTTATAATATTATATTTGTCTCTTTGGTTGACAAATATTTTTTTACTACTATATGAAGATTTGGTTATTAAATGTATACAATGAATATGTTATTATTGTCATACTGGGAAATAATCAAACATGCTAATTTCTAAATGTTTCAGGCAGTACTAATTAAATAAAAATTTAATGTCACTGCACATAAAAATTACATAAATTTGAATTTTAAACATGCCTTTCCGCCATTTAAAGTTTATTACTACAAACGCTACAGCTACAGAACAGAACTTTCATACTGGCTTAAGAACCAGAGTAATTAGCAAATAAATATATACAAAATAACTGAAATAAAAACAAGAGGTTAAAGATAGCTTGACTTTTTTTCGCTTTACGTATCCAGTTTTAATGAAAACTAACCACATTGGATCGCTTTTTTGTGATCTGAATTGTGTCGATTTCTTTTTATTAATTTATTCCCAAACAACTATAATGTTTATTACAAGGAAAATACTAAACTAATATGATAAAAATAATAAGAAAATATTCATAATACAAGAGAACTGCAAGGAATACTGTTATAGTGTAAAAAGTATGTTTAACAACAAATAATAGAAATATAATACATAACTTTTTAACTCATTATTCGAGGAATGTTTTTCAGTACTTTCTTGAACTTCTACAGAATATTTTTATTTCCTTGATTTTCTTTGGTAAATTATTGTAGGTTATAATGTCCGCGTATAGAATTGACCGTTTTCCAAAATTACTTTTTATTAATAATGTCTGTAAATCGTCTGTTTATCTAGTATTGTGATGGTGTATTGTATTTGTTTTATATAATGTAATATTTGAGTGTTTTATTTTAAGATTTATAGAATGAAATAAATATTAATAATACTTCCAGTAGAATGTGTGTTAAAAAAACGATGCATTAATGTGGAAAAAATAAGTGGAAGCCAACCGAAGAATAAATAAATTTTTAAATTTATAAAATTATAAAAAAACACTTACCCAATTTTCGTTATTAGCTTTCCATGTACGTGAAGATAGCTTGTAACAAACCTCTTATTAACCTGTAATAAATATATTCTTAAAAACAATTATGAAAAATAAATCATAAGTAAGCATTCATGTAAATACACAAGACGAGGAAACTTAATGTTAATTATATACGGTTATATACAAGAAAATTAAACACTTAATAATTTAAGCTCAGTTCTCTATAAATTTACACAATTAATGCACTTTACAGAGCGATTCATCCTAATAAGACCCCATTTATTATAAAAAAGTTATTCATAAAATTTTAATTATTTAAACAAAATCATGTTGGAGGCCCAACTAACACCTAAACGAATCGCGATTTGCCTAGGTATGATTGATGGGCGGGCAACCGTAAGGACGACGTGGAGAAAGGTGCAATTACAGTGTGCAGTAGTATCGTGTTGTTGGAGTAAAAGCCGATTCTCACCTAAGCAACATTAAAGAGCGTGGCACGGAGCAGCACTTGAAGATAGATATGTCCACCTATACGGCATTTGATAGTAGTGGCATGCTGCAAAGCATTTAAATCAAAAAGGGGTTAGGTGGCTGTGTGCACGTAGAGATCAAATGGACAATAAAAAACTTTGTATTTCGTGCAAATCTTTAAGAGTGTCTGTTGCTTATTGACACGTTCTTTTACCATAATGTTGGTTTTGAGACTTAATCGCTTTGAGGGTTAATACATTTTACACCCCTTTTTAGTCCTTTAATTTTATATATAAAAAAAATACAGAAATCAAAATGTGATATTTTGACATATTTTAAAATACAAGTTGTAATGTCTGTTTTGTCTACGTTGTGCTCTTTTGTGAATGTTGTCTGTGCTTTACTTGACTGGTGATTAAATGACTTTCAATTAATTTCGCAAATATCTAATTACTTTTAATTTAATAACATTTATCTTAGTTTAAATCCTAACATATCCGATTGATTTAAGGATATTTTACATACCAAGTCTAAAAAAATCTCTTCATATTTGTTAGTCAAAAATAAGTTTAAATTCTTCACAAATTTTCACACATATTTGATTTATTTTTCTTAATTATGTATTAATTTCTTATTAATTATCACCATTCACCATTTTCTCAAGAATTGGTCACTCGATGCTATATTTTTATTCATTTCACCCAATTTTAAATGGCTTTGTATAATTTATATTAACCTCCAATTAAAATTTCTAAAAGAAAATTATTTCCTTCTTTGCAGGTAGCCCTAAAGATGGCGAAGGCCGAAAGCGCTTTGCTACGTTTTAATTAATAAAAATTTGCACGAAATACAAAGTTTTCATTGTCCAAGCATGTAAAAGGCTGGAAGGAAAATAAAATTTTATATAAATGTAAGTTGGACTTGTTTTGCCGTTTTCTCAAAATGCTAATCATTTCTTACATTTTTTTTTTCATTTCTGTTTAACCCCCTAGGGGCACACTGTATCGCGAAAAAAAACGTTATATATAAAAAATAAAATAAAAAAACATCTTTATTAAAAAAAAAAAACTTACAAGTTTATTATTGTTTTTATGAGGCAGTTCTACTCTCTACATTAATCCTATATAAAAAAAAATGTTTTTATATTGAATTCAATGTTTCTGCATTTTTCAAAGATTTTATTGAATTGTTTAAAAATAAATATAATCGAGCGAAAATAGTATTTACGACAATGACTTCTATATTTTTTATGTAAAAATATTTTTGTTTTCATTTAGACTATAAAAAGCTTGCTGTTTCACAAGATTATTTTTTAATTTTTATAACCTTTTAAAAATCTCCGCCTGCTTAGACACACACATACACATCCATACAGACATCAAGTATAGTTTTTAAATACGTTTTTCGTGTTCTAGGGGCGTTGATAAAACCCAAGTTATGTTTTACAAAAGTTTTCACTTTCTCTATAGAGCCCATAGATTATTAATAATAAAATATGTGAATATGCTATACGGGAAAGTAAAAATATATTTAAAATTTTTAAATCCATCTCAGTGTAAATATGTATATTTTATTTAATTTATTGCCATGCAAACTTAATTAAGTTTCTTTGCAATTTCCCATCAAATTACCTTCCCTCTTTTGATTTTTGAGTTTGGATTACTATATTTTTTATTTCCAATATCGTATTATATTCATTAACAAGTAAAATTAGTTTCTCATTTCCCCGGTCCTTAGTTGTTTCTTTTTAATGCAAACTACCTCTAGCACAATTAATAATAAATACACGTTGCTATTTTATATATAGAATTTGAAAAAAATACCTGAGAAAAAAGTGATTTAAAAAAAAAGTCTGATTTTAAGAGTAAAGGATATGTGAAATTCTATAAACATTGAACTCTTTTATTTCAAGAAAGCTTTCCGGCGATACTAAACAAAAAGTAATATCATAATTTTGAAAGTTTTCAAAGTACTCAAAAGTAAGGCAAATCGATTTATGATTATTTACCATATAAAGAAAGCAAGATTTTTACAACATTTTGGAAAGTTTGTAGGTAAAAACTAATTATCACATGTGAAAATTAAAAATTCCAAATTTCGGCACAAAGTTGCTCAGCTTCTCTCCCAATATTTAAGCAGACATTGGCAAAAAACTATTTTTGGCAAATGTTTTAAAATATTTTGTTGTGCTTATATATTTTATATATATAGTACCACCTTTAAAAAACGCTTTAGTCATAACTCGTATTTCGGCCACCCGGTATGCTCAAAAGTATACAAAAATTTAGAACTTCAAGAGCAATTTTTGCAATTTTTTATATTTTCAATAAACAATAGAGAGGATAGAGACGGGGTCAAGATATAATGAGATACCCTATACTACAAAAGGGGAATTGTTCATATAAAAAAACATTTACTTACTTCCACACTACTCAGGGCAGCCAAATCTTCCTCCTCAGAATCCTGAACCTCTTCCTGCAATGCTTTGGTGGTTCGGTGCAGCCTCCTGCCTCCATCGGGATGTGTCCATGTTTCTTTTCGTAGAAAATTCGGCGTACCATTTTCTTCCGACTCTTTTTGCTTCATATGTTGTCTTTGTCGTTCTAGCCTTTCTTCTCTTCGTTTTTTCTCTCCTTGCTCGTACTAATAAAGCCAACATTGTATTGAAAAACAAATTGTTTTTAATTATTGATTCCTATTCGACAACTGCATTTTAATTGCTTATTTAATAATAAAAGAAATATTCAAAAATGATCTATACATAAGCATGCTACTAGGATTTAATAAAAATTCTCCCGAAAACTTAATTCTCAAATGTCACATGTTGTATATTTCTAAGTTTTTTGGAATCTGAATCTATATTGTAAATAAGTAAGTTCTGGACCCAAGACACTTGAGAATATACACAGTCTCATAAATTTTAAGAACACATTTTCAGAGATACTTTGCTTTATATATATACTGGTCAGTTCTGTATTGCCACTTTTAAGACCTTGTTATGCATTTTAAAGCCCACACTGTGCCACTGCCCATCGAGACTAGCGCAATATGCTCTTTTCGGACATATGTACTTATTTAAAACAATGCAATTAAATAATTAACCTGATTTTTTTACTTAACTGGGAATTGTTAAGTATCTAGCTGTTAAACGGTAAGCGAACAGTCTCGGTCTTGGTCATATATTTTAAGTTAAACGGTTGTTAATGTTATAAGGCTGGCGATTTTGAAACAAAAGCCACATACTATGGGATGTAATAACATATCAGGTCGAATGCTCCAACAGGCCATAAAATACATTCTAAAACCCCTAACGCATATAATAAATATTTCATTTGAGAGGGGGTGGTTCCTGATACGTGAAAATACAATAATAAAAAGCTATGCGGATCTTCGACCTATTAGCTTACTTCCTGTTCCCTGTTCTGTTAAGATTGCCGAGTCGGTTCTTCACCATCAACTAACAACATTTTTGGAAACTAATTCTATTTTACCCCTGAGGCATTCTGGATTAAGAAGGGGCTTTGGAGCTAGTCTCTGCACCATTGTTGACCACATTTTGATTGCCTACTAAACTTTATTATGGGATTCATGATGAAGTGTTCAACTGGCTGAGTGGTTATCTGAAGCGGCGATTTCAGCAGATTATACTGGATAAAAATGAAAATAGTGGCACAATGAACTCGAGTCTTAGAGAACTTCACTCTGGAGTTCCTCAGGGATACATACTTGGCCCACTTTTATTTTCAATTTTTACGGCGAATTTAGGTAACAGCACACAATCTTGTCAGGTACATATATTCACTGAAGACGTTCAAGTAACTTTTCAATTTGCGCCTAAGGATAGCAATCATGCTTGCTTGAATATTAATAATAATCTAACTCTTCTTAAAAAATGGGCGGAATAGAAATTACTTATTTTTAAACCTGTCAAAATCATTGCATCTCCTTGTTGGCTCTCCAAAAATGCTACGTTTCTGCAGTGGTTTTTCTACCCATGTTTGTGGTAGTCTAATTCCTACTGTACAATCTGCAAAATGTCTGGGTCTTGTTATTGAGAGCAATCTAAAGTTTGACAAGCAAACCCAAAATGCATACCTCAAACAACTTCTTCCTTTTAAATATCGTCTTGACTTTGAAACTATGAACATGCTTGTTGTTTCATTAGTGGCGATATTCTGCAGAAAATGATGAATCATGTTCGTTTTATAACTCCTGTACCCCGATTTTCCCAAATGACTCCTTATATCCTCAATTAAGCTTAATGAATTTCATTTCTTTTTGTTTGCTTTGTGAATAAAATTTTAAATAATGGTCTTTCTCATTATTTAAGGAGAAAATTAACTTCTCGGACCAATGTCCATGTAAGGAAGTAGAGAGTAGAGAGGAACAGCTGGTCGTCTGCATACTCCTGTTCACAGGACTTCAGTATTCGAGGCTTCTTTTTCGTTTCAAGCTCCAGTGGTTTGCAACAGTTTGCAGGATTTCAGGTATCTTTCAGTCCCATCAATAAAGATTAAACGAAAACACCAATTACTGACCAATACCTTTAACTTGCAGGTCAACCTGAATACATTTTAGTTATAATAATACCTCTTATTAATAACAGTAAATTTTCCTTTAGATGGAATGTTTTACACCTAGTATTTAATTTTGTTCTTGCGCATCTCACATATTCCCTTTTATTTTCTGTTTGTACTTTGTCAATGTCATTATTCTAATATTTTAACAAGTTTTGTGTTGTTTTCGTGTATTATTTTGTTAGACAGTGTGGGGCTGGATTTTAATATCACTTGAAATGTATCCTGTCCTTTTGTGTATTTTTCACAATAAATAAATATATTTGAATTACACGAGTTTCGCCCAATCTGGTACCTTTAAAATTGAAAAACACGTCTCACATATATTACAATAAACAAACACAATAAACATTAAATGGCTCTTAGAGAAAAATGAATGATATTCTAAATAGTAAGAATTATATATTCTGTACCAATAAATTGTATATAAAAGATACAAATAAAGCGAAGTGTGAAAACAGCAGTAGTAAAACACAGATGTGAGGTGGTTCTAGTTAACCGTGCTAGATGAAAAAAAATATACTATCTACAAAAGGCGTTTAAAAGAATCCATGCAGAATATGATTGTCAAGACTATAAAATAAAGAAATGTGCAACAGTGTTATATTTTATTCGGTGTCTAATTGTTTGCGTTTATCAAAGTAGTTTTTCTTGTTCCATACAGTGAAGTATTTGGTATATATTATAAAGGGATGCAAAAATACCAGGAGCCACCCCTTCATATTAATGTATTAATAATATGAATTTTTACACCTTTAATCTGCCTTTTCAACTCTAACGCTATATTGGACATCCCTGATCAAAGATGAACTATTTTGAACAATTTCTCTTCAACCACGTAACGTAAGAAATTTTATTGCCGCTTGTAACAAGCAACCCAATGTGTACACTAAGCAACATTCTAATTGGTGCAATACATAGATACATTTAAAACATATACATACGTATATTTGTTGTAGATACTGTGATTCAAACGGCGAGCATGTTAAAAAGAGAAATACATCGATAAATACACATACATGAAAATTCTCAATTCCAGAAATAATATTGAATTAATTTTTAGGAGCGCCCGTAAAGCGCATAACTATTCTTAAACAAAAATTGAGAGAATAATAACATTACAAGTTTATATAACTGTACAAGGTGTAAATTAATTAATGTCCAAAGCCTTGGGAGGTAATTTATCTCATAAAAATAAGAAATCTTTACATACAAAGGGGTCCGCAAACCCTTCATTTTCGAGATACATGTTATAAAATGTTAATTTTTCGTTATTTATTTTTTCCAGGTTTCGGACCCTTTGACCCTCTCCAAGTTTTTACTACGATGTCATTGGCCATTTCTAAAACAAAGCCAAATTCCTCATTGTATTCTATAACTTATTAGTTACTTAGATTTTTTGACATGCATTGCTAATTTTAAGATCTAATGCATGTGTGGAACCATGGGAAAATAGTACAATTGTAAAGTTAATCCATTAATCATTCAAAATACAGTGCAATATATAAAAAAAATCTGAGAGGCTAAAAAGTTACAGAACACAACGGGAAATTCGTATTTATTGTAAAAAATAGCTTGTAACGTTTTAGTAAAAAATTCGAGAGGGTTAAATGGGTTGAAATAAGGAAAAAATAAACCATATAGATTTTTCGAAAAACTCAATTGGTTGCGTTGACATTTTCAACAAAGTTTTAAAAAAATAAACATTTTGTTTAAATTAACTTTTTATAACAAAACACTTTCCAGAGTTTTAGACATGAATGAATTTATTTATTGATTTAAAATTAAGCTAGTTTCCAGAAATCTAAGTTAAAAAATTTTACTGCTACAAAGCATTACGTATTGCATCGACTTTTGAAACAAGTTATTATTTCTTTGGAGGAATATGTCAATTTATAGTTGAATATTAGATTAACGAAAATAAAACAGAAACATTTAAAATATCTTAAGCAACTGACCTTTTTTCTGTTCTCTTCGAATAAAGAAATTAAGGATTCTCGTGCTGACAGTACCGGATTCGATGACATCAGACTTCTCATGTAATAATAAACGGCATCTAATTTTCGTCTCTGAAAATCATACATTTAACTGCATTTAATATTGGAATATAAAATAGTGTATATAAACCTATTAGACACAAAACTTTGAATTAAAAAAAAATAATTTAAGATTTTTGGTTGGTTAGACTCACAATTTGCTTTAATACTTAGGTGCAAAACTGTACTTTAGAGGTTATAAGTATAAATACCAAGGTCAGATGTTCAAAAAATAAATATATAGTATGTGTTGACAAAGCATTACATCATAAAAAATATATACTAAAAATAAAAACATGTTATTGTTCTTTAAATTTTAATTGTACCGTGTAGGATAAGTAAAGGACAAAAACGACCAATTAAGAAAGAAAAATGGAAAAAGGTTGATTTGTGAATGCAAAAAATATAGTAATTTTTGTCTGTTGCAAAACTATGCAAAATAGCATGTTAGGTACAAAACTTCGCCATTGCATTTTTATGCGACTTTTTATGTAAGTACGTTATATTTACGTGAAAAATTGAATCTACTCACTCCTGATTGTAGGCTATTTTAATTTTTAAAAAATGGCAATTCCAGGCTTTAGAGAACGTTTTTGTCATCTACGGCAAAATCAGCAAAGTAGCAAAGACAGAGTTTTGCATCTAATGGGCCCATGTATAGAATACTGGGTTGTAGTTGCTATTATTGCAATTCAAACCACACAGAAACATAGTTTTAAAATATTCGAAAGGGATGAATTAAACCAATTAGTTTATTATAAAACGCAAGCTTTTCTGGCCTAAATTACGGTTCTTTAGCTAAAACCATATCAAAATGAATTTACTTTCCAGCGTTTTACCTTCAGTTGTTTTTCACTGCAAAAGATGCTGAGTGAGTCTAGGTGTTTATACACGACTTGTACATGTCAAGTGTCACACCACACTGCCTACAAGTACCGACCAGTTCTAAGTAAGCTCGACAATCATTCGAGATCAGCCTACGTGTTCGCAGAGAGGAACTGGACGTCCATGCATACAAGGGCAATCATTTCCGAAGTGAAGTTTTCTTGACAATAGGTGTTTTATTAATGACCTAGCATTACCTTGTACTTGGACATTAAAGCTAATGTACCCCAAAAAATGTCTAAAAGTGAAATGCTTATTTTATATTATAAGGTTTTCTTGAAATATTGAAAACAATACTTTGACTTCTTTAATATAATGTGATAAACGTGTTCGCAGAGAGGAACTGGACGTCCATGCATACAAGGGCAATCATTTCCGAAGTGAAGTTTTCTTGACAATAGGTGTTTTATTAATGACCTAGCATTACCTTGTACTTGGACATTAAAGCTAATGTACCCCAAAAAATGTCTAAAAGTGAAATGCTTATTTTATATTATAAGGTTTTCTTGAAATATTGAAAACAATACTTTGACTTCTTTAATATAATGTGTTCATTTCAATACTGAACACCACATAATATTTAGGTAAAGACAGGGCCATAGCCAAAAGTCTAACGAAGGACCAACTAAATATTGTATACCAAGGAGGAAGGAAGTAGAAATAACACAAACATATTTTTAATTTTAAATAATTTTGTTATTTTTATTGGAAATTTCGCAGTTTTCCAAAGAAAACTAATGGGAAACTCGCGTTTTGTATAGTTTTAAACGGTGAAAATTATAAACCATCGAGAACAGTATAAAAATGCAGTGGCGAACCTTTTTGCAAAGTCATTACGGGCCAATGGAAGTCGAAAAAGTGCTTTAGTAGGACCATAAAGAAGTCCTTTAGGCTACATATACACACACCAATTTTCGATACAATTGATACCTTAAAACGTTTTCGAAGTATGCAAAATATACATTTTTTTCGGTGAACTTCATCATCCGGTATCTAAAAAACGAAAACCTTCCAGATATATGTTTATAGGACTTTTTTGACCTAAAAAGGGCCGTGTACATCTTTTATACGCACTTAAGAAACGCTCTGCAGATCCTGGGAAGCCTACAGGAGTAACTCACATCGAACAGACCGGCGCTTCCTCGCGGATCATGCGTAACCAGGAGATCGTTGAGAACCCTTAAATTAAAAAAGAATTTGCAGGCGCCTTAGCAATCAGGGGTTTTTATTCAGAACACATCTAGACGTCAGACCAAAAATGAAAGGACGAAGAGAGTCTGATAACACACTAACTACAGAGAGGAACTAAAAAAGTACTCCGAAAATCTAGTACGAGTTTGACACCCACTAGTAATAAGCCAAGAAACGAAAGACAGAAGATATATTCTATTAGTCAATTGACCGTATGTAGCAGCCGCTTCTGGAAAGAGGTATAACTAAAAAAAAGAGACTGACCAAGAGCTAGATCTTTTGAGAATGGGCCTTAAGTTTTCGAACAACTTTTCTGTGGCTGAACGTGATCTGCATCTTTGAATTTATAGAATAAAAATAAGAATAAGAATAAAAAGTCTTTAAGAGCTGACATACAAACAAATTTTTCATCTCAACATGTTCTTTCCTGTATTCTCTCCTGTATTAAAAAAAAATTAAAACTAAAATTAATTAAAAATAACAACCTAATAATTTCTAAAGTTGACAAAGGTAATTGTTTAGTCATCTTAAACAAGAATGATTATATGGATAAAGTCAAAAGTTTTCTCTCTAATAAGAACTTCACTATTCTTGATTCCAACCCTCTTTACAAATTTTTAAGATCAAAACATATATTCGTCTGTAATAACTTATTTAAAGAATTTAATGCTACTAAGAACTTAGTTTCTAGCAATCCAAGTATGCCTCACTTATATGAGCTTCCTAAAATACACAAGGATAACGTCCCAATCAGACTAGTGGTGAGTTCCACTAATACTCCAGTTTCAATAATTTCAAACATTGTTCTCACCCACATAAAACCTTACTAACTTGAAGCCTTGTAACTCGGTAAGTAACACTCTATTTAATAAAGTACACTCTATTTAATAAAATATCATTACAGTGAGCCGCTCATCGTTAGGCGCACCGGTTCGGCATAAATTTCTGAGATCTGACCACTGTACCCTATCCCCAAAATGGCTAGTAGCCCTGGTACAATCGAAAGCGAAACGTTGGAAAGTACATCCAATTCGAGACCGCCTAAAGTCATGTCCCATAATTATTTACATACTTACAGAAAAAACTGCTAATACAGCTAGTTGATTGTAGGGTTTTCCATTCTTAGGATTAATTTCATGTGATTTGATATACCACCTAAAACAGAAAGCCAGAAAGGATACATATAAATCAGGGCCTCAAGTAATTACCACTTTGTATTCGTTAAAACGTTACTAAAAACAATCCCTAAATTTAATTATAATTTAGATGTTACAATTGATTATGTGTGACTTCAGGAGCTCTGTAAACCACTGCGTAACTTTTACTTGGTTTTCAACCACAAGTATGAGATTTATCTTAAAAAAAACATGCAAATGGTTAGACTTAATAGGTGTCCAATAAAAAATTATTGTAACTAGAAATAGTCACTTACTGTCTGCATTTTCCGTAATTCGACGTTTCGTTCACTTGCTCTTTATACCTTCCCAGATCGCCCAAAAAAAGAAAAATCTTTTGAGCTGATATTAAAGCTAATCCAGTAAAAGCCAAACCTTTATGGTGTACCATGCTATTGTTGCCTATGTAATCAACCACTTTGAAATGATATGTGTCTTCTAGTATGTTAATTAGTCTTTCAAAATATTTGGTGCCTAAAACATAAAATAAGAATTTCCAAAAATATGCTGTCTCAAATTTAGAAAAGTAAGGCTTTTAAGTACACAGATGTCATTTCCCAGTTAAAAATGCCGGCCTTTTTATTGATAAGGAAAAATATACAGAGTGTAATTAATTTCCAGAAGTTCGTGAATTGACTTAACTAACATAAAAGTCATATTGTCATTTGCACCGATTTTAAATTATTTAGCAAAATGTCCCTTCAAGCATAGCTAAGTTGATAGACATAATGCACATGGGAAATTGTAAAATGTACAGGGTTTCCATCTATACTTTAAACGGGATTTGCAAGGTTTATTTTATTAAATAAAAAAATTGTTAAACACAAAAGTTGTTTTCTACCTAAACCGTCAGAATTTGCTAAAAGTTAACAAGTGACAATCGGAAACTAAAAAAATGAGCATCGACTTGGTTATTTTAAATGGAACAACTGTATAATACAGGGTGGTCCAAAAAGTTAATATTTGGTTGCCCTGTCGTTTCCACCTTAATGGCCATGTGAATACTCAAAATTGTCGCTACTGGTGTGAAGAAAGTCCTAAAAACAAACATCACAGGCCTCTGCATAGCCCGAAGGTCACAGTTTGGGTTGCAATGTTGTTTTTTATCGAAGACCAACACGGTCGCGCAGTAACGGCGAATTCACAGCGTTATGTCGATATGCTTCAAAACTTTTTCACGCCTGCTCTTCAAGAATTTGAAGGATACACTCAAGATACTTGGTTCCAACAGTACGGAGCCACCTGCAACACTTCCCATATCTCTTTACCCGTCGTTCGGGCGCTTTTTCCAGGAAAATTGATTTCTAGAAGAGGAGACATTCAGTGACCCCCCCCCCCTTGAGCCCCTGTGATTTTTTTTATTGTACATATGTATACTAAGTTTGATTTTATATTTAATGATTTAAAATAACCAAGTCAATATTTTTTTTTGCTTTCTATTTGTCATTTGTTTATTTTTTTTTAAATCCTGGCAGTTCAAATGAAACCTTAAATCTTTGGTATTTAAAAATTTTAAAAATGTTTCAGAATAAAGCTTGTAGATTCCTTTCCAAATATAAACAGAAACCTTGTATATTTCACTAAATAACTTCTAAATGGTAACGATGCATTATCGAAAAAATCTAAGAAACCAAAAAGCTACAGAACACATTGCCATGAGTTTGTTGTAAAAATGGCTAGTGACATTCTATTAAAAAAATCGAAAAGGTAAAAAGATAGCAACGCGGAAAAAATAGCACCCTGTAGTCATGTCGGTCTGTTTTAAATTATTTATTGACATCAGTCATAGTATAACGTATGTTTAAGGTAATACTTAAAAACTATTAACCTTTTATCATCCTGAAGCTCGATAAGGAATCGTTTCCCGACCCCTGTTTATATGAACTGTTTTTTCATATTTTTATGAGTTAAATATGTATATACCGGAACCGTGTGACCACGGACTAATGTGTGAGTTTTAAATTTTCTGAGCATTTCTGGGACACCATTTGTCAATTTTTAACCTATGACAAAGAATTTAAATTTTGAAAAACGGACCTGTATGCATGAGTTATATTTTGCTTAGTTGGCCATACCAAAAAAATCCAATTTGCAGATCCTAATTTAAACTTGATTAGTAGTGCAACGAAGAAAAATTGCATTTAAAACAAAAATTGTCTAAATTTTCTTATTATAAAATAACTTTTTAATATTATTTATCAAAATAAAAATTAATTACTAAATTAATTAAATTAAATTTGGGCCCATTTGTTATAAAAACTAAAACAGTAACAATATATTTTTTAATGCATTTTTTCGAAAAAATTAAATTGCTTTTGTAATTATCTTAAAAAATTTTGAAAATAATGCACTATCCATACTCAGACAGATAACAAAAATTTAAAACATTAGAGGCAGCTTCACTGTCAAACATTTTAATAATAATCACTAAAGCAATTCAGCATTTTCTACCAAAAAATTAAATAAAAACTTATTGCTGCTTTTTTGGTTTTAAAAATAAATGGCTCCAAATATAAAAAAAAAATGAAAAAAAAAATTGATAAATAATTTTAAAAAGCTTATTTTATATGAAAAATTTTAAGTAGTTTCTCAAATTCAATTTTCTTTAGTTATGCTACTGACTAAGCCTAAATTTGCTTTACTATTTGTGGCATTTCTAACTAATCAAAATAAAACAAATGCGTATAGTTCTGCCATTTTTTGTCCGATTTCTGAAATCAAAAAACTGACATTTAGAGAATTTTACTCTCTATCGGAACGTAAATAAGAATTTGGGGGTTTTCATTTAAAAACTCATAGAAGTCGCCACTTCCAGTTAAACCGGCAGGAACAAAACTATCAAACTTTGATATTAAAAGTTACTTTAAACTGTTTTATTCCAAACCAACTTTACAAGTTTATTACATGGAATGTAACATAACAATAGAAAATAATAATAATAAAGTTGTAATAAATGAAAAAACTCCTATGTTATAATTCAATATAATATAAAAACTAAGTTGAAATAAATATTTTAAAAAAAATCTATTCATTTTTATTTTTGAAAAAAATGCATTTTTAATTGTTTTTTAAATATTGGTAATTTTGTTATATGTCTTATAGTCTCTGGTAAGTTATTATATATTTTTAAACCATCGTGGAGAATTGATTTTTTCCCAAAGTTACTTTTTATTGTAATGGTCTGTAATTGTAAGCAATGTCTTGTATCGTGATTATGTAAAGTATTAGATTTTTTAAATATAATATTCGATTTTTTTCCATTATTAATAATAGAGTGTATTAAAACGCAAATTTTGAAATTATAAATATTCTGTAAGTTTAAAAATCCGTTAGGTTTATATAGGTTAATAGAAGGTTCCAAATATGGTAGTTTATAAATACATTTTAGAGTTTTATTTTGCAATTGTTTTAAAGGTTTAATATGTGACGAACACGCAGATCCCCAAATTGAAATTAAATATTGGAATTTAGAATATATTAAAGAATATGTTTTTTAAGAATTTTAATGGTACGAAATATCTTGCTTTGTATAATACTCCTATTAATGGAGTTATAGCGGTTCTTATACCCTGAATTTGATTTTCCCAACTTAAGTTTTCATCTATAATTAATCCTAAACATTTTGTTGTATTTGAATATTTAATTTTGTTATTGTTTATTACTATTGGGGAAATACTTTATTTTATACTTATGTTGACAAATAGTGTCACATACAAGACCACAAAATTTCGAATTAATATTTTAAGACAGTTAAACATATCGATAAGAGTGGTAAAAATCATATAGTCAAAACGTAAAACTTATCTCGCGCATAAAGGAAAAGATAAGTAAATCCTGTTTTCAGCACAGTTTCATAAACATCAACGACCATTTTTTAAAACTAATTTTCGACATGACAGAGAAATTCTGTATTTCTTGCAAATTAGCCCCGCCCTTTACTAGCTTTTATTCATGTTGAGTGAAATTCTGATATTTTTGACAATTATCCACTCAATACTGCTTGAAAAAAATAACTTGTAAATTTTAATTAGTATCCTAAGAAATCTGAAATTATCGTCTACAGGAATGTCAAGAAAAACCCTAATTAGATTTTATGAAGTCAAAGCTATATTTTTGTATATTTCGGAGATAACCATAGACCTTTGGAAATTGTCGTATAAATTAAGAAATTTTTACGGTGAAGAGTTCATCTTCAATTATTTTCGCAAATTAAGTGTTTAAATTGTATCTTAATATGAAACCAAATAAAAGCGTTTACTTACCTTCATCTATAAGATATAATAAAAAACCCTTATACTGCTGCTTGTTCCCCGGGTCGTCGATAATGGCTTTTCTAGTAACTTCGATTATGTTATAATAAAGAATTTTCCAAATATGTTGCTCAACATTCTCAGTTTGGCAAAATTTAATTGCTTTGCACAGCAAATATTCTAAACCCCGTTTCAAAAACTGTCTCAGATTGTCCACCGTTTCATAATTGACCAGTAACATGCCACTGTTGATTATATGCTGAAGCTCCAGGTCTGCGCGTTTTATATCTCTTAATAAATCAGGAAAATGGCATGTTTTGAAATCTCCACTAAAAATAGATTTCAATTATTTTTTTAATAAAAAAAAAACATTTATAACACTTTCCTCCTTCCTCGTAGACTACCCCCAATATTGAAATTATAAACCAAACATATTTGAGGTATGGTCCTAAGTAGCATCAATTTCGAACGCGCTATAAACCTTTACCGTAATTTACTTTTGGTAAAATACAATGGTACTTTAACAAAAATAAATTACGGGAAAAGTTACCAACATTTTTATTTTATTACATTTATTACCAATTTTTTAAAGTTTTTGTGGGACATTAAAACGAAATTTAAGAAATTATTGTTTTTTTTACTTAAATATCTATTATATTAAAACTGCGCAAGAAGGGTTAAAAATATGCAATGTAAACCGTACCTTAGTTTATACTTATGCTTTGATTTACTAGTAATTTTTTAGAACCCTAAAAAAACAAGGCAGTAATTACATTGAATTTTTTCATGTGTAGAACTATTCTTACCTCAACTTATTAAAAAAAAAAAAAACGATCGAGCAGTTTTCGAGGTTTAGAGGAACCAAACGGCTATTTTTGGTGTATAAAGAAATAACAGAAATATAAATGGATTGCTTTACTGTAAACACACTGTATAAAATATTAATTTGGAAATAACAGAATTTAATCTTATCCACGACAGACAATAGGGCTTCCGCCACCAAAAGATCCAAAGAAGATCTTCTTGCCTTCGTAACCCACAACTGGAATTAGTCCATCGAATTCCACCGAGAAGCCCAAACTATTGCCCTCGACATATCCAAAAGCATTTGATCAAGTCTGGCATGATCCTATTTACAGCTATGCTGACGATAGTACACTCCACTCCAATATAAAATTTCCCAAACCTGTCTCCAACACTGGTATTGATATTGATTATGCCCTCCTTTGTCATTCCAGCCAGGAATCTACCCACATGCATCCCTTCACCGTCCAACTGCTAAGACCAAGGAACTCCCACTTTGTTCGCCCTTTATTTCCAGAGTGTCCCGATTATGGAATGTGTTTCCAGCAAATGCCTTTCCATATTCTCCTAGTCTGCAAGTCTTTAAATCCCGCATCAATAAATTTTCCCTGTCTTCACTTAAAGCAACCACGGTACCTCGCACTTTGTGGTCTGCTCATAGATAAAAAAAGAAGTACTACAAAACTAGAATAATCCGAGAAACAATAGAAATTGAAAAATATGGCACACTAAAGAGACGATGCAACAAATTTGCCGTCAGCTTTGAAATACCTGCTAAAAAGTTCACACAAACAGGCGCCAATAGCCAACAGACAAAAAGAAACAGGGGACAGCAATGCGGAGGGCTTAACGTCTACTGTGCTGCGGTACAACCTTTGGCCACAAAATCATGTAAATGTTGGCCAGTCTTCTCAAATCTGTCAGGTTACCGACGAAAATCACAAGCCAACAGATCCCGGACCGGTCAAGAACATTCGAAGGTTTGTTCCGAATAGAAATTAAAGTGTTAGTGACTGCGAAGCCCCACTCAGAGCCGATGGCTTTATCTGGGCGGCCGTTCTTTATAATTTATATTTTTCGGAAGTTGCTGTTGCTGCATTAATTCTGCTTCATTTTTAGTGATTTTAGGTTGGTCGAGCATTATCTTACATACCGTTGGTAGTTTTAATGATTTGTCCCTTTTATTTAAATGGTCGTATCTTTCAATTTCTATAGTTTTTTTAGTAGTTATTTCTGATACTGAGTTTATGTTCTATTCTTGCTGACATTCCCCTGTGAGTTTGCCCAAAGTACAACTTTTCACAGTATACTCCATGGTTTTCCAATTTCATTTTGTCTTTTGGGTTCTAAGAATTCTACTAATTCTGTCTGTTGTGCCTTTTACGTTAGGTAAGACTACTTGCTGCCTTCTCGGTTTTAACCTTTGGCGGTCGTTGTTCGGGAACCCTGTGCATTAATAGCTTTCTCTATGATGCTATTTGTGTAGCCATTTTTCTTTAAAGCACCAGATATTAGGTTCGTTTTGTCTCGTTTCTCTTTCAATTAATCTCCCGGAACTATATATAAGGGTATTAACAGCTTAAATTTGTACTGAGTGATGGTCTGATCTTGCATTTAAATATCTGTCAGTATGTGTGTGGTTTTCTGTACACGGTATACACGATATGTCATTTATGCTATCTTGTGACCAAGATATCTAAAATTGGATGTTTGTTGTTTTTGCTCTAACTCTAAAATAAATTGTATTCTGGAATTGACTGAATTTACGCGAGTCAGAAAACTGTCAAGTTCTATATAACCATGTTGCCATATAACAAACATGTCATCCACACAACAAATCCATAATTTCAGCTTAAAATTTGCTTTCTCAAGACCTTCTGTCTCGAAGTATATCATAAATAAATATGCTACTACTGGTGATAGTGATTACCCCATTGAAAAATCGCCTATTTGTTTATACATCTGCCATACGTCCCGTATGTACGGGACTGTCACGAATCGTATTTCAAGATGCCTCGTTTTTGTCCCGTTTTTCGTCAATTTCTAGAAAATATGGGGTAATGGCTCCAGAGCTGAGTGGCGCGGATGGCTATCGCCGCTCCGGTATAGTACAGCATATTAGGTAAGGCTTCTCCCTCCCAAAAAAAAAGTTAAGGGTACCATAGTCCAGTCCATACCATATAAAAAAATCACAAGTTTGTCCTGTTTTCAATGGAATTGGTACCTGATCCTTTACCTTTTGAGATTTTGCTAGTTAACAAGGATGTAAAATGTGCGAAAATAAAATTATTATTACACATGGCGAATATAGATTATGCTTTTAAAAAGAATTTGTTAATGCTAATGTAAATAACATAATACAAAAACGTACGGTCTTAATCACATTTATTTCAAATAAAGTTAAAACAATAAGTAACTGCAATTCCAAAAACAATAAAAAATAACGGCAGTCCTTTTAGAAAACACATTTATTTTATTAATGAAAAAGTAGCTAAAAGGTAACGTTTAACTACAAACAACTGTTTAAATATCTCTGTTTTTATCATTCTCAAAATAAATACTAATAAATTTCAACTAGTAATCTGTAAATAAACTTATAATCTTATAAAACCCAAAGTTTCCTTTTATTTTGTAACAAACCAACAACGTGAAACTTTCATTTTTCGTTTCTTAGCAAATTTGACTCTTAACTCATAGTACAGGGTCGACAAAGCATTTAAGCATTTAGTTATAAAAATATAAAATATGTAATTGTCACTTTTAATGCGAAAGATTAAGCAGCATAAAAATATATAATCTGACAATAGTTGTATAACATAGTATGAAAGTTTTTTAGAGTGTCAAAATGGACACAAAATATAAGACCTAACATTTTTTTAACGTATTACGAAAGCTTTTTAAACCGTGTCAAATTGGACACAAGATCAAAATACTGAATTCGGTCTTTTGATTGTGTGCAGTGCAAAATCCCTGAAGATACCTCGTGCAATCGCAAGCGAGACGTCGGAAAGTGATTCCAATTGTGCAAACGATAATAATGCACGTCGAACATTGATGCTTTTAGACGAATGTAATTAATTGGTAACTTACTTATTAAATTTGATAAAGTAAGGAATATTTGATAAAATACACAGTAATTTACGCACTAATATCACCGCCTTAACCTACCTAGATTCATTATACCAATTTGGCACGGTCCTACCAGTCGAATCAGTGGTGTACATTTTCGGAGTCTCCGAATTATTTTCCGAGAATCCAGGAACAGCGACTCTACTTCCGGGAGATTTCACAAGAATGGGCTTATTTGGATTCTTTGGATCGAAAAGGGTCTTTTGGTGTGGAGACATTTTTTTTATTTCTGGGAATTTTGGTCGTTCCGCGTTGGAATGCGGCGGATCCGGTGATTTACAAGAAAGAACTAATAGACCTCCCCGTTTACTTGGGGTTTCAACTAAATGATCTTCCAACTCCGAATTTGTTCGGCTGCGATCCGAACTTACTCTGCTGCAAAGAACTGAACCTAAAATAATTAATTTATCAATTAAAATCCGACAAATTATAAAGGGACTCATTTTACTTTTTTTTATTGAAGTTGTGAAGTTTATTTAAATTTTTTTCATTATTACTATTTATTTTATTGTTATCTAACAAATATCTTTTTTCTTATTTTATAATAAACAGTGCAAAAAAGTTAAGGATATTAAAAATATATATACCTTTTGTTTCTTTGACATTTAAAAACGTACGTCTACAGAGGTTAAACTAATTACGTAATTAGCTATAAAGTGATGTAAAAAAAGGTCAGCAAAAATTTTCTTTCCTCGTAATTCAATGGTATATTAGAGCAGGAAAATGTACAACAACAACCTGTTTTCTCTGATCAATCTGTCAACGGCACAGTCTTTAGAAATTGTAATTCAGAGAGCTTATTACGTTCTGAGGGTATACTGGGTATACTACATGATCCTTTTTAACAGCTTCCAGCTTTAGTGTTCATTCTTATTTATTAACTTTTAATTTTTGTAAGGCCTGTTATTTTTTATTGTGTCTATACTCTCTGTTATTTTATTTTATTACCATTTTACCAGAAACTACATAGTAAATGTTAAATAAGGCTTTAATAATTCTACCTACATCAACTTTATCAACCAAAGTTAAATACAAATTGAAAATAAAAATATTTTTGTCACATGTCATCATAAGCATACATAAAAAGGCCATAATTTAATATGTAGTGTTCTTTATTTTTAAAATTTAAAGCTATCAATTACATAACTGCCCATTACTCCAAGTGTTATTACTACTGTTTATACACATATTTTTATACAAATCCCTGATGTCAATGTGCATTAAAAATTATATTTCCAAAGGCCAGAGGAACAAGCTATCCAAAGCTGGTCTAAAAGTTGAGAAGCGTTAATTTTTAAAAAAGTTAATGAGTTTTTAAAGAGGAACAATTTTCAATATTATTACCTTTTTTACACAATGTATGGTACAGGAAAGTACGTAAATAAAATTATAAAGTTCGACTAAATAGGTCCACTGGATACAAGGGTGAAAAATCGATAAATCTAGGAATACTGATCCCGAACGACATAGCACATTCCTTAAAAACTAAAAACTGCGATGTATAATGAGAACATGATAATATACGCTTCAATGAAATTCTCTTATATGACTATTATATGGAGTATGGAGATGAAGTATATCTAACCAGTGAGAGGATGAATAAAATTACCTTCCCTTTCCGAATTCTGCCTACTCCTTATAATTTCATCTCTCCAGTTTTCAGATGTTCCTGGTTGAGATTGATTTCTTTCAAAACTTACATCCCTACTCGGACCCCGAGATCTGTTATGAAATCTGTCGAAACTGACGTCTCTCTGATCTCTGGACGAACGCCTTCTTCTGCGACCGTGACGACCTGATGCTGGATCGTGTGGAATTCTAAAAATCGATGGCATTATTAAAAACATACAATGCATGCATTATACAGAGGTGCCCAAAAATTCAGAATAAAATTCATATTTTTGAGCGAATAATTTTTAACTGAAGCACGGTAATTTCCTATTTTTGGGTAACTAAATCTTCTATTTTCCTCCAACCTCCTAACCCGCAGCCGTCCCACCCCTTTTTCCGTCCCACCCTTTTTTTTTAATAGGAACATGTTTTGTGGGAATGGAGTTCATAAAGAATGTAATTCAACTAAGCCAAATAAACATGTATTACGATTTCACTTACCTTATATACAGTTTTAAAAATGATATTAATTTAATAAATACTGATTTTCGAATTTGATGACTGTTTCAAATGCTGAAAAAATATCCTCCGCCCTCTACTTTGCATTCTCCAAGCCGGTATGTTATGTAGTTCCGCGCTAGTTCATATCTCAATAGTCTATTGTGGCAAACCCTTTCTCTCTCAGTTCCGCAAAGAAAATAATCAAGGGGCCTTAAATCTAGAATCTTGACGGTCATTCAATTGTAACATCATCCATCAATCCAGTGAGATGAAAAATTTTGGGCTAAATATCGCTGGACCTTAACACAAAAATGTGGAGGCGCTCAGTCTTGTTAGAACCAAATTATTCGATTAGGTATACCCTTATCTTCATTATGAAATATATGGTATCAGTTCAAAACTAAAAAATCTACATTACATCGAGCCGTAAGATATTCTTTAAAAACAATTGACTCCAAAACTTTTACTCTATGCCCTTCACATATCTAGCGTGGATTTTCCAGAGATCAAATGATAAGTATGCCTATTTCATTTAAATGAAACGTAGCTTAAACCAAAAGCATTATGCTTGGTGGAAAATCATTATTCTTACCACACTGTGTTATAATTTCTTCAGAAAATTGCAAAAGTATATCATAATCGTATTCCAGAAACTCTTGGAGACAACAATTACGTTATAAAGATGATATTTTTTCTGTTTTTAAAAATATATGAGTTGTAGATCTAGAACGAACATTATTGCTAACCAATAAAACAGTTAAATCATGCAAATTTTCATTAATAGATAATGCTATGTCCATTTTCTGATCTTCGCTTAAAATACGTGGTAAGCCTTCCTCAAATTTATAAAATATCTTATATAATATTTCGTATTAAATAAAACACAGTTCACTCTGGCTGCTTCTTCCTGCACATCCCACCACCATCAGGATTTCTATACGCTGCCTTTCCGGTAGCCCATTTTTACTCCTGATTTTCTTCCTGCACATCCCACCACCATCAGGATTTCTATACGCTGCCTTTCCGGTAGCCCATTTTTAATCAGTAAAAGATCAATACTTAAATCAGTAATGAACATCTCGTTAAAATAGTGATGAGCAGAGGAAATAAATCGATTTGGAAAACTTTCCTTTTGAACGTTGCCAAGAAAATTCTCCGGAAATATTCCCTCAAAATTCACACAAGCGTATTTTTTTTAATTTCGCGTTTTAGAGAAATATGACAGTTTTTAAAACTTTTTCAAAATTTCGTAAAATCTAAACTTTTTCCCTTCCTCTGCTACAAGACAATCTAACATAAACCTCTAAACTTCAAGTTGTAAAAGAAAATCACGAAAATCATTCGAAAATAAAACTATTTTATATTTGAATTTTAAAGTTGAAAGGGTTTTAAGTTCAGTTTTTATTTTAAAAATTAAGAGTTAAGTCCGGGTTAATCCCCGTTGTAGATAGTTTTGTAACATTGTTCTTTGAGTTTATATATTTATTTTTACTTTGGGCCCAAGTGGTTCTTTTTCTGTTAATTCGTTACGTTAATAACAATTAAAATAAATAACCCACTTCAAAATGTTTTATGTAAATGGTAAATGATACAAGTTCAAGTACCTACTTTAGTATAGGTTTTATTTATTATTTATTTTTTTGAGGATTTTGTGATTTTCATTTATTTCTTATCTGTTATTTCTGAGAAGTTAAAAGCCAGTAAGATAAATTGAAAAGGGAAAAGTTCCGAAGTTTCCCCGAGAATTTTTAGCCAATAGAAATTTTGCCCATAACTAGATTTAAATACTCTGAATTCCGAATATAAAAATGTATTAATTTGCAACAAAGAATACTCCAGAGTTCTTTAACTTACACTTTTCATGTTTTTATATTTTGTGAACGCATTAATGTAAACGCATCCTATTAAATCGAGCATGACCATTCCAAGTTAACACGTGGAAAATAGGTTTTGTTGCTTAGATTTATTATGTTCTTACAGTTTTTTCAATGAGATCCCGCAAGACAATCTTCTCATTTGAAAATATAAAGGTTGGTTTAATTGATGGTTTAAGATTAAGGGGATCGTAGGAAAAATATAATTTTGAACAGAATTTATTAAATTAATATTACTGTTAAAACAGTTGCACGATTAACTTTTAAAATAAAACATTTTTCGACCGAAAACTAGAGTTTAATTCCGCTCAGTTATTGTTGATTACAAAATGTCTGATACGTTTTCTTAAATTATATAATTCTAGATAAGAATTTTTACATATTTTTCCCAAACGATGATACTTTTTCCCTAAATCAAATTTGAAAATATACTAACATGCAGTTTTAGAAAAAGCCTTACTAGAAAACATCTAAAGGATTTAGATACCGATAAATAATAAATGATAAATATTAGCTTATTAGAAGTACATATTTAAATACCAAAACCTGCTGTACTGTGCTTCAAAGGTGCGCTATAGCAGAAAATGTAGAATTTCTTAAATACTGGACTTTTTATTTCAATTGTCGAATTACATCAGCCTTTTCGTCAATAATTACTCACCTGACAAATATTAATTTTATTCGGGAGTTATGGGCACCCGTATATGTAAAATATGTTTATTTAAAAATTCTTCATATTTGTATACTATTAAAGCGAATAAGAAAATACGATAGTAATTTTGGGTTCTGAAAAACAGCTTATAAAATTATTAGTAAGTTAATTTCTCGATTTAGCATAAATGCTACAATTTATATTCTTAAGGTATCAAATTTTAAATATAATATCTAAGCTAGCTTCAGAAACCATATTTTCGTGTTAAAAAAATCATCCGCTTTTAAAATGGATTTTTAAATAAATAATATCCTAAGTTGTTTTTATTTTTTTATAAGATTTTTTAAATTTTGTAATCAATGGCAGTATATTATATTAAATCAACCCTTTATGAAAAATTGACTTATAAGAAACCCCCTTTAAAAAAAATTAAAAGCTTTGTAAAGTTTTGTTTTGTCTTTTATATAAATATTGTTATAAATATTTTTAAATTTGCAGGCAATAAATTATTTTTTATTTTATAAATAAAAAGCTTAACTAAATCTATATATTTAAAACACTAAGCCAGATTTTTCAGCAAGTTGTACTGCACCAATTTAGATGAATTTTTTTAATCAACGTCTGGTCCCCGAGACCTTTCAACACAATTTTTTATATTGTTTTATTGTGGATTTTTTTTATAAAACCAATATGTTTTTCTGCAAAAACATCTGGACGATGTGGTGAATGCTCCCCATATTCTTATAATTCCGCGAAACTCCTCGCGCCATCTAACCGAAAAGGTAGAACAAGGTCTGCGGGCCAGCTATTAAAAAATTAAATTAAGTACATTCTAATTTTTGCAACATTAAATTATTTTTTGTATTTATCACGATTTAGGGACACATGACTTGATTTTGTAGAATTTGTAATCTATCCAATGTTTCAAAAAAATATGTAGGACAATATAGAAAAATGTGAATAAATCATGTTACATGACATCTAGTGCTCTTAAATGGTTTTATATTTATTACACTTTACAGCAAGTTACAACTTAACTTGATTTAATAACATACTTTTTTAGTTTTCAAGAGAATATTATATCAATATACGTCCATTTAACTAATGAGTAAATAAACAGTTTTTATTCCCACTTACTTAAAATTTTCTCGATTATCTACACTTGCAAACGAATTTTTAGTGTCCCTAGAGTTCGTTGGAGTTTTGTCTCTATAGCTACTACCGCTCCTAAAAAAATAAGAAAATATAAATAATAATTAACGATAAAATGTACATATTTAATAAGACAAAATGCGCATAAATACCAACATAAATGTCATGCTGTTTATATATAATGATCTATCACCATATGCTATTCTTATTTCAATAAAAAGGAGAAATATATCACAATATCGCTTTTTATTTCGAAAATACATTAAATAACTACCCCTACATTATTAACTGAAATCGATGTTGACCAGTTGTTTTAATTTAAAATTGAACATGAGAAAACACAAACAATGGAGAAAGTAAAAACATTTCTATATATTACTAACCCTATTCAAATAACTGAATGCATTTTGGTGTACGCCAGGCTAATATTATTAGATTTGGTCTAAATCTACAGATATCACGAACCGAAAATCAATGTATAAGTATCTGTATTTATGACAGTTATCGGTAATAACTGCAACAAATATCTAAGAATGATAGGCGGAAGTAGGGGGAAAAATGTATCAGATGATATTAATTAATTTCAATACCCGCCACTCACCATCAACTTTATCGTACGAGGTAATTGGTAATTTTATAAAATTGCTGTACAATTTAGTTGTACTGAAGCTCCCTACTCATGGTCCACCTTTATTTTACGATTCGTTGTATTACTGTACAATCTGAGCCCATTGCAAAAGATTATAAATTCGTAGACGAAATCGTTGTGTCCAGTCAAAGCTGTCAAACTGCGATCCAATGCAACTCGATTTTGTTGGTTGTAGACACAGACGGTCAAAATAATTACTATTTCATATCCACCGGAATTCGATAAAACTGTACGAGGCGCTGTACCGTGGGTAGCAGGCTTAATTAGAGGCTGGATCTATGTAAGTTCATCATACCCCATAATTAGAAAAGGCTTTTTCTTCCGACTTATACAAAAATATTAAAAAAATAAAAGTAGTGAAACATTATATATAAACCGCGTGCATTTATGATCCCATGAAGTGAAAAATTGAAATCATGGCTATGAGGCAAGAACGCTGATAAACTCTATTAAAAAAAGGATTGCAAAGCAAAAAAAAGAAGCTAAAATACAGCTTAACCATACTTGCACAAAACAAGCTTACCTTTGTTTACTTTTCTTTCTGCCACTTTTCCTAAAAGTAATACGATCGTAAGTATAACTATATTAGATGACTTCATAAAAATTCAAATCTGACAACCAATTGTTAAAAGATCTGTACATGGACCATAGGAATATTTTAAATTTTGAAATACAGTAGTAACTTTAAATTTAAAATAAAACTTGAAGATTTAGACAGGGTCATACAAAGTGGAGTAAAAAGTGTCACTATTACAGCAAAAATCGAATTCACTTATTCTTTAGATTTTAATAATGCCCGTAAAAAAAGATTCAACTCAAAAAATATAAAAAGAAAAATGTTTTAATCTGATTAAACGATTAAAAATATTTACTTATTTTAACAAAATGAAAAGGCTAACTTAAAATATTTTTTGAATATTTAGTATTTTAATACAAAAAAATTCTGCCAACCTTAATACATTCGATAGGAATTCACCAATATTATGTATTTACTGTTTTTGAAAGCATTAATATTACGGTTTTATTCATAGGGTACAAAAAACGTATTGTTAATATTTACCTACAATGAAAAGCCCAAAAGGTAATGGGCCTTTGCTTCGAATATAAGAAGCTTAATTTAATTAGCGCAAATGTCCACAGCCCATGGGAGCCCTGGCAAACATAGACAACATCGACAAAGTCGGTAACATAGGGCAAATTATTGTCACTGACAACATTTATATCGGGTAATCCCAATCCGATTGAACGCAAACTATACATTTAAACACTTCAACATTGGCGATATAAATGAACAGGTTCGACTTCAACAATATAAATAAATCCTTAAGACAAGGTCTCTGCATCTGATCTGATTCAGTCAACCTGACCGAGTTTCGCGGTCATGATGATTAACCATGGTTAGTTGACTAACCATGCTGTTTCATATAGTTCTAAAAACACATATAAACCAAAGAAAAAAAAACAACTTGAATACTTGTTTTTATTTAGGGACTTTTCATCTTCTGGGATTACCAGTTCCTATTAACTTTTATTAGTATTCACTCACAGTGACAATTTTGAAAATATGATTAACAATCAAAATGCTGATTTTTCTGCTTTGACATGTCTAGAAACATTTTGTGGCTACGGGACCAAATAATTTAAGAGTTTTGATAAACTTAAAATATACATTATTTATATTATCATACCGTTTCTTTTTTTGATTAGGTGTAGTAGTAGTAGAAGCAGGCATTGATCTGGTACTTATTTCTTGTAGGCTTGCCATAGACGAACTTCTTGTCATCGCATCACTAAAGGCTTCAGCTTCCAATCTATGGTTAAGCTCCACTTCTTCATTCCAGTCCTTTAAAATCCGTTAATAATTAAAATTTGACATAAACCGGTTTACGCATTCTAAATAAACAATAAATAAATCAAATAAATGATATATCCTTTCATCTTTATAGAATAAACCTGTATAAAGGAAAAAAAAATGTATGAAAAAATAAAAGAATAAAATAAAAAAACTAAGAGGTAATAAAGACATATTTTCGTTCATCCCCTGGGTTTATCCCGTAGTGAAAAAAAAAACCCTGAAACAGAAAAAACACAAAAAACAAAAAAATGTCGTGTATAATAAAAAAAAATCATGTATCCATAACCCATGACTTTTTTTGTTTCTGTTTTCAATTTGAATGCAACCAGTTAATCAAAAATATTTTTTTTAATTCAATCAAGTTATGGTACGCGTAAATTCTGTTCACATATCATCATCCATACAGACACCATACTGTCAAAGTTTACAGTTAAACAGCATTTTGCATAACCGGTTAACCCATCTGCGAGCCCCCCGGAACAACAAAACCCTTATATAATCATTTATATATGGAAGTGAGCTTTTTTTTCGTTAGGCATGGAGTACACGTTAGAATTTTACAAAATTTTGGCAGGTAAAATTTACTCTACTTTCGATCTCTACCTATTTCCACCGACCCTAAAAGCATTTGAGGAAATATTTTTTAAAACGAAAAATTTGTACATTCCAATTCCAAAAAAATGTAAAACTATGTCTGGTAGCAAAAATGACTTTTGACCTGCCGGATTATTTTTGTCTCAAGAGTACAGATACGACGATATGTAGACTAAAAACCAAAAATCAAAAATCAGCTTTAACACATGAATAATACAATATATATATATATATATATATATATATATATATATATATATATATATATATATTTTTTTTTTGTTTTAGGCGTACCAAGCTAAGAACACTCGCGGAATAGAGACGAATCTTTTGATGCTTCACTTATGAAAACCGGTCCAAGCGTTTAGCTTGTAGATGGGTATACATACATGCATATATGACAATTAAACAACTTAAAAAATGAAGTCAATGCACATATAGAGACCTATAAAAGTTAAACTGGTTAATGTTAATTATAGCTCCGAAATTAAATAAAAATGTTTCGCCATCCACTAATAATAAAAGTAAAATAAAACACCACTCATAATAAATGTATAAATTGTCATTTGCACATATTCGCACAAGCTCAAATTTCGTATTTAAAAAAATCTAGATCGCGGCCCCAAAATGGCGTAAAAGTATTGTTACTTTCTACTGAAAATCCATATCTGAGGGATTGATTAAGTTGGAACTGCGAATAACAAAAAACTGCGTACAAAATAATCAAGACTACTTTGAATTTAGCAGAGAAACTAGCAAGTAAAAAATAAAATTAAAGCCCAGCTTTTATTAAAATGGCTACAAAAGAAAAAATGAAATACGTATTGTGGTTTGATTGAATCACATGATTTTATTAATATTATTTATCAAATCTAACGAAAATAAAGGTTTTTAAAAAACTTTGAAATTGTTTTTTACAATTTCACCAAGGATTAAGTCTAATCTAACAATTAGTACTAAAAAATTGTTTTTGTCGAATTTTGGAACAAATAAAAAATTGAAACCTTTGCAGACTTATTTGACACCCTGTATAAATAACTTTTTAGCTTAGGTAAGTTTTAAATATAACATTTATATGTAATAAAATTTGAAAGATACAGCTGAAAACGGCACCTCAGTATCTCGTCTCGTTTTAAAAATATTCGAACTTAAATTTTACCAAAAAATGCAGGAGAGTTGTTTTAAGTGGCGAGCAGTTTATTTTCTACTAGTCGATTTTCTTTTCTGTACAAACATACCGACACTTTATATGTATAGATTACTCAAGTAAATTCGAAAATTTATTGTATTTTTTTTATATTGCAGGCGAAATCATTACAGTGTCCAAAGCGGAAAACGTCATATTATTGATCTATAGGGTTCATGTTCATCAAACAAAAAAAAACTATAACTTCAGTACGTATTGTTCAATGTGTACATTTTATTTTGCAACAGTTATAAATGACCATAAGTTTTTTAGTTTTTAATTTATTGAAATGAGCCAAAAACAAATTGTAGGGTTACTTCCCAAATTTTTGTTTTGGTGTCACGTAACGTAAAAAATACAATCGGTTAAAAAAATAATTAATATAAAATATACCCAAATTGCATTTTTTTAAATGGAATGCCTTGTATTTTATGTGATATTTCAATTCTACTAGAAAAACTAAGAATTTTTTATATATATCATAGGCCTAAATTTCAAGTGTTTTTAAAATATTCATGTTTGAAAAAACTGAGTTCTTTTTTAACGTTAACAGAAATTTCAAGAAATTTCGTAAAGATATAAATTTTTTGAAATTTGAATACCATTAGAAATATCATAAAACCTAAGACAATAATATGCAATCCATTTTGCTCTAAGGCAAACGGTATAGATTTTACAGCCTTTCGAAATCTGGAAATCTCAATATTCAAATTCGAATATTTCAAGACTATTTGAATTTAGGCAAATTTTATTATATATAAAAAATTTTTAACTTTTCCAGTATAATCAAAATAACATAATGATAGCTTATAAAATAAAGAACTTATCGCCGTTTATAACTATAAATAAAATGCACACACTACATAATTTATTTTATGTAATAATATAATTATTACATAAAATGTAATGGAATTTCAAATAAAATGTGCCAATAACGCCGTACTACGACTAGATTTTAATTTGCATTATTCTTTGAAAAAAAGTAATCCATCCCAAAATTTTTTTTTGCTTTAATATGTCCAATTTACGGATTAATATCTATTTAACAGAATTAAGAAAATGAGAAAAATCGAGGGGTCTTAAACCCTAGCTGAGAGCAGGGGTAATTATTCAGTACAGATCCTTTATGGAAAAGGGGGCTAGTAGCTGTGTATACATAGAGGTACTGGAAAATGTAGACTTTGTATTTCGTGTAAATCATTTATTAAATTAAAGCCCCAGCAAAGCGCTTTCAGCTTTCGCCATCTTCAGAGGTACTCGTCAAGTTTCGCACAGTTTAAACATGTTTACAAACAACAAAAATATTTAAAACGTGAGTTACATTACACATGTTAATTATACGAAAAAAAAACGTAAAAGAGCAAGCGTGCTAATGTTACTTTTACAATTAGCACATTTTCGGAATTAAAACTCAAAAGAAATACATAATAAATATACCTTTAAGGTTTTTCTAAATTTAATAATTATGTAATGTGAAATGTAACAAGTTCTAAATATTTTTGTTGTTTGTATCGTCGTTGTATAGGCTCTTTATCGATTTTAACCTGTGCGAAACTCGACGAGTATCACTGAAGATGGCGAAAGCGGAAAAAGCTTTGCTAGGATTTATTATATTTACGAAATTTAATAAATGATTTGCATCAAATATAAAGTCACTACATTTTCCAGTTCACTTTTATGCCTGAACCTGGTTAACTTAGCAACCAATAATTTCCACCAGGATACTGCCTTATAAAATAGGGTTTTTCAATCACATTATGTCAGCTGCACCATATCGCTCAATCTGTGTATAGGTTCTAAAACCGTTTAATTTCCTAAAACATCTGAAACACATGTTGACTCAGCCTGCTAATCTGCTAGATAATTCGGATACGCTGAGTAATCACAACAAAAAATGCAGATTATAACCGGAGAGATACTTGTAAGCGGCTCGGAAAAGGTTTAGCCGGAATATTAATATATTACATTTAAATTTACGTCCTAGGTATTACACATATCAATTTGGAAGAGCAACATTTTATAATCGCTGCATAGGAAAAGAAATTTCAATTAAAATAAGTGCATACCAATATATCCCTCTCTTCTTTTAATCGATCAAGGGCGACGTCATTATATTTTTCCTCAATAACTGAAGAAACTTCTACAGTCGGATTTGTGTTAGAAGGAACTGTATTATTTAAAAATTGTTCGATCTGAATTGGTTGCAGGGGAAAAGACTGTTCTATAGATTGGTGCTGAATCGGTGCCTGCGTTTGAACCAGTCGATTTTCTTCCTTTAGAGTACGGTTACTCTCGTGACTCAAATTCGACTCTTTAGAATCTTGTCGTTTAAATTCGTGACTTGAACTTGTTTTTTCTCTACCTGAAATAGTATATAAAATTAATAAATAGAAATCCCATTGTTCAACATTGATTAAATTTGGATATATGAATAAATATAGATAAATGTATAGGGCCACTGGTTATAGAGGCACCACCCCTTTAACTTTTATAAAAATAGCTGTTGAACAAAATTTTAAAAATAAGAGTTGTAGCTAGTAAACAGAATTTTTCTTGTGTAGAAATTATTTGTATACAGGGTGTGATAAAAACAAGTAGCAATCAAAAGTTGTATTTTCTAAATAAAACGGCCTGTATATGATTTTATTTTTGGATTCCTTACTAAACTCTAATATCAATTTATATATGGCTTGCTTGCATAAAAGTATCATTTGTTTCGCTTATCAAAAAAACGGAAAGGTTCGAAATCCGCAGTTAAAACATTTTCCCAGACTTGCCCTTTTGACAATTTATAAAATTAAAAATATTTTTGTTAAAATTAATTATAAACAAGTGATATATAAAATAATATTAGTGATAATTAAACACTAAACAAACTATGACTAAATAAGTGATTTCCAAAAAAACATTCAGCTTACTACCTACAACTTTTATATAAAACACTTTATTTTGAAACTAATTTTATAAAAGTTAAAGGGGTGTACCAATAACTTTGTACATGTGATATCTGTTTAATGTAATTTAATTTAATGTAAAGTGCTATGTGTAAGGGTACCTTTAATACTACCATAAATAGTGTCATTTTTAAATTAGTTTTTATTTGTGAAATATTAGCTCCAAATATTCTTAAAACATATTAAAAGTACTCATATAATTTTAAGGACCGTATGTAAATAAGGATTTACTTGGAAGAAGCCAGAATGTAAAATATGAGATCTAAACAGAAAAAAATACTGTCACAGTCAAAAGTGGCAGATGTTAACCAAAAAAAATGATGAAAAAGACAAAAGTGACAATGAAAATAGTTATTTACCCCTTAAATACCCAACAGACAATATATACCAAAAATTTGTGAATGATTTTAAAATATGTACTCAGGATAGGTTGGAAGCAGGTTATTCAAAGTTGAGAAAACCCCAAAATTCAACTCCCAATGAGAGAGAAATAAATAAAAATAAGCAAGAAGTAATAACTTGTATTTATAAAACCAATGAACAGCCAGATATGATAAAAATCTTAGAGCAACTCCAAGAAGAAAACAAAGCATTGAAAAATATGTTGATTGATGTATATAATAAGTTGGACCAACTCTCTAATAAACTAGAAACTTTTGAAATTAAATCAGGAACAAAATTAAGTACTATTGATGGAAAAATTAATGATATACATAAAAAACATATTGTTCCTCCTTTAATATTTAACAACGGGAAATCATACTCTGAGGTACTACAAAATCCAATACCTAGTTCAAAAAATATAAATTTGTATTCATTATGCACTAAACCCAAGAAAAAGCAAACAAGTATTGAAACAAGGAATGAAGTACAGGCAAAAATTAACCCCATGAAAGCCAATGCTTGCATAAAAAACGTGAAAGAGCTAAAAAATGGTTCCATTATAATTAAAGCGAACTCTAAAGAAGAAATTGAAAGAATGAAAACTTTAAGTTCAGAAATACTGGACCAAAATTATTCTGTAGTTATACCAACAATGAAAAATCCTAAAATAGTAATGATTGGTTTAACACATAATTACACAAGTGAGGAACTTTTAAATGAATTGAGAAATTCCAAATATTTAAAAAATGAAGACGAACTTACAATTGAATATACAAGACAATCTAAATATTCAAAAAAGTGTATTATCTATGTAGAGACTAAAGGATGTACTTTTAAAAAATTAATACATCAGGAAATTCGTTTAGGTTGGGATAAATGCAAAATTAAAGAAGTATTTAACATTCGATTTTGTTTTAAATGTTGCGGATATGGACACTCAACTTCAAAATGTACAAGACAACAAATTTGTTCACATTGCATTGCACAAGCAAACTCCAGTGTGCTGTATCAATTGCAAGATTATTAACCAAAAGTATAAAACAAATCAAAATTATAATCATGAAGCCAACTCTGAGCAGTGTCCGGTAGGCCTCAATAAAATAAATAGAGCCAAAGAATATATTAATTACCATGATTAAACCAACAATAAATAATCTTAAAATTTTATATTTGAATGCCAGATGCTTGAAAAACAAAATGGATGATATAGAAATTCTTATTTCCAGAGAAAAAGTCGAAATTTTTATTATTTCTGAAACATGGGTAACTAAAGAAGAAATTAAATATTATAATTTTAAAAATTTTAACAGTATTTACGCAACAAGGGCAAAAAGAGGAGGTGGTTTAGGAATATTTATTCATACTAAATTTAATTCCGAAATTATAGAAAAAATTGAGAAAGAATTATCTTTGGTAACTGTCCAAATTAAAAAACCGAATTTAACTATTTGTGGAATATATAATCCTCCTTCTACAAATACATCTAGATTCTTAAATTTATTGGATAAAACACTCAAAGGATTTTCAAAAAATAAATTGAACTGTATTATAGCTGGAGATATAAATATTAGTATATTGAAGATAAACCATGAAACTAAAAAACTAAAGGATATTTATTATTCAAACAGCTTTTGCAACTTCCGAATCCTTAATACATCATATTTTGTCAAATTCAAGTAAAGACATTGCAGTAAATTTTATTAATAGCCCAATATCCGATCATAAAATTCAAATCATTAATATGTCAATTTCATTCAAAGAGAAAACCAAATATATGTATATTGATATCAAAAAATTTAACTTACACAAATTAAAACGTGATTTAATTCAACTAAACGTTGACATATCTCAAACTGAAAATCCTGACTTAATATATAACAAAATTATTACAGTTTTTGAAGTAAACTCTTATATCCGGAAAATAAAAATTAAAGAAAACTTAAAACCCTGGTTTGACGAATCTTTGGCAAAACTAATTAAAAGTCGAGATAAATATTACCATCAAAAGAAAAAACAGCCAACAAATAAGAATTCGGTGAAATTTATGAAAATTTAAATAAAAATGTAAAAAAGATGATTCGATTAAAAAAGAGAGATTATTATAACCAAATATTTACAACAGGGAATCAGAAAGTATTATGGGAAAATATAAATATTTTACTCCATGAAAAACAAGCGAAAAAGAAAACACAAATTGACCACCTTTATATTAATAATAAACAAATTGAGGCTGAAGAAGAGATCTGCGAGGAAATGAATAATCATTTCATTAACGTTGGAAAACGATTAGCAGAACAGATTCCATCTGGAAATTCTCCCGAATACACCGAAAATTCACTTTCAATGTTTTTAAATATAAAAGATATACATGAAGAAACAATTGCTGAAATAATAAATTCTTTAGATCCATTTAAAGCCTGCGGATATGACGAAATACCAGTAAAAATTATTAAAATTACCAAATGTGAACTTACTCCAATTTTATGTCATCTAATCAAAACTTCTTTCAAACAACAAATTTATTCCAACAAATTAAAAATTGTCAAAGTTTTTCCTATTTTTAAAAATGGCCTAAAAAGTGACCCAAATAACTACAGGCCTATATCTATCCTGCCAGTTTTTTCAAAAATAATTGAGAGATTTATCTACGATAAAGTGGAACAATTTTTAGAAAATCAGAATATCTTGTTTTTTGATCAGTACGGCTTTCGCAAATCCAAGGACACTGAGGTAGCAGCAATTGATTTAGTAACACAAATTCAACTTGCTTTAGATAGACATGAAAAATGTAGCCTATTATCCTTGGATTTGTGTAAAGCTTTTGACACTGTAGACCATAAAATATTGCTTAAAAACTTGTTTCATATCGGTATAAGAGGTATTATATATAATTGCTTCCAAAATTATTTGTTGGATCGAAAGCAGTTTGTTCAGATTGCCAAAAATAAAAGCAGTCATCAAAAAATTTTATGTGGTGTGCCTCAAGGATCTATATTGGCTCCAATTTTATTTTTAATATATATAAATTCTGTATCTCTGTTAAATTTAGAAGGCTCCATTAAATTATTTGCTGATGATACCACCCTTCTCTATACTTCAGATAACTTTGCAAAAATAAATGTTATTATTAATAAAGACCTAAATTTAATTACTAATTGGTTACAGGCACAAAAATTAACTTTAAACTTTCAGAAATCCTCTTTCATGTATATATCAAATATTATTCAAAATACAGATATTCCGCCAACATTTTTTTCTAATAATCAAATTAATTATTCAAAGTGTATTAAATTTTTAGGCTTATATGTAGATCAAAATTTAGTTTGGAAGCCACATATAGAATATTTAAGAGTACAAATTTCTCCAATAACAGGAATTTTGCTTAAACTTCGTAACTATATTTCTCTTAATTTGTTAAAATATACATATTTTGCTTTCATTTATTCAAAATTACAGTATCTAATATCAGTTTGGGGCGCTGCATGTAAAAAAACAATAAAACCATTAGAAAAATTACAAAATAAGTCAATAAAATGTATTTACCGTTTACCATATCTGGAGCCCACCATTAACCTATATAAGCCTAAAAATGTTTTAAACATTTCTATAATGTATAAAACTAAATTACGTATTTTTATTCATACATCAGCTAAAAATATGAAAAATACAAATTTAAATTTTATTAGAATTAATAACATTCATGACCATAATACAAGACAAACCGATTATTTCTCCACAATAAAATTTAAAAGTAATTTTGGCAAACAATGTATATTACACAGTGGGGTTAATTATTACAATAATCTACCAACACGATTATAAAATATTAACAAAATTGGTACTTTTAAAAAACACTTAAAGAAATATTTTTTGAGCAATTAATATCTTCACGTTTGGTATATTTTTTTAATGTTTACAGTTTTTAATTTATTTGTAATTTATGATAATGTTTATACGTTTATGTGTTTTATATTAGTTATTAATTAGTTCCCTGTATTATTTACAGTTTTTAATTTATTCATAATTTATAATAATGTGTATACATATTTATATTTATATATGTTAATTAGTTCCCTACTATAAACAATATTGTTTCTTGGGAATAAATGATTGATTAAAAAAAAAATTTAACTTATAAAATCTTTTGACTTAAAAAAAAAATGAGAAAAGAAGTCTAAATCAGGTTGGGGGCACAATTGAAATTGAATTTACCTTAATTGTCTCAGAAGAAAAAAATCCGCTTGCAATTTAGAATTTAGAAGATGTGGCTGAAAAATAAATAAGTATCCTTTCTTACCCCCTTTTTTTCTTCTATCGCCCTTTTTATGGTGATCCCTTCGATCTCTCTCCGAGTCTCTATCGCCATCACCTCTCCTGTCCTGTTCATTTCTTCTGTTTCTGTAATTGTCCCCCTTCCTAGAGTCGTCGTCATCTCTGCGCTGCCTGTTAAAGTCGTTGTTTCGCCTATCTCTGGAAATTGGAAAATGACTTCGTTAACTACATAAGTATTAATCCACAATGATTTGAGAATTTTATCGCTTAACCAACAAATAAGACAAAAAAAAGTATCGTTACTTATCATCATAAAAATATTGATTGTTAAATCTATAATTAAAAAAAACTACTTTTCAAATATAAAAAACAGTTTATCCACGTCGAGATTTAGCATCTGCAACTACTGTTACCTCTAACCTTACATAATTGTACGATAGATTAAAAAATTAATTACCTAATACCACATTAAAACAAAATAAAAATCCACTATAAAGCAGGCAAGCAGCAAAAAAATTAAATATAAAAATAAATACAGGGTTTTACAAATTCGAGGTATAACCATTGGGAACTCGGAAACGGTAAGAGATACGAAGTCGGTCGAATTGGGGCAAAGTTGCACAATTAAATGCTTATTAATATATTGTGAAGTAATTTTCAAGATTCCGAGTACTTTCGAAGATATTACAAAAATTAAAATTTTTATTTTATATTTAAAAAAAAATAAATCAAACTTTTTGTCTCTTATAAAATTATGAACTCAGATTCTAAATCCGACGTTTCTTCTACTGGCGATGATCATTAGGTCGACTTTTTTTAAAACGGACCTGCATGTTTTATTACAGTTTTGTAAACGGCAATGCACACTACATCCTGTTGCATTAATAGTTTAATTGCATTAAAATGTCAATAAAATAAATAATTTCAACTAATTATTTCTTTTTAATTGCTCTCTCTTTTTCTTAATATATTAATTAATGTAAAAATTAGTAAATATTTTATTTTTTTTATTTATTTACATCTGTCTGTAAAGCAAGAGCTGAACACAGGAGTATTTTAAAAGCTCATATCATCGAATTAGCATAGTTTCAGTTTCAGGTTTTCAAAATTTACCATATTAGTCTAAAATTTTGTTCTGTATTTAAAACATATTTTGTTCAGCTGTCGTCTTTCAGGATGCCTCTCAAAATATATTTGAAGTGCTGTTTTTAAATGTATTATTATTAAACTTATAATAAATATTTAACGTATTGTTTATTCCCACCTGGATGGATGTTTCTTTTTTACTGTGCATACATGAACTGAAACTGTGCTAATTTCATAGTATACGATGGTCTATTAAAATATATTCATGCCTAGCCTTTTTTTGCTATAATAACATCAAAATTTTAGAATATCCTTAGTATTACCGCTCTATATATAAAACAAGATATGTAAATCTTAAAAGAGTGATTTTTTTCACGATTACAAACAGTTTATTTGGCCGCCATTTTGTTCCGCCATCTTCAATTTGTACCACAAATTTAACAGTTCATCTCTATAGCACAATTAGTTATGGCACAAAATTTAACATCAATCCGTTAAGTAGTTTTCTCAGGTGGAATTTTTAAATACCGGATCGATTGAGCCAATACTTGGTGGAAATCCATAACTTTGATTTATGATATTAAGTAAAAACAAAACAATTTTTACTTAAAACTTCCACTATATTAAAAAGAAAATACCTTTCATGACATGTTTCGCAAACGCTTCTTCAGATGATACAATTCGGATAAAGTAAAATATTTTATACCTAGCGTGGCTTTTTTTTCCTGTTTACCTAAATCTATGTCAACAAAACATATTTAATAGAGGCGAATTGCTCAGGTCAGTTTGATCGTTAAGTAATAAACCTGTGTGTTTAAGTTTATTTATTTCCAGAGATTCTAGAAAATTCAATTTTATGCATTTTTTTCTGTATGTAAAACTTTAAAATTGTTATTAAAATGATGATTACAATTAATTAAATGAGAAGCATAATTAAATCTGCCATCACCCTTGACAAAGCAATTATAATGCTTATTTATCCTCTTCTCGAAACTTCTACCTGTCTGTCCTATAACGTTTTTGGGCAATCTTTAAAAGTTAATTTTTAGACGCCTGATTTTTTTAAATAAATGTTTTTTTGATTTGTCATTTTTATAAAATTGCCTATGGAATTATTGGTATCACACAGGTTTATTACTTAACGATCAAAGTGACCTGTGCAATTCGCCTCTATTAAATATGTTTTGTTGAAATAGATTTAGGTAAACAGGGAAAAAACCCATTGTACACTAGGTATAAAAATTTTACTTCGTTCTAATTGTATCATCTGAAGAAGCGTTGGAGAAAAATGTCATGAAAGGTATTTTCTTTTTAATATAGTGGACGTTTTAAGTAAAAATAGTTTTGTTTTTACTTAGTACCATAAGTCTGAATTTTTAAATATTTTATTACGCCGCCATTTTGGTTTCTTACCAAAAATTTTACCAGTTGATTCCTCCGTAATACTTGTATATGGTGGCTGGGTGTCATTTTGTAGAACAAAAAGTAACACATCTTTTGAAAGGTCTCTTCAACCTTAAATAATTTCCAAAATATGATAATATTAAAATTGTCCAATTTAAAATGGCGGTCAATCGTAGATTCTACAGAACCTAAAAAAAATCTTAGAAAACTCGATTATTTTATTCCTCACGTGTTTATTATTTGAAATTTTCGTATGAGCATGTACTTTTCTAGTTACAGAGTGTTTTATAAATGAGACAATATGAATTTTAATTACAATTAGAACACAGTAAATAGAAAAATACTATACTCATAAGAACATTTTAACTAAGAATAAAGTTTGCAGTTTATAAGAGATATTGACTGATAATTTGCGCATATTTTACTTCTTATATGAACAGGGTTTTAAGTTAGAAGTGCCGGCATCTATAACCAATATATAAATATGCCATTTTTGTATTTAGCTATAAAATCACGAATTTTAAACGGGCCTGTGTAACTCAGAACAAACTTTTCTAAACAAAACTAATACACAGAACCTTGGTAAGCACATAATTTCAACTTTCTGCGAATCCAGATACTGAGTATAAACATTAAATGTTGAAAATAAATAATAACTCGAAAACATTTAGAGATGGGTATATACGCAGAAATAACCATAAAATAATTACGAATCAAAAAGTCTAAATTCAAATTGCTATCATCAACATTATGTGCTTTTGGCGAGATATAATTATTATTCGGTAAATTAAAATAATAGGTAATAAAACCTTTTTATTGAGCTAAGGTTTGTAAACCTATTGCGTATAAGTATACCACTGATAATGTATTAGCAAGACCTAATGTTTTTAGGCATGTCGGAGCAAATTTCGATCCCAAACTTAACCATGTTTAATACAAAATAATTAATACATCAAGGGGATTGGGATTCGTTTTGCGTAATTCCTGGGAGTTCAGACAACTTTCTACACACCGTGCTGTTTACACAGCATTTCTGCGATCCCGTCTACACTTCTGTCTATAGTGTCCGATTTATCACAGTCATACTTCCAGCCTAGAAAAGTTCAGTGTACCTAGATTAGGGGCAAGACACTCAAATTTTGTTCAAACCCCAACTCCACGGACAAACATCCTTATATCTTCAATATACCCGATAGCAAAAAAACTATAGTAATACTGGAAACAATAGTGACAGGAGATGTGTTTAATGTTATTTCCACCAACTTTTTGTTGTTATTTTGTTTTGTAAAATTAAAATTGTAGTAAGTATCTTCAATCCTTATCCTGTAATTGGTTAGCCTGTTGGATATTGTATTTAAAATAAATAAATAAGTAAACAAATAATTAAAGTGATTTATTTATTTGATTTTTAATTTTTAATTTTTTCTTTTTTCTGTAGAAATTAAGTGACGACACCTTGTCAATAGTATGACGTTATGCATGAACCTGAATAAAAAATGTTCTATTAAAAAAAACAGAAGGAATTATGTCAAAATATAATAAAAACACACTCAATTGTTCAAAAAATCATATTTTTTCAAAAATGCGTTCAAACCATGAACTATTAGGCCAGTTCTGAGAGGCATTAAACATTACACAGTAAGAAACAGAGATGTGGAGCGATTAATGGGTCCATTTAATGGGTCTAAGAGAATCTCAAACTGTTCTGAAGAACTCAAAGGGGAACACTATTAAATAAGCTACAAATTACTTCTCTTTTTGCACTGTATCTTCAAAGCTATGAAAAAATTTGCTAAAGTTGTACACTACTTTCCATTTCTTTATTTAATAAAAAAGAAAATGGTTACTCTCGGAACCTTAGATTCACTATTTTTTAATTTGCATACTTAGAACTGTTACTTGTATACATCTACACACGTTTAAATTTGCTAATAAGTATTTTCGATTAATTTCTTTAACTTAATACAATAAAAGTTATTAAATATCATTATTGTATGCCGTTTCCTATACGTATAGCGCTACAAGGAGCGCTAATGTTATAGAAAACGGAAAAATGTCGAAATGCATAAATATCCTATAGGATTATCGCTCACTCTCAGCTTTACTTGCCACGCTTTTAAAAATCCGGCGATCGCGACAAGTGCTTCGGTCATCATTTTTAAATGAAACAGCAGATATTTAGCAGTTTTATATATTGGCTTATCTTAAAAAGAAAAATAATACTCTACAAGTTTGGCGAGTTTTTATAGTTTTGAAAATATAGTGCAAAAAGTGAAAATCATATTTTTTAGCTTATTTAACAGTCGTCCTCTCTGAATTTGTCAGTGCATTTTTAGATTTTCTCAATTTATACCCAAAAGGACCAATTAAACAAAAAATCCCTATTTCTAATTGTGCAATGTTTAAGTTGCTGGATTGTATCTAAGATCTAGCCTACATACTAGATTAAGTAACTAAGACTATAAAGCCAAACCCAACAAAAGTTAATTTCAACAAAAAATATAAACATACCTTTCTCTGTCTCTGTTTCGGTCTAAATGTCTTTGTTCGTTAGCTCTACCACCTAACCTATCAAATACGTTAGACTTATTGCCCCCTCTGTCACTTTTGTCCCCCCAAGAATCGTCAGTGTACCTATTATCATCATAATGGCTTAGGGGTGTCTGAGATCGACTGGGGGGCCGGCTATGCGGTCTATTATCAAATCGTCTAGTTGGAGTACCTGGGCGGGAGTTGCCGGGACTTCTAGAAATACTAAGTTAAAAAAATAAACTAATAGCAAGAAAAAAAAAGCATCTACAAATAAAAAAACAAAAACTAAACGACTAGAAATATTGCAAGAAGCAAATGAAAATGCACAAGCAAACTATTTTATATCATGCATGAGTAATAGTATCCTCTTTTTGGGTAGTATTTATATTTTATTTTTCCTAATAACACTACAATACATAAACGAACATAGCCCTACTACCTTACCTATCAGGTGTGACAGACCTAAAAGCGGGCCCTGGCTGAAACTCGGGCTCCGCGTGGTAAATGCGGCCTCTTCCACGTGGCCGACCAGGCAAAGTATGGTAACCCGAATTGAGGTTAGAACTATATGCTGGCGGAGCAGTAGTATGTGGGAGAGTACTGTAAACGTCCAGCGAATGGTAGCCAGAATTTTGCTGATGTTGCTGTTGAACAGTAGTGGGCTGGAAAAAAAATTCAGTGAATGAAAAATAAACTTGACTTCTTTTACCATATACTTATTTTTTTTTCTTATGATTTCGTATTTTTTGCTAGTTTTTCGTATTTCGACACAATTTTTAAAAACACAAGGAATTGCCATCAGAACATTAAATTTAATTTTACAATGCCCTTCGTGATTTAAAGATCTACACATAAAAACATATATATATATATATATATATATATATATATATATATTTACATACGTACTTCTGATAAGGCCAGGTCCACTATAACTATTAATTAAATATCAAAAAGCAGGTATAATTTATTATGTTTGAAAAAAATTATATTAAAAAAACTTTTTAACATGTTTAGGTTACCAATATATTAATATACCGCAAGGGAAAGTGAACTAGGGTAAAACATACTGACATTAGTAGATATTTATTTTATTTATTTATTTTTTTATTTTATTTTACAAAATAAACGGATAAACCATTTTACAATATCAAATTCAATAATAAACACTAAATGAACAATGTACAAACAATGAGCATATCTCAAAAATATACAATAAATCTACCTTCTATTAAGCAACAATTTTTTAATGGCGCTCTTGAAACCAGGCAGCGTGCAATTGAAGACATCAAGCTCATCTTGATGTTCGTTAAGAAGCCGAAGAGTTCTGTCAATAGGCACATGCATACCGTAATTGGTGGCATGGTGTTTTACATAGAATAAGTTATACCGGCGTAATGTTCGAGAGGGGACGTTTAGTTTTATTAATGATAAGAGCTCTGGGCAGTTGGTCTGACCGTTAATAATCTTGAAGACAAAGCACAGGTCATGGAGCAAGCGCCTATCACTGAGGGTATTCAGTTTCAATATTTGGAGCATATCGGAGCGGTGATAATCCTCCACATTAATGTTAAGCTTGAACGCAGCAAAGCGTAAAAACTTGTTCTGGACCCTCTCGATTGCATCTGCATGGACTTGGTAAAAGGGAGACCACACATCAGAAGCATATTCAAGATTAGACCTAACTAAAGCACAGAAAAGGATTCGGATAACATTAAGAGGAAGCTCAGAACAATTTCTCAACATAAAACCTAGCATCATCATACCCTTAAGGCCAATCCTAGAAAAAAACTATTCTAAAACGATGTATATTTAAAACACTATGGCCGGTTGCACAAAGCTCAATTAAAGTTTAGAATGTTTAACGAAATGTCAAATGTGACAACGGGTTCCTAGATTTCTGTGAGCAACTTGTCAAATTCGAAAACGTCGGTTAAATATTCTTAAAGGCCGTTTTACATGCTGCAATTCTTTCTTGCAAGTTGCAATAGTCTTTAACAAAAGCATGCGCAGTGGCAAGACATTTGTACCTTTTGTCAAACTGCGCATGCCTTTGTTCAAGACTATTGCATATTGCAAAGAAGAATTGCAGCATGTAAAACGGCCATTACAGCAATTAAGTTTTGTGCAACCGGGGGTAAGCCAAATGTTTCAGCAAATTCGTGAGAGAGTTGTACTGCACCGATTTATATGATTTTTTTTAAATGGTCGTCTGGTGACCGAGACCTTTCAACACTATTCTTTGTATTACAAATTTATACAGGGTGGTTCAAAAAAATCGGGTCACTAATTAATCACGATTTTGCTCAAACCGCTAAAAAGCTGAATTTTGGCATACAGGTTGATTGTAAGATGTAGAGGTTCGATAAGAAGAGATTTTTCAAAACTTAAATTTCAAGAGGGTGCAACCGCTCTTAAATATTATATTGTTTTTTTTTAAACGGTTGGTTTTTTGGATAAACCCTTAGACTCGTGTAATTTATTGTAAAATTCTTTAAAAATGTATACAGGGTGTTTCAAAAAATCGGGCCACTACTGATTAATCATGATTCTGCTCAAACCGCTTGACGTAAAAAGATGAATTTTTGCATACAGCTTGATTGTAGAATGTGGAGGTTCAATAAGAAGGGATTTTTCAAAAATCACATTTCAAGGGGATTAAACGGTTAGTTTTTCAAAAAACGCTTGAATGGGTATGTTTTATTTTATTTTTTAACATATTTTGTAAAAATGTATACAGGGTGTTCCAAAAAATCGGAAATATATTATGAACAAAAATCTTACAAGCCCCTGCTGAAAAATTGAAAGAAAAAGCAACAAAAAACATGTTCTATAAAGAGATATTTAAATAAGGCAATTTAAGTACCTCTTTATATCCCTTTGTTAATGCCATACGCGAACAAAGTAGCGGGTACTCGCTAGTTTATAATAATAAGATCCAAATATGTAGTTGATTAGTAAAAAAATCCGAACAATAATGGTATTAGATGTAGACATATAAATAGACATTTACTCTTAAACGTTGTTGATTTGAGACGAAACATCCGAAGAAGCTACTTGTGTAGCGGAATATGTCACGTTTTAAACAAATATAGTGGAAGTGCTTATAAAGAAGTAGTTTTTGTTTTTTACATTTTACATAATGCTAAAAATTTGATTTAATTACAACACTAAAATGATCCATCTTAGAATAAAATAGTAGAATAAAATTGGTACATACAAAAGTTGAAGTTTGCCATGTTATTTTTGGCACATTATTTTTTATGTATTTAGGGACTTTCTAAGCATCACAAACAACAATGTGTATCATTTAATGGATCATCCTGTATATTATATGTCCATCAAATGGGTCTGTTCTTATGTATTATAAAAGTATACTAGGTATGATACCTATCATCTTTATAGACAACTAAAAATTTTGATAAAATCTCCATCAGAGACAATGTGTAGTCTATAGGAATACATGGTCTCTTGTGGCAGGGTTTTCTTCAATTTCCTCGATTGTCCTTAAAAAAAAGTATTACCTAGCATATTTACAATCAGGAAAGAAAAACCCGTTTAATACACCTTAAAAAAAACTACTTGCGGTTTTTAACGCTTTTTCAAATGACGCTATATACGTAAACGGTAATGCATTAAAAATTACTCAACACCTGAAATAAAACTGAGAATTTACTATGGCGATCATAAGATACTCCAGCAAGGCGATGGTAATGAACTATCTGTCAATGTCGAGGAAAAACCTGCGATCTGTAACAAAAATTGACTGGCACTGTTGACTAAGAAAACACTTTTACAATATAAACCTAAGTAACACTTCTTTTATAAAGAAATCGAGAAAATTATATAGTTTCACATTTACTCTGTGATGGTTTTGTAACAATAGGTTTTAGCAAATATAGTCCTTTCCCGTATATGATTGTGCGTCAATGGTATTCTCAAGCTGAGATTTTATGAAAAAAAAAATTGGACCCGTTTTGCCGTTTTCTATATATATGAATAGATTCTGATATAAAAAAAATATCTTTGCTTCTGATAAGTTATAGTTTAAAAAAACTAGAAAAAGCCTTTTTCAGTGGCGCACTAAGAATTACAAAATAATGTAATTTACTTAAAATATTTTGTTACGATATATGCAACTCAATCGCTATGACAAAAAAGCGTGAGGCGTTTTGTCGAAATTAATTAAAAGTACCTGCTTCTCAAAGAAACGTAACCTAAAAGCTCCCCACGCTTTATAGCACAATCATTGAATTGTCAAGGGTAGAATGCATATATGGTAACAAAATATTTGAAGTAAATTACAATATTTTGTATTTTTTAGTGCGTTACTGACAAACGTATGTTTTCTAATTTAATTTTTTACTTAAGTCTGAAAATATCTCTAACATATTACTGGGAATGTTTTGGACTCGTCAAAACAAACTAAATTTGCCCAAACTCAAGGGCTTTACGAGCTGGTACCATTTGGTACCATCGAGCTAATCGAATGAACTGGATGGTGCCAAATTATTGTATTTTCATCCGAATTACATTGGGTTAAACCCGACGTGTACCATCGCGCTGATCAGATCATCCGAATAAACCCTGAAAATGTTCAAATCGATATGACAATTAGAAGTAGGTTAAAATCGACTTCTTAGACTTGTTTACATACATACATAGAGTTAATTACATACAAGTAAAGCTAATAAAAGTGTGTTAAAAAAAACTGCTTTATCCCCCTAGTACCATTCTGTGTAATCGAAAAAATAAAGCTGTTACTTGGAGTACATATAAAGGAAAAAAATTGCTTTTTTTTGTTGTGCAAAATTTGAGGTTAATTGTATAAGTAGTTTTTTAGTAATAATTTTTTTAACATTCCACTAGGCCGCACAAATATCAAAGTTATAAATAATTTCAATATTAACATTCTTCAAAATATTTCGTAACTCCGTCCGATTCCAAGTCATTCTTGTAAATACGTAAACATACATTTTTTTGTTGTTTCACCAATTAGAAAAAAAAAGAAAACACTTTACCTCTCAAAAACGTTATGAAAAAAATGAAAATTGAATAAAATATATTTTTTTAACTTATCTATAAAAATTGAAAAAAAAACACCTTTTTAAAATACTGAGTATCGGAGATCCTTCTCTAATTCATATTATTTATTCTATTAGTTAAAAAAAATAGGTCTAAAAAATACTTTTGTATTTTTTATTGCTAAAAAGTACCTTATTTAAAGTAAATAAAACCAATATTTTACATGTTTGAATGGTCCGCACTAAATACCACTTTTATCAACGTAATTTCGCGAATTCGTGTCAATTGGTTGTGTGCGACATTTCAAAAATTGGATAGTGCATACAATTAAAAAATAAAAGCTCTTTGTGTACAAGCTTTTATTTATGTTATTCTTATAGTTTTCCAGATAAAAACGTAAAAGAAAATTATGGACGTACCATATACAAATTCATTCGTGAGTATACTACACTTAACGAAACGTTAATCTATATTTTTATACAGTTTTACCTTAACTTACAATTACTAAACTTTTATACTCAGAGCGACCAAAAGAACATTTTAGTTGGTTTTTAACGTCGGTATAATGTTTACAACAGGACTCGAAATGACTTTTGTTATTTAAAAGCATCCTTTCATCACAAACTTAACAAAGATAATTTCTTTGTTAAATGAATTGGTAATACCACATGGCATTGAAATATTTACTTATATATTCCTATAAACAATAGAAAAGCCTAATTATCATATATTTCACGCTACATTGAACAAGACCACTAATTTTAAGTATACGGAGAATATTAGTACTTTCTCATCTGATCGTTAATCTGTGACGACAGAGCCTAAACGATGTTAGCTTTCCCACATTACAGAGTTAAATAAAAAAAAATTAATAAATTATACCTGATAAACTGAACTGCTACCGTCCCATCCTACATCCTCCTTTGCCATTCCCTTTTCTTCAAGATACTTTTTTTGAAGCCTAGGCGGTAAATGTTCGATACTCTTCAAAAAATTCTGATAGCTGCCAGTCGTACTGTGCCTTCTTCCGCTTGGAGGTTTCGCTTGAATCTTCCCTCCTTCGGAATTGCTGTTGCGGCTACCCATGCTCGTAGGCTCGACACTTCTCGTATCGCGTTCTCTGTGCCAATCTCGTTCACGATCTCGATTCCAATTTGAACCATTATTAAATCCACCTAAAATGTTTTTTTAATTTATTTATCGGATATTACTAAAAACTTATAGGGCAGTCATATTTGCTATAGACTCGCAGAGCTTCCACAATCCACAGAGTCCGTTAACCCTTGTGAGGGCAGATCAACTTATTGACAATGTTTCTGCCAATAATTAGTCGTTCAAATTGTAAAAAATGCTAGTATTTTTTTCAGTGAATTATAAGAAATTCAAGCTAGTGAAATCTAAGCTAACCTATAAATAATAGATTGCTTTGTTTTACTTCCGAATTAAAGCGTTTAGCAGTTTAATATGTAATTAATCTGATATCTTTTTTTACTTGGATGGGAGACTTAGATTTTTATTTGGATAGATAACTGCCAAAAAGGAGAAGGCAATAAAATATTTTTATACCTGCTCGTAACTTGCCTTCCTAGACAAATTAATATTTTAATGCCCTTGGCTACAGGCTGGTAGATTTTTTTTAATCTCTAAAATAATTTTATTACGAAGACGATCCATCTATTGTTAAATAAAATACACCCTAAGTGGATCTCAACTTTTAACTATACTCCATATAGAACAATTACAAAAACAGTTTTACTTAGTTTAAATGTAATTAGTATTGTCATATAAAAACTTTCTTACATTTTCCGAAATGTCATTTTAGGGGATTTTAACTCCTCACAAATATTTCAAGAAACATTGACCAGTCATACACGAATTTGCAATAAAAAATCCGGAAATGAAGTTCTTACAGTGGCGTAGCTAGTGGGAGGTGCAAAGAAGCATTTGGATCCCCTAATGGTTGGCCAGCCATTCTATAGAATCGTTCAAAATATTCAACCGAAAGTTGTAACGGTAAAATGCCAAAAAAGCTTTTTTTTAGTTACTTGTTTACTCGGCCGTCTTTTGTTTATACTACTTTGTACTTCCCCCATGTGAAGATATTATAGAAACGGTTTTAAATTTCTGTGCTAAATTTTTCTGAATGTCTTATGAGATAAACAAGATATGAATAAGACATGTGATTTCCTCATAACTTTTTTACTAATTTGATGCACATTATCAATCTGCTTTCTTTTATAATGATAAACAACTTTCTGCTAAGGTTATCTTTTTCCATTATTACTCACAGTCACAAACAGAACACGCCCATGATTATAACGTTAATAATTTAGAGTTAAAAAGCATCATACTTTTGTTGTTTTTTTTAGTTAAAAATAATGAAAATTATTATATCACTAAATGTATAATTAACAGTTATAAAGAAATGAAAATACTGAGAAACACAAACAGAAAAATATACTACCGAACTAAATAAACATTCCTAACTTAAACAATATCATCAATAGCATGCCAGTGATTTTCAAGATCCTTGAATCCATGAGACTAAAACTGTTTCCAATAGCATTTCCCCACATAATGATAAATGAACAACATAGTTTCCTCTCCCAAGAGATCGACAGTCACAAATTTAAAATTTTGCAATTTCAACATACTGTGTTGGAGCGCTTCGCGATTTGCTGTCCAACAGATATCTCGACTTTTGATCATGAGCTTAATTTTCAAAAACATATTAAGATTGTGAGCATTGAAAGTAAACAAACTTCTCGGCTTTCTATCACGGATTTTAACAAAATATTATTTGCACTAAGGATGTATTTTGTCCCTTGGTCTGTATTAGGGGATGGGCGATACTAGATTTCACCTATCGATATATTTTATTTATTAATGTCGATAGTTATTGACCTATCGATAGGTATTCGCACCTTTCGATATGTATTCCTACCTATCGATAGTTTATTGCTTCTTATCGATATATTTGCAACAAAATTAATGAAAAGCAAAAAAGGTCCTCACTTTCATAATTTGCTTGTAAATATGTAATCCCTTCATACATAGCTATCAATGTTCTCGGCTACCTATCGATATCATCAATCACATTATTGCTCACCTATCGGCACTTATCGATATATCGAGATTTTTTATATACCTATTATTATTCGATATAGCGCTGACCTATCGATAACTATCGATATATCGATAAAACGCCCATCCGCAGTCTGTACTACTTTGGAAAATGCTTATTCAGTTCGATTCCTTTTATATGTCATATTGATAGATAGAATTTACTAGCGTTGCAACGGTTACGGCTAATTCTCGGTCTTTGATATTATATGGGTAACCACAAGCGTATTTTTCACGATTATTATACGGTTCCTGCATTGAAATTCTACAATGCACGGAACGACTGAATACGTCCCTAGTGAATTGCACGATAGCACAAGTCACTGTCCAATATGAATCGTGCTGTCCACTCTAATACAAGTATATCGCGAGGACCCAAAATGAGTCAATTAAAGGTTTTTCCACTTCAAATTTATGGAACGTTTGAAAATGTTGGCACTACATGTTTATCGTACAATCTATCATCAGTGAATTCGGAGAGATTAGATTGTTTTAGACTGCAGGGCTTGTGCAAACGCCAAAAAGAAACAGACTGAGCCCGCAGAATTTGCAAATGTTATGTTTTCTAAAAAAAAATTGACTGCCATAAATTTTGATTACTAATTTTTGACTTTTTAAAAATATTTTAAAGTCAAAGATATAACTTTTAAACCAAAAAAACATCTATTACCAAAACAAACAAAAATAACAGATCAACTTAAATATAATTTTCCATTTTTGTAGGGTCCCTTGTACTTAGGTAACAGTTTTTTACTTTGACCTGTTGCAAAGAAATTACTTTTTGTCACCATTAGCAGATCACCGTCTTTGTAGAGTTTTGAGACAGCTCGTTTTAGATTAAATCGATGATTCTGTTTTTCCTGGTCTACGCCTACCCGTACCTGTATATCTTTGCGTAACTTAACGATGTTCGTTCTCTCTAATTCATTCTGAAGTTAATTTAGCAGAATGGTCTTCGGAAACACTTCTTGGTTTACTACCAAACAAAACCTCTGCAGGCGTTACCTTAAGTACTCTGTGCACTATGCTGTTGATACTTCTGTGAACTATCTTCACTTCATTGTCCCACATGTCGTCCTCCATTCCAGCATTGAGAGCTGCCAATGAGCTTAATATTGTGCGAATAAAACATTTACAATGTCCATTAGCTCTAGGGGTGGATACAGCATTTTGGAAAGCACGATCCCATATTCTGCATAAAACTTCCCAAAAAGTTTTGATGCAAATGCACTTCCTCGATCAGAGATAATGCATACAGGAACTCCAAAAATATCTATAACGTTCTGGATTATATGAGCTACATATTTGGCTTTTGTGTTTCGTAGTGGCTCAATTAAACCAATCCTCAAAAATCCATTAACAATAACCAGTAACTGAGTATTATTTTTCTTCGGCTTAATGAATGGCTTTAAGTGATCACCGTGTATTGTATGAAAGGGGACCCTCACCTTATCAATGGAATGAAGTTGACCAGGCTTCTTACCTTATTATATAAACAATTTAAACCAGCATTAACATATTTTGAAATAAACTGACGAATCCCAGCAAACTAATAATTCTCCTGTACCTTCGCAAGAATCTTTTCAGCACCAAAATATCCGAGATCATCATAGCATAACTTACAGATCTGCCAATGATTCGCTTTTGGAACCACCCACCTAAATACCTTATCAGAGATTTTTCTATTTACTTTTCTATCTTTAAGAATGTAAATTTCAAAGAATAATTTATTATATGAATGTTTATCTTTTAACAATAAAATATCGCGAATTTTAACTGTTTCCTCGTGTTGCATTTGTGCGGCCAATAATCAATAGGCTTTTGTAAGATTTACTATATTACAGACATTTAAACACTCCTCCCTTTGAGGATGTCTACATAAACAATTAACCAGTGCCATTTTAGCGCCAGTCAAAATCATAGTACTGTAATTCCATCCAGCTATGCGGGGAATTATATCTCTTGATACCACTACAGTCAGTGACCACTTTAAATTTAATATCTAACACATAAACACGAAAATAGCGTAAGCCGGTAACAGCTAATGTCTCTAATTCATATAGTGATATTTCTGCTCTAAAACCGTAGTTAGCCGACTATAATAGGCTATCACATATCTCTTATTATGATCAATTTGTATTAACATCCCAGCAACACCTGTCTTACTTGCATCCGTTTGCACAGTTGTTAATCCTGGGTTAAATATTGCTAAAATAGGTCTGCGCAATAACATCTTTTTAATCCGAATAACTAACTGCCTTGTCTGGTGCTGTGCCCCATGACCACGGACAATCGTTTTTGAACAACTGCTTAAGCGGTTCCGTAATTGATGCAAAATTATTGATAAATCTACGAAAATAAGGAGCTAAGCCTAAAAATTGTCTAACCTGCTTTACGCAACGCGGAGTAGGCATTTCTTGTATAGCGGAAATTTTATTACTACCTGCTTCTGAAATCTCTCGCCCGAGGTATTCAATGTTGGTTTGAAAAAAGAACACTTTGACAATTTTAGTGTAAGGTTGTATACTGTAAGTTTTCCAAGGACAATTTTTGTAAACACTCCTCGATTGTTTTTGACCCAATAATAACGTCGCCAATGTAAACAAGCGCACTATCCGCAATTACTAAATTCATTAATTTTTTAAAAACGGCGGGTGTGTTTGTAAGGTAAAAGGGGGCCCTTAGGAACTCGTATTGCCCGTTTGGAGTCACGAAGGCTGTTTTTGCAATTGATTCTGAACAAATGGCACCTGGTAAAATCCCGACATGAGATCAAGAGCAATAAAAGTATGTATAACTTCCTAAATGGTCAATATGATCTTCTATAAAAGCAGCGGTTGCTTTATTTTTAACGAGAGCCGTTGAGGGCCCTAAAAAGTGAGCCATCTTTTTTTGAAACTAAAAATATGAGGCTGGCATATGGCGACATAGATTCCCTAATTATATTATTATCCAATAAATCTTTTACAATATTTTATTACGAATTGTCTCTGTGAAATTGACATACGATAGGGCCTATACCCAATCGGTTTATCCGTAATTAAATCAATTTTCATTTCAACTGTACTAGTCTTCCCTAGCTGAGTTAAGTTAAGAGAGAACTGCACGCAAAAAGTGAAAAACCAGCCACAAGGTCTAGTCGAGTTGAAAGTAAGATGAAAAGGTGCCTACGCATTAAAAAAACTTCCTGCACGTCTGACCTCAAAAAAATGTGTTATGTATAGGTAATTTAAATTACATTTCGGTTAAAAATGGGTTCAAAAGGGTTCACGCGCTGCAGAAATACAAAGACATGAGTACGATTTACCATTTCAAATTTTGCAGTTACGTAGAAAAAGGATCAATGTAAGGCGGTAAAGAGCCATTTTGTGGGAAAAAAAATTATATGCGAAGGCGTGTGCGTCAAAAAGTGGTCAAAAAATTGTCGAAAATGGACAAATCTAGTTTTATTTTATAACTCGTAGATTTAATTGTTTTAATAAAAATTCGCATTTAGCGCCCAACTATACATATTTCCTTATTAAAATCACATTGAAGCTAATACATATCTCTTATAGTTTTAACATAATATTGCAGCGGCGGAAGGCTTGCAAATGATCCATATTGGTATGTGCAGTTCCCCCTTAAAACAACCCTATCTTTATATTCAGTCAAGAGGTGATGTAATTTAATTTTATGGGCATCAAGAATATTTATGCCGCAAATGAAATCTAAACACGTTTCAAATTCGTCATTGTTTATTTCGATACTGTTTATAAAGAGTCGTTTATTAAAGGGTTTAATAACAAATCTTTGGGTAAATGCAGCTGATACAATTGCAAGTTATGCGGTGTTGTTATAATTATAAGAGATTAATTTTCAGTGAATGATTGCCCAATAAGCAGATCGTATCTTAATTCACAATCTTTTTTTACGACATATAAAAAGGTCTTTATTGTGACTCGGTCAACAGTTATGTTTACATTAGAGTGGTATTTCGGCATTATGTACGTATTGCCGCTAAAAGAATAAAATTTAACCGTTTCAGCAATAATTTTTTATCTAACTTGATTTTGTCACCAACAGACTCACCTATTAGAGTCGCTGCCTAAATCAACAGATGATTCAATTAAGCGTTTATTTATTCTTGTCCGTTTAGTATAGACGCTTTTATTTGTCGTCTTGCTGATAAAGTTTACAGATTTTTTTCGAGGTTACCTAATTTATTGCAAACTTTGCATTTCCTTTACTATTATACTGGGGACATTGAGAACGTTTATGACCCGCTTACCCACATGAATATTTTTATGACATTTAAATCTTTTATTAGGTAGGTTACGATTTACTGTATTAACCTCAGTTAGGCGTTTTGAACTCACTAAACTAGAAGATTGATGCGATCCGGACCATCTTGCAAATGACATAGAACAACTGGTAATATAATTTTTTTTTTAATATATGTAAGGACGTAGCCAATGCACGCATCGGACAAGAGGCCCTTCAGAAATGTACTCTACAAAATTCTAAACATTCCAAATGGTACGAATTCGCAAATAACGTCAAATACATAAATAATGAAGTCAATAACTCTAAGAAAAATATGTCAGATCAGCAAACAAAAATTACCAACAAGGAGAATGATTTTCAATTTCTGAAATAAAATAATACATGAATAATAATAAAACTACATAAACAAAAACGAACATCAATACGAGCAAAAAACATCACAAAACCAATCCAGTTAACTACTTTTTTAGCTGCAAAGTGCTTAGTCTTAGTCTGAAAATGTCATATTCTGAGAAGTGACGATTGTAATTGTAAACTAAAAAATGCACTAAACCCATAATTTGTTCAGTGATACCTTTCAACAAACAGCTGCGATTGTCTTCTTCTCCCAATAGAAACTAAAAACGGGACTGATCCCAGCAGCACATCACAGCCAATCCCACCATTGACCAATTTGTGCAAAAAGACCAGAAGTGCTTTCGTTCTTCTAAATTCAAGGGTTTGAAGGCCGCAAAGAAGAACTCTAGTATTATATGACAGACATTGATATGGGAAATTAAATTTATGTAAGAGGAATTTTGAAAACCTATTTTGCACTCTTTCAATTCTGTCGATCTGGCACTGGTATGATGGAATCCCTTGCAATTTTCCTAAAGCTAAAATAAATTGTATTTACTTCATCCCAATGATAAAGGTGAGCTCACTGATTAATTCTGTATAGTGAATGATTGACATTTAAATCTCCCCGAGGATCAAAATTTAAGAAAAGACGGTCATCTTTAAAAAATCCCCAATTGGGCCTTACCCCCCCCACAGATTCTACACTATTAATTGAATCTGCACTTACCGAAGCTCTTAGCTCTTGCTCTGTGGATTCACACTCTGATCCCGAGTTCATTTTTGTTCAGTGCACAAACACAAAATATTGTCACTCAGTTCAGTTCCCTAGCACCAGCTGCACTAGGTTACAGTGCCAACTAGCGAGGGTATATCCCACTTTCTGAGATCAAATCAAAGGTATAACTTATAAAAAACAACTATTACCAAAATAAACAGGTCAACTTAGGTATATTTTACAATATTTTCTGTCACTCAAGTATCGCACTCTCGAAGTGAAGTCTCCCACCTAGTCACCGCGTTGTATCGCAATTTCCGCAGTTTGGAGCGCTTTTTCGGGATCTCTTAGAAAACGTTTTTTATTTTGGGTGTAGACTAAAATTTAAGTACTTAGTATTTTTTTAGTTTTAATTTTAAAATGTTTTTTATTTTTATTAAAATTTCGGTTTTTGTTTTATATTTAACGTTTACTAAACGTGTGTTTTTAATAAAATTTTGAAGAATAAACGTTATTTTTCGTTATTTTGCATCTCTTTTTAAATAACTGTAAATGTATTCATAACCGTAAGATAATCGTAACCGTAAGTAAGTTGGAAATTTAATGTGATTATATACCCTTTGATTATACATATAGGTTAATAGGGTTTCCAAAATTAGAGGAGAGACGACAATACTTTGATATGTTTTATTGGGTGTGAATTAAGCGCGCATTATTATAAATACTTTGAACAATAAAATTAATAATTTGCGCATTAAAATATTATGAACCTCCCAATAAACACATGGGTATTTCAAATGATTAAAATTTAATCCTACATTATAATATAAAGCCAAAGCATGTAAATTTTGATATAACATTGAAAATAGTTCCTTTAAAACATTACTATTTGCACACTAGAATATAGAATAATATAACACTATTTTTATATATGTATATATATATATATATATATATATATATATATATATATATATATATACAAATATGCAATATTCTTTAAAAAATAGTGTTATATTATTCTATATTCTAGTGTGCAAATAGTAATGTTTTAAAGGAACTATTTCAATGTTCAAAATGTTCAATGTATATATATATATATATATATATATATATATATATATATATATATATATATATATATGTGCATATAAAAGGAAGTTTAATTAAATTATTTTAAATATACTAACCTATACGTAACTTTATTTAAATTTATGACATTTTTTATTTTTACTGCTCATTTTTTTAAATGTAGCCTCATAATATAATGTGAATTTAATTATTGCAAACTAATTATATTTAAACATTTATTTTTATTCAACGGCACAATGATTTTGGATCGAAATTAATTTTGGTTAGTGATGAAATATAAATTTCTCAATAAATTAATTTATTGCCGCTTCTTCTTTTTTAATGCTTGATTTTTATATTAATTGAATTTATATCTAACATAATGCAAGCTGCAAATGCTACTTATATTTAAAATAATGGTCATTTAAATTCAAGCATATTTTATTTAAGATTCATGATGTGACTAACTTTCCCCTCTCCCTCCACAAAATAAATGTCCACATATCCTCCAGGAACACTAGGCAAATAATGAAATGATTTTCACCATGCAAATCATAGTTTCTAAATGCTTTACCCGGACATGTCGACTTATTTAAGTGCCAATATCTGAATTTATTAGTACAATTTATTTACTATGACATTAAGGTTTTTCCATAAATTTACAAATACTATTATTAAGGGACTTAAACCACTTGTTTGGTGTATAAAATATTACAATTTTTTTCATTGTGTCAATATGGTCAGTCTCTCTCACAGCTATATTTGAGTTGAGATTGAACACTCCTCTCATATATATTATCAGTATCCACAAATAAAGTCCACAGCCTGCAACTTTTTTTGTTTTCAATCCGTGGAAAAACATGATTGTTCCTTCTGCGTTGGCATCCTTTTCGTTCTGCAGATCTATCAAGGTCAAACTTTGAGAAAATGTTGTCTGCATTTTACAAATTACCCCATTCCATAGGCAGCATCAAATTTCTCCAGTGTGTCCTATGCCAGTAGATTTATACCATATCATAGTGATCATGGCAATTTGTCACTTATGTATTTATTTTTTATTGATTTATTTTAATTTTTCTCAACAGATTCAATTAGTCAATGGTTATATCTGCAGCCCACATCAAAACAGGTATCTGCAATTTCTAAACCAAAAAACAGAGATCATAACTACAGTAATGGACACATTTTTCTGCATCTTATTCACTATACAATAAAGTCATATGTGTATTTATGTAGGAGAAAAATACCTATTAAATAAGTTGTAACTCTAATAATTATAGCTGTGACAAAAACGATAAATTGCAAAAATCTCCAAATTAAAATTCATGCAAATGCGCCCTTCTTCTTTAGCATGGCAGATATGCCAAAAGCTGTTATGTCAATTTTATCAATTTGAAAGAAAATGATATTAAAGATTTTTATACATTGGGGTGACTAATACTTAGTTTGTCTCCAATTGCTTAAAGTGTAATCCAAAAAAGTCACTAACATTAACATTTTTGAGTTCTGCAGGTTCGAATGATCATGAACTGGTCAAAATTCTGCTATATTATGCTAGAGAGTCCAATCATGTAGATAAGCTTTGTGGAAAGCTATAAAGTATGGTTTTTCTATTAAGACAGCTTAAAAATAAATTGTGTACAAGTATTTTAAGGGCTGCATATTTTGTCTTGTTCCACTCTCGACTGGCGTTCGTATATTGTGGGGATGTTCTTCTAGAGTAATTAGGGTCTTTAGGCTTCAGAAGCGGGCAGGCAGGGTTGAATATGGTTTTGGCCCAATTGAACACTGCAAACCTCTTTTTATTGCCTCCAATATTTTAACAGTTCCCTCGTTATTCATCTTTTGCCGGAGTTACACACATTTTGAAAATTGTAATTATCAGACACATTCCGCTAATATTATAATAGCACCCGAATTAAAACTCACGAAATATCGTAAAAATTCGGTAAATGTTAAACTTTATGGTTACTTTGTTACAGGCATATAAGGAACTGAAAAACTTTCCTCATAAAACAATAGGCTTTTATTCCATCCATGAATATTTACAGGAAGCCTCCATCTGACATATATAAATATCTATATTTTAAACTGTATGTGGAATTTGATCATTTGAGTATTTTTTGCGACTTTTTAAGGTTATTTTTTAATTTATATCAAAAAAGTTTTTTCTAATACCTTTTTATATTAAAGTTTTTGACTTATTATTTATTATATTTTCGCAACTAAGCTTGTTACTAAAATAATTAGTTTAAATATGTTATTTATGCCTAACATTGTATTACATAAGAACCTGGGTTTACATTAAAAATAAAATTTACCCATGTTTGGTAACTACATACCAAGTTTTAATGAAGTCTGAAAGTAAATGTAAGGAAATAACACGTAATATAAAATTTTAAGGCACCTACAAGTTTTAACACAAAAATTTTAATAAAATTCAACATCATGCATGAATAATATCAGCTCTTGGTAAATAACCACAGATATAATAAGATACACATTGTTCACATTTAAAACTAACTGCTGGTAATGAAAAAAATAATTAAGTGAAATGATGTTTCAAAAAGTTAGTGGTTTAGAGACTTTTTGAAACATACTGCTGGTTCTGCACTTTTGTGTGAGCTGACAGTTGAATTTTTGAATATTGAAAAAGGATTCAAAAAACAATTTTTTTTATCTTTTTTGTAAGATTAGGATATGATTTAGGTCAGTTGCCTGGCCCTTGTACCAAATCATATAATTTAGGTTGCTATAAACTGAAGCATAATAAAGATTCATTAGATGCTTGGTTGATAACACATTTTTTATAATTATAAATGAAAAATATGCAGACCTTAATTTGTCAGCTACATACTCAACACGACTCTTCCAACTTAAGGATAAATATCTAGTAAGATTTAATTATAGCGAGACATTTAAGTACAAAACACTCTCTATTCAGCTAAGTTTTTATAGTTTGTTAGCCCTGTGGACAAATGATCAATCCATCTTTATACTATACTAATAATTTGGAGTTATGTATTTGGATAAAATATTTCCTGAATTATAGTTGGATATGGTTTGCCTCTTAGAGATTACCCTATTAAAATAGAAGAAAGCAAAACAGACTACTTCAACCACCCTACTATACCATAAATTTTGTTTTGTTGATTTCTCTTACATAGCATTTTGTTTTATACAGTTTTAATTGTACTTGCCATTGTTTGATCACTTTTTGTAGCATTGTTTTTAAAATTTGAAATTATCTAATATAAATGTTAAATTAAAAAAAAATAAAAATTACATTTATTAAAATACTATCAAAAAGTACAAATAAACAGGAAAACATACAAAACAAATAATAATTGCAAAAATACTTCTGAATAAAGTTTTACCTCTAGGCTCTGATCCCATTCTATAGTTTCGATTCGGAGATTTCTCTCGCCACTCATTTTGATTATTCCCTCTGCCACCATTACTATCACCATGACTTCTACTGCTCGAATATCTTTTGGACCTGTTCATCTTGTCGTTGTATAAACTAGTTTCACTACCGTTCAAACTTCCTGTAAATACATATTTTTTTACATAATTTATAACCACAGCATAAAATAAAAGTTATAGCTGCCTAAGTGGTGTCTAAATTTGTAGCAGTGGTATTGTGCGTCTTAAAGTGCCAAATGTATTCAGCTACTTGATTAGATACAGTTTTAGTTTTTTATTTAAACTTTGTCTAAAATATTTTTATTTTCATAGTGTGAAATAGCTTCAGATATAATAATTATAATTTCACTGGCAACTGGCCAAGCTGTCAAAGAATATAGGTCCTATGTATAATACCCGATGCCACAAAATCGAACAAGTGTCAATATTTTCGTAATACGACGTTGTCACCAAGAAGTTAAGGAGTAAATATGCAGTTAAGATCACCCTCTTAAAACTGCTAACGATTTTTGGTACACTAGTAGATTTTTGGCCTCTGATCAAGAATTCTTTTTTCCTTTCGTTTCCGAGATATCCGCCAAGTTTACAGTCTTATTACACGGTTTTTGACGTTTTCTCAGGCAAAAATGCAGTAAATTGATGGATTAAACAACTAAAATATCAATCAAAATAATACATATTTTTTCGATTATAACATTATTCCAATCAAAAATTACTTCAATAAAACCTTATCTGTAAAGTGCTAAAATCGAAATATTTAGTAGAAAATTATTTTTTTTTTTTATTTTTGATGTAGGAGACCATTGCCAATAAGATTAAAAGAGAGTAAATATACAATTTTAAAATTCAACAATTTTATAAAAGTAACAGCTTTTAATAGTTTATTATAGATATTTGTGTAAATTGGTAGATCAGTACCAGGTTAACAGACGGCAGGGGTTGGAGCAAGGCAGCACGGTGGAGGGGTACCGGTTTAGCACCAGCGGAGCACAACAGCGCAAAAGCATTGTATTACAGCGTTAACAAATGCCAGCATCTAACCTGTTGCTAACCCAGTACCGATCCACCTAGTGCTTAACAAATGTTATTTAATTTTAAATATGTACTGCCTTTTTTATTCAAATGACAATGGTTGCCGACATCAAACACAAAACAAGAAAATTCTCTATTAAAAATAGTAGTTGACAGATATAATTTTATTAATGTGACTTGAGAATGAAATAACCTTATAAATTGGAAAATATGTGTAATTACGGCTATTTATTGTGTATTTATTCGATTTCCTATAAAAATTAATGTAGGAAATAGAAAATCCATTGTATATGGTGAATCATTGTATTTTGACACCCACCTTTAGGGTTTATTAAGATTATTAAGAGATAAAGAGAAAAAAAATCCATTATAAAAGAAAACAAATGTCTCTCGCAAAACACATAAAAAATGTCAAAGTAATTCTTTAAAGGGAACACCCTGTATATTATTGCATATTTGAATTCCTCGCAAAATTCTCTATATGAAACCATATTAAATTTGGCAATATTTTGCGGTGTTACTAATCATTTACTTTACAAAAATAAAAACATTAAGTAAGTTAAGTATTTAACTGACTATTCTCCTATGCTATGATTTCTCCTGCATTATTTTTTATAAAATATTAGATTTATTTTATTATCTAAATCTGTTAAAAATAATTAGAAAATTGAAAATATACATAACCTGTATTTTTTTTTTGATGGGGCACACTGTTATTATTTCATTAAATACGCCTCTGCAACAAATGTTCCGAAACTAATTTATTTTTTAGTTTATATATAAATGTTAAAGTATTTAAAGTTATTACCTGCTTAACACTAAGTAGGTGTGAGGTCTTTTCCTATTCTATCCAATAAAGTAACTTTTTTGATACTTTACTAAATAATTAATCTCACTAACTTAATTAATTTTTGTGCTCTTCAATAAAACATCTACATGGTCATAATTATCTGCCCTTTTTAACCTACTCTTTGCAACATACTATTAGATCTACTTGTATTGACATAAACATCAGTTTTCAATAACTGTTTGGAAATTAAATAAAGCTCATTCAAAGCTGAATTCAAAGTGTTTACAATTTCATTTACATCCTTTCCCATAACGTATATTATTGTATCATCTGCAAATAACTAAATATTATAATTCTCAATTTGTAAAACAGTATCATTTATCTAAAGGAAAAACAGTTATTTTCAAAATGACAATTTATTTTAAATAAAATCTATACTGATTTGTCAAAAATGTAACTGTAACTATAACTTTCAAATTTTGGTCTTGGATTTGCCCAAAAAAATCATTGCAAATGACGTGACAATTCAACTTATTTAAATAGCAAAAATGCACTGCTAACTTTAGCACTACCCAATGTGAAATAAAAATGAAATATTCCCCGTATGTTTTTATTTCATCTTTTTATTAGTCCGGGGAAATACCTAAACGACGCATTGACTCTTTAATGCCCAGAATTAAACACGGGTAGTTCTCTTCATAAAAAATGGTTGTAAAGTAAATTGTGCCAATTGCAATGCCGAGAACTAGAAAAATAATATTGATCTACAATATCACCCATCTGTAATAACTGAAATAAAATGTTTAAAATTTCAAGTTATTTTAACCAAATTTGACCAGTCAAATAGACCTCATGAATCAATTGACCATCCCTAACTCTACAGCTGCCATTTTGAAAACATAAGTTAACTTTGGATATATTTTTGAAAAGATAATTTTAGGCTGAATACGATATACAGATTCCTATTTAAAATAAAAAAGTAGAGTCATTTTCAGTAAATCCGGAAATAGCTTTTAAGTGTTTCTTCACAGTAAATTTGCCTCGTATGAAGTTATAGTAATGACTCATACTTCAAATTGATATTTTTGAAACTAAAAAAATGGCAGTCTGTATCCTGTCTCTTGTTTCATCTGGTATATATTTTGATACCCTAATGTGTATTCTATTTATTTTATTGAATTTATACATCAGTCCTACTTCGTTTTAAGTATGCCAGCTAGAATGTATATATACTGTGGTATAGATGTAATGATTACAAATAAATAAATAAAAGAATACTAATAAATATTATTCAATAAATGCAGTATGAACCATATTATTTACTATAGTTGCAAGAAACATAGCTACTCCTCACATGCAACTCAAAAAACAATTTGATTATGAATTTACTTAAAATCGGTAACATCCTAATATGAAATTTATAACCTACAAATATGAAAATATAAACTTTAAAAAATTAAGTTTTCATTCACATTATACAGGAGGTATCTGTTATATTTCCACAGCTGTTGAAATTGATTAAATTGTGAATGGAGTATAAAACATTGTAGTTTCAAAATACAGTAGTTATAATTAAACCGTTGGAAAAAAAACTGCATACTGCTAGAGTAACGGTTGTACTTAAGGTAAATATACCAGTTGTCGACACTTCGATGAAAAATAACACAAAAGTATTTTTTGTGTCGGACCAAGATTATAAAATTAATCAGAGCAGCATAAGGATCTGTATTGGCGCCACTATTGTTTTTACTATATATAAACGATCTTCAAATACCAGACATAACCATCAAGTTTGCTGATGATACTACAGTTGTTGTCTCAACAGAGAATGAACCAGAATTGTAAAAAAAAAGAGTTCCGACTGACATGAATAAATGGTGCTTCAACTAGTCCTAAATAAAAACAAAACTGTCATGGTTCCCTTCTATAAAATGAGACCAAGGGCAGCACTGGATGCAAGCACGTCAGTTGTAAAACACTTGGGCAGCTATGTGGACTCGAAGCTGTCATGGGAAAATCAAATGGAGCATGTGTCCAACAAACTGAGCAAATCAAACTATGCACTGTTGAAACTAAAACTAAATATTCCTGTAACATCATTATTGACAGTATATTATGGAATGGTTCACCCTCGTTTCAGCTACAATACAATACTATGGAGACAAGCAACTGAAGTAAACCAGGTATTAGTAGCACAAAAATGAATTATTCGTCTAATCTTTAATTTTAGACCCCTGGAAACATGCAGAACAGTATTCATATCACAAGAAATATTGACAGTCACATCAATCTACATATAAAAGTGCACCCTCTATGTACATAAGAATAGGGAAAGATCTATAAGAAATTCTGAACTACACAGCTACCAAACCAGAAATAAAGATACCCTTGTCTTCCCAACCCACAAATCTGCCATTTACAAATAATCGCCAAAATTACGCATGCATAAGAATTTTCAACAAGGTGCCAGAACATATAAAAGAATTCAATTCATATCACCAGTTTAGGAGAAACCTTAGGAAATATCTGGCACTGAAAGCATTCTACTCTTTGAAAGAGTTTATTGACAATCCAGAAGCTTAAAAACTTAAAGATTATAAAAAATATACTTTGAGCTATTCTTTATAAATGTGTCTAAATGTTATGTTACTGTAAGTAATTGTAAGCCCAAAAATGTTTTTCTCTTTTTACTATCATCATTGTACTATTTCTTACATTTTAATTTAAATTTATTCTTTTACTTATAGTCCTAGTTACAAATATTATAACGAAACCATTGTCAGTGTAAATGACTATGAAACGAATAAATGATATATATACTATTAATATTAATAAATCTTAAAATGCATTTAATTGACCACCTATTATTCATTAGCATAGTATGTTTCAATATAATTGATTTAAAAATAAAATGTTTTATAATTTATTCTTCAAATCACATAATTGTGCCAAACATTGAAACTCAAATTACAACATGATCCAATAGTCGTCACATTCTCATTCCACTTGTCGACATATATTAAGACGATAAATATGTAGCAGCCCAAATTAATTTATACTTACATTCACCAACTTGACATTACAATGTATAATAAGATATACAAAACACCTGAAAAAACATAAAAAAAAACAATTTGCATATATGGCTAAAATAGAAAAAAAAAGTAAAATATTCAAACACAAAATAAAAAAAAAATATTAAAATTTACATTTCTGACATTCCGTGAATGAGCAAACTGATAACTCACATCTTTTTCTTTCACAACAAATATTTTTTTAGTAGCTTCTGTAATACTTCTTAATGCAATTTTTTCTACTTCATTGCTTGAATTAATTATCTGAATAGCTACAAAAGTAGAAATCATTCTTTTTTCACCTTTAAATTCAACTAAAGTAAAATTGCCGTCTTTTAATTTTTTTCAACGCCTTCGTCCTCATCACTTTTTTCATTCCATTCAACATTGTTCTGTTCTTTTTACTTTATACCAAAGCATCTGTGGAGATGTAACTACTGTGGGTAGTTTTATCATTTCCTGTTTACATTCTTTTGGATTAGTCCATAAAAGGGTTTTTAAACAGAAATGGAAGTTCTGAATTTGATACTAATGATTAGGACTATCTAAAAAGGGCACATTTATGGTTACATTTTAGGTTGTGTTTTCGTTCGTTAAAGCTGGCTTTTGCCACATATTTAATCCATTTACTTAATGAGATGAGCCTCCTGTTCTTGAGATAATATGCATGGTCATCCCATCCTTGAATTTACTGGTGTTTTGTAAACCATACCACTATTAACATCTTCAAGTGCTGCAGACATCCTTTCATCTGAATAATTTCTAAACTTTTTTGGCCCCATACAAGTTAACCTAGTTGTCGTCACATAAAAGTTTCAGTACATGACACTTCTGAGAAATAATAGAACGAGACATAGTAAATTGATGATTCTTGGGCATATGAATTTCTGAAGAACATTTCAATAAGATAGGTACAATAAACAAAAGTAGACTTTAGGAAAAATACAGGTTTTACAACTTAAAAATAAAATAAGTATATTTATGAGAAGTACGAACTTGAAAAACTGTTGCCTATAGAAGTGTGCAAAGAAATTATATTATTATCTTAGATGAAAATGATAATGCTTTCTGCTTAAGGTTTTGGGTAACAACCACTAAATTCTGCGAAGTCTACTTACCTCTACCACACATCAACTTAACTACACTAACTGGCTTCACGAGTTTTTTGGTGCATCACAAAGTATGTCCAACTTTTCCTAACTATGACTGTTGATGTTGCCACAGCGAGAACATTTACACCATCTTTCTAGGATTATTTTTTAAGATTAAAATTTCACATGTAGACAAATGGAACAGCAACAGAGTAGATTACTGGTGCACTTACCTTATATTTTTTTAGAAGTGAAGGCTATTTTATCTTTTTTTTACTTTGCTACTTATGTGTAATTAGTGGCAATTTTAGGCTGTGAGACATATTTATCATTTGTAGATGGGACAGAATTTATGCCAGAATTGCCAGGATTTAAAAATTAACAAGTGATAAAAATAGTTTAGAAATATTCATAGACAAAAGAAGAGTAACAAGAAGACATAAGAGAATCACATTTTTTTTTTCTTTTTTTGATGATGAGTAACTTCCAAAACATTATAAAAGAATATTTATTTGGATTTATGACCAGTGCTATAAAATTTACTAGTGTACCATAAATAGTTAAAATCCACCAAGGTAAACTTAACTCCACATTTATCTATTATTTCATTTTTCTAGAGAATGTTAGTAGTTGTTTCTTATCCTCCTACATTCCTTCTCTACTGCTATGCTTAGAACATTGCTACATGGGCATGGGGCTCAAAAATCATAAAACATAGGAAAACAACTATGATTTTAATACAATCCTTGGTTTTTTTTTGGGGGGATAGCATTTACTAATTTATGTGAATTTCCACTGAGACTAGTACTGAATCTAAGTCTAAAGTAAACCTACAAACTGATTGTTTAGTGTCAACTTGATTTCCTATTCATATTACTTTATAGTTTATAATGACCTTGGTTTTAAAATACATACCAGATTCTGCACCATAATTCTGTGAGTGCTGAGGACTTAATTGCTCTCTAGCCTGAGCAACGGCTCTGGGGACATAAAGTTCCCTTTCGGGTTTCTTAGACCTCCTTTGTAAATCTCGATTTGTATCAGTACCAGTAGCTCTAATAGGTTTACTTCTTAGATCATCTGTAGATACAAAATCACTTTGTATCTTCCTTGTACTCCCAGATTCTGACACAGTATCCTCTACACCTTGATTTGAACGTCGCAATTTACCACTGCCCGGTTTATAAATTTCTTGCTGGGGTTTCCCACGTCTCATATTCTTTTTTTCCAGGAGTATGAAATCTAAAACCCAATGACAAATCCGTTAGAACTTTGTTTATAAACATGCGTTTGAAGAGATAAGAAAAATGAAGGTTATGTCTGGCTGTCCTTTCACGAATAAGGTCGACTTTATCACTGTAAAATAAATGTCTAATTATATAACGATAAAAAAAATTGTTTCTAAACGAATTCATACACGAAATTACGTTTAAAAATTAGATTGTTATTCAACACCTACCTGCATCTATTTCCTTTTTATGATCTTCCATGACATTTAAATTGACGTTTGACTTGCGATGGCAGTGTTACCAGCGGAATCCACTCAAATAGGTTTAAAGTAGTGTTGGGCATCATTTGTCACTTTCATAAATGACTGTTTATTTTTAAAAGTGACTGAGATTCTCCAAGTTTTGAAAATGACTGCATAAACCACCTAAAATGATAGGTCATTTACCTTTATTAGTGAGTGATTTGACTGATTTTTCAAAATAAATGCGGAAATGACCTAAAGTTACTGTTTATTTAGCTTTATAAGTGATCGTTTTATAAATAACTTTTACATTAAAAAGAATTAAATTCCATGTTATTTAACAGGCCAGTTTTGTTTGGTACCAACTGAAAGTTTAAGATAAGGTCTACTTTCAAACTATTTTAAAAATGACCTTACCTAACAGGCCGTAAATGTTACCAGTGACCAATTTATAAATGAACGGTCACTTGTCAACAATATTTACAGACATCCATTACTCGCATGCCCATATTCAAGTAGTGGGTTTAGAAATCAGGCCGACGGGTTTGTTTGAGTTACGTAGTACAAACCTCATTGCTTGAAGGATGCATTGCGATTTGAAATATCTAAAAACGAAACTGACGAGAAATCAAGTAGTTTTCCAAATAATTCTGCTACGTGTTGGGATTGCGGTTTCTCAAACGCAATAATGTATTTGGTTAGTTGCCTTCTTTGAATGAAAAGAAAAGATAATAAAAATTAGTTAACCGAAATCAAAAAACCGACCGGCGGCGTTTAGGTTCTGGTACTGCTGCTGTGCGCGCATAGACTTTGCTAAGTATGCGGCCAATATTATCCTTATATGAAAGAGTGTAGGATGAATTTCATTTTTCATGCTATCATTGTTTGAAGTCTGCAAACTTGCTATCATTCCCGCCGGTAACCAAGCCGGGTGGAAACGGATGTTCCCGTGGCAGTATGGGGGTTAATTCACACTCACTGCCACTACGTACCCTCTCAGGTGGGTGGCCGAGGTTCGAACTCCTCAATAAACTCTCCTATCCCGGAATTGTGATACTAGACCCATTTTTCGCGCGTTCTCGTATCGGATGTTCCGAAAAGGTCACGATGCCAAACCACCTAAACAAGTAAACGGCTTTATGGCCGTGTTCCGGCTATCTTTTTCAAATGTTATATCGGCTAATGCGATAAAATTTTAAGTGATACGGTAGATGAGAAGATCAAAATTATTCGGTCATAATGCCTATGACGTCCTATTTACTTTTTATAAATTTTTACTTATATCTTGAACATCTTATAAAAAGCATAATCATAAAAATTTTGAAATTTTGATTTAATTTTGGATCAACGGTTTCCGAGATATTTCCGTTTAAAACTAGCAATTTTCGAATTTTAATTTTTGACGTAACTGGTAAGAAAATAATAAATTATGTTAAAAAATATTATATGGGGGGTTTACTTAAATTTATGGATGAATGTTGTATATTTCCAAAGTGAAAAAGTACATATTCTACTAATTGTGATTTGAAAAAGTGTGACAAATAAAAAAAAACAATTACAAATGCTAAAAATTTCAAATTTATCAGCATTTGCTTAAAATGATACAGATCGAGAATTGAATTATTGCCATTCGTTTCTAGGAAAGATTAAATTGAATTTATTGTCCTTTTAATTTTCAATTCCTTTATAATACACTAAAGTTGATTTAATTATTCACTTGCCATAGGTTATTGGAGAGCGGTAGTTTTTTAGAATTTAGGTATCGAAAGAAATAGGTGGATTTCCATTAAAAAAAAAATGGGTAGTATTTGCGTTATCTAACCGGTTGCAATAAAAATACTGCGGTTTCTTAAAAAATAACGGACTTATTCAAATTTCAAATAAAGAAGTTTTGAAATATTTCGCGCTCCGCTCAATACACGTCGTAACGGCACTATTCAGTCACGGGATTAGCAACCTGGAACGCACCTACACTGCGGCAACGCGGTATTACGTGTTCGACGCTGATTAATTCCTTACTGCTAGATATGTACAGGCTGGCCCACGTATCGTAACACACTATCTTATCTCAGAAACGGAGGAAAAAACTATAAATACAAAAGTTTCTTGGATTAAGTTCTCATTTTAATTTTTTTTTATTCCCAAATTTACGGGTTGTTTACTTTTTCGTAGAGAGGTATCAATTTTCTTATTTTAAATGGGATGCCCTACATATTATTTGATTTTTGGGTAGTTATAATTAAATAATTATAGATCTGGAGGAAATAGTTATGCATCCGAAGCTATAAGATATGTAAAAGTTAAGAGGGAAGCGGATACATGCATGGTCAAGCCACGCATAACTCCAAAACATAAAGTAAGGAAAACACCGTATCATTGTATATTCGAATGCAACTGCTGCTGCTCGTGAAGTTGATTGCAAACATGGTATTTAATTGCACAGGAGAAATGGGGAGCCATCCTCAACATCAACAAAATGCTACTGGGCCAAAAAAAAACTATATACAGTTGGCAGCGACTTAAAATTTATTAAAGCAAAGGACATGTCATCTAAAAGTACTGATAAATTAACGTATAGCTTCACTTTACCTGAGAACCAGGGAAACTCTACATTTTTAAAACAAGTTCTAGAGAGATCCTTAAAGTTAAATATCAATTGTCAACTGATGCTGTACAATCAAACTCAAAAAGATTCAATAAAAAATGTATCATCAGATAATTTAATATGCAATTTTAAAAAGGAACAGTAATCCAGAATTATTTCTATCTTTCTGCAAGGAAAAGATGCTCAAGAATACTATCATGTTGATAAATATCGAGAAGGCTACCAAAGGTCAGACGGCCTGTCCTTTGTGGTAGGAATTAGGGTATAATCGAATGATGGTTCGTTAGTAGATCAGTTACTGGGAGCCTATTCGTTCAAAGACACATTACCAACAAAAAGAAGTAAAATATTACATATTTTAAGCAAATAAATTCTATTTCTCGTTACACAAATTTTAAATAAGAATCCTGTTTTTTAGGTAAAACTCTGCAAAAAAGAAGTGCGGTATGTTCTACAAAAAAAAGAGAATATACAAATTCAAACTTGTGGTTTTATTTTAAATACAAGTTTTCCCGTAATTGGCGCTTCTCCAGTTGACTTTCTCATGATTCTATTATATTATAAAATGCCTAAGCAAAAACAAAAAGTTTAAAAATTATGTGTGCAATAGCATACCAACGCAGAAGTATATGTCGCAGTTACATTAAAAACATTGATGTGTATAAAATAGGTTTAGATAAAGATTATTGTATGCTTTTAATTGATAAGGCAATGCAGTTTTGGAAAAAAATTTAAAAACAGTTTTTTTTTAATTTAATAAAAACATAAGTTCTGTTGTTTTATTGTTTATCTTTGTAGATCAACAAGTCCACAAGCTCTGTCAGCAATGTCAACTACAAGATGAATCATTTTTACATCTATGTAAGCATGGGGAGCTAACATTTTAAAATCTCTAATTCTACCATAGGCCTTCCGAAATAAAATTTATAAAGCCATCAGGTGTTATTGAAATTAAATATTTCAAGTTATTACAACTTTTATATTCGGACTACGTTATAGACTGGTGAAGAGCGTTGCTGGGCTTTTCAATCCGTATTTCAGAGCAATCTATTATGAACTGTGTTTTGCCGAAACGTTTGCGGAAAGCTATAGGTAGGTTTTCAAAAACAGTGCTTGGTTAGTGAAAATAAATAAGTTCTTTTATAAAATGAGTAATATTCTTAATAGTTTTGCCAAAATTCTTACTGATAGTACCTTTATTTGTTGTATTTGTTTGTAAAATCTATGGAGAGACGTGTAAAAGAATCATTCAATTTAATTTTTGTAAGTGCTTATCAAATATGTATCTGTGGTTGGTGAGTATTTTGATCCAAAAGATCGATAAGAAAATGTTTCCCGGGATAGTCCTAAGTATAGTTGAGAGTTACGAGAAATTTTTAATGAACAATATTTTTTATGCTCCATTTTCCTTCTTTTCTTTTACTGTCGCCACCTGAACTTAAACATAGAAAAACTTGTGTCTGATTCACTCTCGTCTCCTAGATCATCGTGTTGTACTCGAGTCAATGTTTACCATACTAGAACTACTTGCTGTAAATTTTTTAGTCTGGCATATTTTATATACCATTTTGGGAGGCAAAAAAGCTTGAATGCCTTTATTTTTTTTTTGATGATGTATCACCATACTTCCTTCATTGTTAGACGCAGGTATTTTAAGAGGATCTTTTAGTCCAAAGTTCAAGATCTTCCGATAATAAGCTTTCTACCACTTCTATTTTCCGACGTTTTTCAACAGCACTTCTTGGTTCAGTATCCTATGGAACTTGTTGGCAAATACATTTGTGTGGATGAAACTCCAGATTTTAGATTCAAATTTCCTCAAATCATTTTCCAACGCAGAAAATTTTCAGTATCCGATCTACAACAAGAAACCCAATCTATCGGAAATACAAGATTTTGATCAAAAGTAAAAAACGAAATCAATAGTAATCAAATATCATTAAAATATATTAAAACTTGGCATTCAATAAATTGTAGTTAAAAAAAATGGCAATTTATATCTTTATTACATTATAAAATTTTCAATACCTTACCTTAAGATTTTCGAAGAAAATTGGGGGGTAACAACATCCTGTGCCACCCCCTACAGGCAAAATTTAGTTATTGCAGCTGTGAATTTTTCATTTTTTATTCTTCCCTGAAACTTTTGAAAGACTCATGGCCGGTTGCAGAAAGCTCAATTAAAGTTTAGAATGTTTAACGGAATGTCAAATTTGACAGCGAGTTCCTAGATTTCTATAAGCAACTTGTCAAATCCGAAAACCCGGTTAAAGTAACGATTAGGGGTTTTTGGTAAAAGATAAAATATTTCATGTAACTGTTAGAGGAGTAATTTATTTAAAAAATTATAACTGCCAAAAAAAAATGGGTTTTTCCCTGTGGCTTTTGACACGCTTAAAACTTTTAAATACATTTTTCATAAATTTATGTAATTGTGGTTAATTTTTGTAGTTTTTAATATTTTGACAACTTCCAAAAATTGTTTTTTCCTTGTCACTTTTGAACTGCTTAAACATTTTAAACAGAGTTTTTATTATATTTTTATATTTGGACATCTTAAATTTTTCACAGTTCCTTGTAGGTTTTTTCCCGTAACTTTACAACTACTTAAACATTTTAAATACAGTTGTCACAGTTCCATGAAACTTTCTGTAGCGTAATTTATTATAAAAAAATATTTTGACACCTGTCCAAAAAAGTGTGTTTCTTACCCTATTAGGCTGTCCAGAATGCTGTCAAATTTGACATCCAAAATGGCCGCTTGTAGGCACATATCGATTTTATGCTTTATTTTAAGTATCGGGCTTCTTATATAATATGCACTGGAAAATCAATTAAAACACAAAAATATGTTCTAAAAAAATAGTAGCATGTATACTGTCAGGGATTGTTTAATTCCAAAGAAACCTAATTTTGGTATTTAAAAAAAAGGAAAATCATGAACTTTATGAAAATTCTCTATCGCATAGTTCTATCCATAGAGAAACAACAAGTTTTGTCTATGGTTCTATCAAGTTCTTGTCGTTAGATACGAAGCCTGATTCATAGCAATGCGTAAATTCATTGTGTGCCTACAGGGGGCCATTTTAGATGTGCATTCTGGGCAGCCTAATAACTTTAAAACTGGTTAAATTAAAATTTAAATACGGTTTTCACTATTGTAACTTTTAGTGGCGTCATTAAACATCTTTAAAAACAAATGCTTTTCCTCGTAATTTCTGAAGTATCTTAAATGTTTAAATACGGATTCCGCAGATTTGATATATAATAAAGTGTATCAATTACTTGAAACGTTTACGAACTGGTCCGTTCAAAAAGTTCATCAGCGGACGTAACAGCCAATTAAGGCCTATTAACTCTATAGGTTGCCTCGAGCAATCTTGACCTATCCCAACTAGCTGTGAGCGATCTACGTCACTTGGCGACCGGCTTGCTTTAGCACGGCGTTGTCCATATTTCTTCTGTGTGCGTTTAATTACATATATTATTGTTTTTTTCTTCAAAATTAAAAGCTTTTTGTTACAATAAAATGCAGCCTTCAAGATATAGGTTATTATACTTTTAAACTTATGTTTAGGGATGTTGGTTCAAATTTTAACCAAGTTTTTTGCTGAGTGCATTTTAAAAAGTTCGCATCGTATTTGAAAAAATATGATGTATTTTTAAATTCCCAAAAAAATATTCTTGTGAAAAGTTTTAGCATGACAAATAGTGTTATAACTTTAAAAAATGTACATTTTTTTATACGACGTGTCCAGGTAGCGTGTTCTCGGTTTTGGTGATAAGAGTTAGAGATAGAAAAAAGTTTAAGTATAAATATTAGTATATAGGATGACTTATATACCTACTTAAATAGTTTTTGCATCTATGAAACACTATATTTTATAACATCTGAATTTTATCTAAAATTCTACGTCTTCTTCATATATCGTCCATAGGGCTAAGTTTAATCGTTTTCGAGATATTGACATTTAAAAACTGGAATTTTCAATTTTGAACAGCAGTAGAGTCTAAACGGTTCAAATTAGAACAAAACGGGCTGCACTTTCCTGATTTAGTTTTTATTCGTCTACCATAAATTTTTTCTCTATTTCTAACCTGTACCAGGATATCAACCGAGAACACACTGTGGGGACTCCTTATGTATATTTTGAATATTTTATTAACTATAAGTATACTATTTGCAGTAAACACAATTATTTAACTGTTCTAACATCTTTTTTAATAACAGGAAATAAAGCACCACACAATTTATGCTTAAAAGGTAACAAATTAAAAATTCTGTTAATAATTTTTTCATTTTTTTATACAGCTTTTCGTGGGGGTCCACTTCAGAATGGCTTCTTTTTTTACCTTTTTTTCCTTCTCCAGTTCATTTAAATATATCATTCATATACAAATAACCTTTGTCTTAAGAACACTAAAATGTCTCAAAACTTTTACTTGAGGAAGTAAAATAATAAAATAAGTTTCTGAAAAACACAACTGACAACTATCGCAACGGAAACGTCAAGCTGAATAAGCAGTAAACTGGGCGCCTTGTCCGATCGGGCCGCCAGTCGACGTCATGACCTCCGCCTCATCCGTGCGTCCCCCTCGACCGGTAGGTGCTCATTGAGGTATCCTAATAGAGTTAATTTGCCTTGACAGCCAATAACATTTCTTTTAGAAGTCATTGGTTACAACTCTAAAAGTTTCCTATTGATTCGTCGTTTATTTCGGCGGAGAATAAACAAGTTACATTTAAATTTCAGTGTAAGAGTCTACTCTTCGGAGACTTTCGGTGCAGTATTATGCGATCTAAAAACATTGACCCAGAGTCTGGTTATTTTTAGGGACTTTCGGATTTATTTTCATTTTATTATTTTAGGCAACTGCATTTTGTTTATTTACAACTGCATTTTGTTTATTTACAAATACATATGCATACACATAGTTTATTCTTATGTAGTTAATTTTATTCGTTTTGTAATAAGTTTTTTGTAAAAATATCATGCTGCCAGTAAACGTTGCAAATATACGAGCCATTGAAGAGGAAGAAAGGTTGGAAGAAATCCGGAATGAAATCATAGAGAGACGCTTAATGAGGGATGCAAGTGACCCCTTTTCAATAGAGGATACACGGTTTCGTGAACTCTTCAGGCTTATTAAAGATATAGCTCAGTATACTTTTAATGGAATCCTTCCACAATTGGAAAATCAACATAGTCCTACTGCTGTCCCCTCTCTTGAAAAATTTTTTGTAGTTCTTCATTTTTATGCAACGGGTACATCCCAAATAGTAATAGATCGAAGTTACAACATATCAATGTTCCAACAAAGCATATGAAGAGCGATTGGTGAAGTAACACATGCGTTAGTAACAACATTTTCTGAACAATGGATAAGTTTTCCAATTTTAAATAAAACTAATGCAATATAAAGGGACTATTTACCAAATAATCTTACCTTAAAATTAATTATCCCAACGATAAATCCCACAATACAATAAATACACTGGGATAACAATGAATAAATACGGCACCGCTCATACCTCCTCTTCTTCATTCCTGTTTATCCTGTTACATAACAGGACTTATTGGCTTTGCTACAAGGCAGTCGCCAGATTGCTCTTCGTCCGGGGCTCAGAGGCGGCGACCCTCGAAGTTGACCCTACACCTGATTCCAGTTTGGAGACGTTATCGGTAGGATATCCGGATGGCGAGCTCTAAGCTCCCGAATACCCCGAATCTTTCAAATACTTTTTAATATTTCCTCTTTAAATTTTTGAAATGCATCTTGGCTTCCACTAGGTGCCCCTTGAGAGTACTATTGCATTCGACGAGAGGAACCGGAAGACTGCCGCTCATGCCTCAAACCAAAACAATAAAGAAAAGTGTGGTTATATTGACGTATTTTTTAGAATTGGGTCTTAGATTAGGAATTGGGCACTACAACGATCTCTCCTTAGATTAGATTTCCTTGTCTAAGGATCTCTCAGTTGAACTTCACCGATCAGCTGTTTTTGACAGGCGTAGGACAAACAAATCGAATTTTTACATGAGAGTTTTGTTATTTATTTCTATTTTTTTACCTTAAAATGCCTTTTTTTTGTTCTATTGCAAATTGTGGATGTAGAGGGGCAAAACATAATGTAACTTTTATTTGTAAGTTTCAAAAATTTTCAATTTTAGATATGCACACGATTGAATGAACTTTCGTGGATGTGGCTGAAGTGGATTACAGCAATAAGAACAGGATTTACGTACTACTAAATTAAAGTAGGCCCGAGTGTGTGCAAAACATTTCATATTAATCATTTAATAAAAAATTAAAGGTAATCTAGCTAGTTATCAATTATTATGATTCTCAGTCGAGACTGAGAACGAGATTAAAAATCTAATCGTTGTTTGGAAAAGTTATATTACATTTTGTACTGTTACATATTTTAATGCTGTATTATTTTTTTATATTTTAGAGGACTTAAATAATTATCAGTATTGGTATGTACCGTTTTGAAAGATTTTTTTTAAATATTTTTAACCTTTATGTAACTCTGTAATTATTCTTTTGTTTAGGAAAGCGAGGTAATCCTACCTAAAAGACTCAGTTCTTAAACTCATTATGTGAGTAATAAATATTTTTTTTATATTCAATCTCAAACTTAGTGAATTTATCATATGTGGAAGCTGGAAGTTTATTACGTACTTTAGGTACTAAATAGTGTATGTTTTTATATTGATATTATCCTAGCACGAGTGTGGCCTACAGTTTTTACAATTTTTTTTAATGTATAATAAATAAAGCTATGATAACCATATACCGAGTTATTACTTACTTAATATTAAGATTTACCAAAGGTGTTTCTCGGCAAAATCTGTGACCGAATAAAGAAAGATTTTATTATGCATTCAGGACAGAAGTTCTTAAATTATGAAGGGTGGAAATTCCAGACTCAGGATTACAAGTAGGATAAAGGCTTGGACACTTAAAAATTTTCAGTTTCTCAATAACTTCTCAAAAAAAATTAGAGGGAAACAAAATGTAACTATTTTTTTACTCCATGGTATAATTCTGTCCTATAAGTATATAAGTTTTTCTAGACATAAGTAAGTTTAAGTCTAGTAAAGGGTAAAGGTTTCATTATGCTGATAAAAATTCAGTTCCTTTACACTCGTCATCAGGTTTATTGTAAAGACAACTTTTTATACATATTCTATTCACTCTGAAAACATTATATATTGTTTCACTCTGACATGCATGACAATTTTTTTAAATAAAAACATGTTGGTTTTATTGATATGTATGTTTTATTTATAAAAAAAATATATATATATATATATATATATATATATATATATATGTTGAGTGCAATACATAATATTAAACACAGATTGAACTAAGTTTAATTTGGATATACATAATTTAAATTGAACAACTGGATAACTAACAATGTCCATATTTGTCACTGGGGGAGAGTCTTTTTAATCCACACTAAAAATCTAATTTTTAATTATAAAAATATTTTGTTTGCACCGCTCGGCGACTTCGGCGTTCTTATTTCGAAGCTTCAAAAAGTATTCGCTTGTCATAACTAAGTCTAAAGCAAACACACAATCGTAAAAAATGGTCCTGTATAAAAAAATGCACGAAATATTTAGAAAAGTACTTGAAATTTGCTTTTAAATTATCACGGACTTATATGCAACAAAACAATGTTTGTCCTACGCCAGCCATATTGACAGCAGTCAGCTGTTTTGTTGGATTGCCTAATTCCATACGTCTTGACATGCCGCTTCAAAACTACTATTTTAGTCGGGTTCTAGCGGATAATTTGTGACACAGAGTGCCGCGCATGTAGAATTGTGGCAAATAATAGAATTCTACACGACCCAGAGTCCCACTGCAGGTCTAGATAGTAAAAACTTATCCTTTACAGTTATATGTTAGGTTACAGTTCCGTCATACTAAAGTTTTATCAGAAAATAAAAAAGTACAAATAGTGTGTTAATTTTATGAAGTATATTTAATCACCTAATATATTTAACTCATTACAACAATACACTATACACATCTTTTATATACTTTTTTTGTCTCATTGATACCTTAAAGTGAACAAACGGCTCAGTAATTATTGTAATATTTACAAATTTCTATAAACAGTTTCTAGGAACATTTTTTTTCTAACAGTGTGTTACTTATACTGAATGTATATGAGAGAACTGGACTGATAATCATAACATTATTTATTACATATATTTAAATACCTTGTCAGATTCAGCAGCAGTTCCAGGTTGCAGTTCCCCCATTACTTATCAATAACGGTACCGATTTATTCCAACGTACGATGCGTGTCCGCGTAATCGTATCGGTTTTTTCCATTGCATGTACGCTTTCAACCGCTCCGCTAACGGCCTGCCAGATAGGTCGCAGCATTGTATATCGGTCGAAAGGATAGGGGTCCGTATTCAGCAAGATCTACATCCATCACTATCGGTACCGGATACAGGTCCGTGGATTCATATCCCTCCGGACCTACCCATCTCTGGCTCAATGGTAAGGTTCTCGGCATTGCCGTGTATATGTGTTCGAATTCCGATTCAGGCAATCACTTCTTTTTAACAAAACTCATAAATTTGCATGAAGTGGCGTATTGAAAATGGGATTGCGTTTAGGTTAGCCCTGGTTAAGCCTTTTTTTAAAAGTGAATCTATATTTAAAAAAAGGAGTATCCCGTCTAATCTGAACGATTGTTAGTGCACCTAGTAGATTTTTGGGTGCTGATCACAATTCCGAAGTTACATTTTTTCGGCGACATTTCATTTTGAGGATATATATACACCGTCAACATATTTTTTGACCTGTTAGGTAGATCTGTCTCCTCATCACGTTAGCACCAGATTTGACATTAAAACTATCATTAAAGCCATATTTGTCAATAAAACTATGATTAAAGCTATAATAAACAACAAAAAGTAACCGGCAAGCAATGATCAGAAATATCCGTCTGTTAACTAGTGCTGCATTCCAAAGTAGAATATTTTAAGCACACTAAAAGCAGAGCTTCATACACCTGTTCAGCTTTCAAACTACATGCACTTGAACATATTGGTACGTTAGTAATATATTAATTTCAGTGCGTGCAACTTGGACCAAATGGAATGCTAGTGTTCGAAAGGGTAGGAGAAGGGATATCAAAGTAGTTTAAGTACTTGATGCTTTGGTTCACTGGACTGCTTTGCTTTACAGTGACTTTATAAGTATTAAGTCACTGTACTTTGCTTTAATAGCAGATTGCTGAGGAATGGAGGAAAATGTAACAAAGCATTTTTTCCTATTTCATATTATTTTATAGACGAAACCGTTTTTTTATGTGGTTTTGATGCTAAAATTCGGAAAAAGCGTTTAGTGAGTATTTGATAGTTTTGATACATGAACTTTAAACTCGTACATTCAAGAGATTATCGGCTCAATGTTACGCAGAAATTCCGGAAGCCGAAGCTCGAATTGAAATGTTTATAAAACATGAATTTTAACTTTTTTAATATTTTATGTTGGACTCAAAGAATTTAAGGAAGATGGCTACTCGCCTAAATAATAAAAACCCTGCTATACAGTGAAACTAATTTAAAATTTGAATATTCTATTTTTAGGTATACTCAAATTTGTGTTTATTTATGGACTGAAAATTGTAAGTAAGTTGGAAATAAAAGTGTTATTTAGGAATTTGTAATATATACATTTTTAAATACAGTATTTTAATGTTATGAGTTATGCATGTTTGCCGGGTACCTACGCGCTAGAAAGTTAGTTTCTATCCGTGAATTTTGAAAATCTCTTATTCTCCTTGCTGGCATTCCAAACATATTTTTTGGTGCCACAATTATTTTTTTTTACTATGTATTCACATCTGCCACTAGCGTCCAAGGCCCTTAAACTCTAATTAGAGTTAACAGGCCTTGACTAGCGTCAGCATCCCTAAGCCCCTAAAATGTCAATATAAATAAAGCAATGTCACCATTGTCATCGTCAGATTGTCACATGGTTGCCGAATGTTGCATATTTGTTTATAATGGTTGAAGTTGATTTAATAATAAATCACCTATATAAACTTTCGTTATAATTAAATATTGATTGCTAAGGAATATTAATTTTTCGGTCATAACTATTATTTCTCCAGTCGACACTCATAATTTTATGGTTCATAGGTTGGATTTGCGTGCGGATAGTTTGTGAGCCAACAAAAATTGATCCAACCAACCAATACATACAATTATAAACAAACGAAAATTAGGATTAGGAAAGTTTAGTTTTTTTAATTTCTAATAATAATATACTCCTCAAAAGTATGGGATTCACCAAAATGTTGACCAGTTCATAAGATAGCGATTTCGAGGATTTAAAGAATTGTAATATGGATGGTAAGCAAAGGCACCTTATTTATATTAATTTACAATAATAATTTTTATTAACGGAATTCAAATCATTTAATTGTAGTGGCCACTAAAAAATAAAATTAAAATAATAGTGAAGAACGCACCCACATAATATAACATAAAGTAAACATAATTGTAAAACCTGATTTATAGATAGAAGTAATATAAGGCAAGGTAAACAATCCTGTTTAACCAAATGTAAGCCAAAAGCTCAAAATGTCTCTTTGGCTGCTTTTGTTTACACTATGTTGCGGGCGGCAGCATGCTTGCATTATACCAACAATAAGTCGTTTTTTTCGAGCCCTGAAACAGTTTTTTCTTGATAACTTATATAAACTTGACACATCCCAAATAAGTTCTCAGGAGCAGTGTTTCCTTAAATTCTTGACATTCTTGACCCTATCCAAAGACTAACTCACCCAATTGATCATCTAAACCTCACAAGGATTGTGGCAGATCTGTGTCTGATACAGATAATATCATGACATACTATGATCAGTTTTCATCCATTGTTCCTATTGTAGCCATGTCTGCCTATTAGGGAAACACAAGCATTGATCTACATTCATCCTTTTATCATTCAACTAGGTACAAATATTAAGTACCTTCTACTTTATTCACTCTTTCATTTCCACATCAACAAACTTTTCAATTTTGTACTTCAGGCGAGATTTACCTTACTCTGGGAAAAACATATACCCCATATTCACTAAAGAGTTAGACCAGATCTGGTTGTCATGGCAGTTAAAACTTAAACCAATTTCAAGCGATGGACCTATATTTACCGGTCATTATTGGTATTTACCAACTGCATTCATGTGGTTTTGGTCTTTCTGCTGTGACATCATTAACTAGCCCTTCATTATGTTATTATTTGACATTTCCATAACTGGTAAATACCGTGCTCGGGAGGTAGGTTATTGTATTATTCATCTCTTTCTAAATGCTAATGTCATAATCAATATGCTGTTTTAACACAATTTTGTTGTTTATCGTTAGTTTTCTTTTCAGTATTTTTTTCCAAAGTTTTAAATATAAATAATAATCTTTTGATTTGTGTGATGTTTAGTAATTTAGTGCCCTATGGAGACGATGCTAGAAAGGTATCAAATACATTTGAACTTTAAAGGCCAAGGCTACAAAGTTATTGTTGATGACTTGCAAACGGCCACTCTAGTTTTAAATGCTAGGATCATTTTTTCCGTGGCATTTGTGTAAAAACTAATTTCAGCAACAATTATTCATCATTAAACATAAACAAATCATCTTTGGACATTATTAAAAAAATTTCGTTCATATTTACAATTAATTAAAAGGGAACAAAATAGCAAAAAACCTTCAAATTTGGTTAATCAGTTGGACAAAATCGGTATGCCAAGGACTATAACCAAAGATGACCAAAAGCAAATGTGCGGTAATAACAGTTCCATTGCTTAAAATCGGTTTTAGTTCACCAGCTATGTTTTGCTTATATCACTGTCATATTTTGTAATTGTGAAATTTAGAAAAATTATTTGTCTTATTGTTACATATGTCATCTTAAACCTACAGCTGTCAAGTTAGACCTGGTCTAAATTTAAACCTCTTTAGTGGATATGGCATTTATAGCCGTATTGACTAAATAAACCACTTTAATTTAGACCAGGTCTAACTTGACAGTTATAGGTTTAAGATGACATATCCAACAATGGAAGATATAATTTTTGTAAATGACATTATTATAAAATATGACAGTGGCATAAGCAAAACATAACTGATGAAGTAAGAGTTTTAATTTCAATGGCAACTAGATCTGGTCTAACTCTTAAACATTTTAGTGAAATCACTAGCATTTTAGCTAGGCAGAATGATATGAATTTGAATGATTTTGCGATTTTGGAGATGGTTTTTGGGGAAAACTTACAGATATTTCATGAGTGAGGTATCCCATAACTTCAGACAATCATGATACCTAATATTAAGGCTTCAACCTTGGTGGTCTGACCATGAATAAAAAAAAGAATAATGCATTATATAATTCATTTTTCAGTTTTTACTTATAGTTTATACTTATAAATTTCTAGTTTATCTAAACTAAACATATATTTCAATTTAATGTATTTTTTTTCTGTAATCAATCTTTGGTGTATTACTGTGTTTCTATTGAATTGAAATATTACATTTAGTCTTTAATGGTATTTTATTGTTTTTTAGATTATTTTTCCTGTGAAATTTACATTCTATTTACATTAATCATCTAAGCATTTTGTAATTGTCGAAAAATAAGAAATAAATTATTTAGTTGTCTGAAAAATAATTTTTAGCACATTTTGCACATTAATGTTAGTATCTTTTGCAAGTTATTTTTAAAACAATTTTATTTTTAGGGCAACTGAAAATTGAATTAATTCTTCTGATAGTTGTTTTGGTGATAGCTAGAATAACGTATGTAATACATAAAATTACTACAGGTTTTAGCAAATTTTCACCAAAAAGAAGAAAGCCATGCAGAACAGTTGTGTGCATAGGGTCAGGTGGTCATACCACAGAAATGTTGCAGCTTCTGAGACACATTAATTTTAGAAATTTTTCTCCAAGATATTATATTATAGCTAATAGTGATAAGACTAGCCTCAACAAAGTAAAGAATTTTGAAGAAGCAAAAAGTTCCAAGATAAATGAAGACTATTTTATTTTGAAAGTTCCAAGGAGTCGATCTGTTGGACAGTCCTACATTAGTTCCATTTTTACCACTGTCAAATCCATCCTTTATTCTTTTCCTATAGTTATTAAGTTGAAAGCTGACCTAATTTTATGTAATGGACCAGGCACATGCATTCCCATTTGTATAATAAGTTTTCTAATGAAATGTGCATTTATTTGTGAAACCAAAATTGTTTTTGTTGAAAGTTTTTGCAGGACACAATCATTTTCATTGAGTGGAAAGATTCTAGTGTATATTGCTGATAATTTTATTGTACAGTGGGCCAGTCTTAAGGCAAAACTAAAAAGAGCTGAATATATTGGTCAGTTAATGTAACAATTCTTGTTTTATTTTTGCTGACCTCTAATTAAGTGTTTCCTGTTGAAAAATTCCTTAAATAATAGAATATAATCTTGTATTTAAATTTATGAATGGATTCCTCCAGAGTTTCTTACAGATAAATTGATCACTAATGAATTATTCATTCATATCCAACTAGAAACAAGCACAATTTTTATGTTACTCACAAAGATAAGAGGAGCTCAGAAAATGCTGTTGTCCATAAGAGCCTGAGCCTAGTAATTTTTAACTTTCTACCATTAGAATTAAAAAATATAAGAACCCTTAATCTACTTAAAATGAAAAATTGAAACAGCATTTAAAGGAAGAATGGGGCAAAGGTGGTATAGTACCCCCTGTTATTAACCTGATAGAAGTTCATGTCCATACATATGAAGTGTGGAAGATATTGCCAGAACTGAGCAAGGAAAATAGATAGGGTTGTACCATTGACCAGTCAATAAGTTTTTGGTCGTTTGACCAGTCATTTGACAAAATATTTTAATTAAAAATAACATTTTTTGCGAAAGTAAGATACATAATAGTATTATGTCTTATGATTTGATCCATGTATAAATGTGGGTTAAATATTACAAAAATCCGGTAATATAACAAGTTAATAAACGGGCTTAAAATATTTTATTATACAAAAACATTAAAATTTATTTTACAAAAGTAACTTTAAAACTGAGAGATGAAGGCTGCAATTTATGTTGAAAATAAAATATATATAAATTCTTAATCTGTCGGCCTTATTGATGATCATTCAATATACAATAGAGCTCAGAATATTCAAAGTAAAATTTCAAAAAATAACATGTTTTTGATTGTCTGCACTACACATAATAAGACCCATGATAAAATATTTTTTTATTTCTTTTAAAAACCAAATCAGTGTCCCTATTTTTCTTTGAGGCAAACTTGTCAGTTACTATTTCTTTCAAATGAGAAATAGACTGAATAAGTTTCTGTTTAACTGACAAATGCTAAAGCTTGAGCTTGTCTTGACACATGATACTCCTTAGAAGTGTCTATCCATTTCAGAGTAGAAACATTTCTGTCTGCTTTTACAGTCGTCATCGGCTGTGTTGTTACCATTAACAAGAATACAGAAATATTGTTATGGGATTGGACAATGAAATTCAGATCTTGGGGCAAGTTCTTCATAATGTAAAAATATTTACTGAGATTCATTGTAGCAATACCCTATATTTGCAGCCTACTGGCATCCAGGAAGTCAGGGAAGTTATTTTTGACTTGAAAAAGAAATCTATTTTTCAACCTAATTGAATGTTTGTCTCCTATATTAACAAAATTAATTAGTAACATTTTAACCACAGGTAACTTTCCTGATGAACTTAAAACCACTAGGATAAGCCCAATACATAAATGTGATAATAATAATTATCAACCAATTAGTGTAATTAGCGTTTTGACTGTGTTTGTGGATCGAAGCAAAGCATTTGATGTTAGTGTAGATATACTTCCAAATAAGCTAAGTAACATGCATGGGGTTTTTTTATATAATTAATGGTCTTTTAAAAACCTATTTAGTAGATAGAAAGCAGTATGTTAGATTGGATGAAGCTGTAAGTGATATTAGAATTAGTGAGAGTGGGGTTCTTCAGGACTCTGTCCTGGGTCCACTTTTATATTCGCTATATGTTTTTAGTCTTAAGGTTGCAGGTCTGCATAGATCAGCATAAAAATACAATAAATACAGACTTGAAACTTTATTCAGATTGGTTACTTTTTAATAATTTAAAAATTAAAAGAAAATATATATATGTGCATTTTAGACAAAAAAATAAATTTGTTCGAAACCTAATAAACAATATGTTAATTGAACAAGTTGAAGATATCAAATACTTAGGCCTAATTATTGGCTGCATCAAAAATACTGGTGGAGGTCCTGTATAGGGAGCTGGAGGTGTTTGACATGCGGAAGCTTTTAGAATTTGAGCTGTGTAAGTTAATAACACTCATAAAACTAATCTAGTCACGTTATTCCATAATGATGTTCATCGCTACGAAACACGTACCTGTAACAACATTTACTTAAATATATATATATATATATATATATATATATATATATATATATATTATATATATATATATATATATATATATATATATATATATATATATATATATATATATATATATATATATATATATATATATATATATATATATATATATATATATATATATATATATATATATATATATATATATATATATATATATATATATATATATATATATATATATATATATATATATATATATATATATATATATATATATATATATATATATATATATATATATATATACATATATATATATATATATATATATATATATATATATATATAATATATATATATATATATATATATATTATATAAACCTAAAATTTTTACTTAATAATTAGAGAGGTAAAAATTATCTTTTCTGCTTTTGTTAATCATTTACATTCTATAAATATATATTTACGGATAATACTTATTAGTGTAATGTTAAATATTGTACCACTTATAGTTTGGTGGAATCAGATTGTTGGTTTTGGAAGTGAAATTAATTGTGTACTTACTTGGAAACTTGTGTGCGACTAGGCTGTAGCTTAATATAATGAAACAATCCACAAGACCATTGTCATTTACATTGATTAGGGGTGATTGGATGTGAAATTGTTACTTATTTTGTTTAATAAAAATTTTCAAAAAAACAGGTACTTTCAATAATTTAATTGTTTCTTGAAAAACTTCCTCAAGATTATTGTCAACTAAGGAATTGAGTAGTACTGCACAAGATGAATAATTTCTAATACATTGAGTTCCAGTGGCATACATTTTAGGTTAAATAATAGTGGCTTCGAGGGCCACTATTATTTAAGCTAAAATGTTACAAATAGTATAAATTAAGGACCTTTTTCACTTTTTTCAGTATTTGGGGTTAAACTCCCAAGACAGTTTTACTTATAACTAAAGTAAAGTCACCATTTGTTTTTGGTTGTCCATATTATTTACGTTTAGAAGTTCAAAACGTCCACTTATGTGGAAACAGAATTTTTTCAACGCCTTGTTAAAGTTTGGATAACCCCTATTAGTGTATTAGTTATTGCTATGAAGTACTACCACGGAAGACAACAGAAATGTGCTTTTCCAGAAAGTTTTTTGGACCTTTTTAATAAGGATCAACCAGGTAAAATGATCGGGTTCCCGGTACGAAAAGAGGAAAAGATGCTTTTGCAACTAAGTTTTTACCTCAATTGCCTGTTTGGTTTAAAATAGCTATGGCTGAATAATAAGTTTTGTAATTTATTCTATTAGGAAATATTGCCGATAGCTCACAAAGTAAACCAGATTCTGTGAATCCCTTGGCAAAAGGAATTGATATACATTGATTGAATAAAAGTAGATGTATCTTTTATTTAAGGTTCGACTATACGATTTTCTGATGATATGGCTAGCCTATTGTTTAATTATCCTTTTTTATACAATTATTTAAAATCCTATTGGTAACCCATGACCTAAAACTTTGTTTATTGCATTTGTGTAGTAGATTGTCTACTCAGTTGTCTTATAAGCCGGGATAGACATTAAATACAAATACAAATAGTTTATTTCCAAAGGCATTGTATAATGTATGGGAATTGAAAAAAAGTTATATATAATATTTACATTTCAGAAATCTTCAAAAGTAAATGAAAAGAATTCAGACAATGAATAAAGGGGATTACCGGCAAGTATTGTTTTTGATGTTCATGTGAAAATGTGTACATTTTTAGAGCTGGTCATATTAAGGGGCAAGTGATTTCACACCCATTTTGTACTTAGGTCAGGCGGAACCTGGGGACATAAAGTTTGTCACAATCTTGTTATATATTCAATTATTTGCCCAACTTCCAGAACCTCACCCTCAGTTAGTTGAATCAAAAATATAGTGTGTGGAATTGCAGTGGATAAGGTCGGTAGCAAACTGAATGTGTAAAGTGAGAATTGGTTAACCATTTCGATCGGGTCATTGATTTTTTCACGCTCGAAAATAATGTGTTCAGGGATGGCTTTGTGTTTTTGTTTAATTTTGTTATTTGAATTTATGATTTGCGATGCACTTTTTGTAATGTTGTTAGACTCGTATAGCTTATTGTAGTTGTAAGTCTTTCTAGTATCATGATGTAATGATAGGGGATCTTAACGGGAATGTTTCCACATTTTATGAGCTTATTAATAAATGTGTTCCTAAAAAGACAATAACAAAGAGAAATTTTAAATGTCCTCCTTAGTTTTCTACTGAACCTAAAGATTGTGTATTCCAGAAAAAAGAAGCGCATAAACGTTATATTGGTTCTAGCGCTAATAGACTACTTAATTTTTAGTAAGCTTAGAAAATTATGCAAATCATTGTCTCGAGTATAACTTGAAGATTATATCAAAGGATTGGATAACTCCACTATCTCCGATCCCAAAAAAAATTGGAAATATATAAGAAATAGGAGTGATCAGGAGGGTCTGCCCGGGAATATTGCTAAGCTTTTTGAAGCATGTGTTGCTGAGATACTGAAGTAAAATTTTAAGAATATCTTAACGCGATACCAACATGGTTTCATAGAAATTCGTTCGGTAATGCCAAATTTGATAGATCCTACCTTAACGATGCCTTGTAGAATGAATATGTTGTGGAGTCCATTTATACAGATTTCTCCAAGGCATTTGAGAGTGTCATGTATAGTCAAAATCATCTAACTTTTAAATCCCATTAAATGTAAATGCATTCAATTTAGTAAACGGAAAGAATCTATTTTGTAGATTAAATTTAATTAGAGTTTTAAGTGTGATGTTTGATGCTAAACTGACTACACTACACGTATCTGCTGTTATTAGAAGAGCGTTTATGAATCTTAACATGATGTACCTTAATTGAATAAGAAATGTCGCCTAGTTCTCTGCTAAGCTATGGTTCTCTTTCATCTGAACTATGACGATATTGTTTACGGACCTAACATAATTCAGGCAGACGCTCGGCGACTGCAGATAATTCAGAACGCTTGTGTCCGGCCCATTTGTAGTCTTAGAGGCAGAGATCACGTATCAATGTCAAGAGCTTGGGATGACTTAATATGGAGGATCGCAGAACATTACATTGCTCAATCTTATACGACAAATATTCAGCATAAAGACCAACTGACTATTCCACCACATAGAACCGCTCAATTATGTGGATCATATAGCTATAATGTTGCTACAGTATATAATGAAATTCCCGCGAATATCAAAAATCTTTCGCTAATTGTTTTTAAGAAGAAACGTCTCGAGGACTGGTTAAACAATCAATTATAGACTTTTATTATGCTTGTCTCGCTTTTTGATGGCATCTGTTATTGTATTTTTTCTCTGGCTTTCTTTTACGTTAACATACATTTTTCTGTAGTGTTATTTAGTACATTTCAGTATTTATCTTATCACGAGTAAACATCTATGAGCAGTCCATCACATACCATTTACTTTCCAAATTTGTCATGTGGTCTTCGCGATTAAACTTTGGAAGCAATATGACATCGAATGGATCTTCGCAGATTTGGGTTGAGTGGAAGAGCGCTGCTCTTTGTGAAAGCGGTGAGTGCGATCTCTACCTTTGGTATAGATAGTAGTAGTATCTTATTTTTTAACATAATGTCATTGCAATTATATGCTACTCTGTAACAATAAAGCAATAAAATAAGTAAATATACAGATTATTTGCAGCAAGGATTTGAAAATGTTTGGGTTCATAAATCGAAATACCTCTACTTTCAATAACATTTTTGTTATAAAATTACTCTATTTGGCTCTAGTTCGATCTCATATTGAGAATTGCTGTCATATGGAATCCTTATCATCACTTATACACCACTCAGGTTAAAAGAGTACAGAGAAAATTTATCCGACATATATAGTTTATAAAAAGAAAACACCTGTTGATAAGATTAACATATATTGTCAAATTAAAAAAAAATATTTTGACGTTTAGGCAGGATACCCTTGCTTTTTTCAAAAGTTTTAAGCCTAAAAGCAAACAAGAAAACCGAAATGCATTTCCTAATAAACTTACGTATCTAGGTTTATAACTTACCATGAAACGTAAGTATTCCATGTCTAATATATTAAATAAGTAACAAAAGCAGACTAGTTCACGAACCCAAAAATACTCAAAAACGTGACAATACAACAGTGATTAAGTATATGCGCTTCTGGGCGAAATCATATAGACCGGGTTGGGATTTTACAGATTAGTAATTTTGCCTTTTTTTTTAAATACATAATAGGAATATTCGGGGTAGGTCTAGCTTACCTTGCGTTATATAGTTATTTATATTACATCATGATAAATTCTGTTTAAAAGGTCTATATCTTTTTTATCGTTTATGGCATGTTCATTATTCTTAATTTCTCTTTTCTTTTTGTGTAGTTCCGGTTTCATCGAAAGTATGTTTGTTTCGGAGTTCGTGCTTACCATGTGCCGTTTGATTTTTTTGTCGTACTTATGAGAGTATATTCTAGACTAAATATTGCTTGGTTTGTTCAATGTACTTATGCACTTAATACACTAAATGTGTATTTTTTTTAATTTTGGAGTTTTTGTTTTAAGTTTAATATAGTGTTGGCCTAGTAAGTTATATCCCCTATGATTAATGTGTATTTAGAGAAAAGGTATTGGAATTGTTCGGATAATTTTGACAGATTTCTTTTTCGGTTACTTAAAACTGTATTAATTCTTTTTTTGGAAACTGAGTTTATTAGATGAGTTGGGTAACCATTGTTTATTATTTATTTTGCCTTTTGATTGAATCCTTTCGGAACTCAGGGTCTGATAAATGAACTGCTTTATCTGCAAGGCCTATAATTACTTTTTTTTTGCTATAAGCATCCTGAAATATGTAGTTTATGTACCTACAAGACCATGTTTGTTTTGTTTACTGTTGTGTTCTGTTTTGTTTTTTCTGTGCAGTATTATGTCAAGAAAGCTTAACTAACCTATACTATTTCCAGAATTACCTTGAAATTTTAAATGAAATAATCCATATTTTATCGACTTGTTAAAATCTTCTTAAACTTCCCTACAATTTGATACAGCAAACCATATATAAAATATCAACGGTTTCCACGGTTGTGCAGTTGAAAGTCTAGAAATATTGACCTTAAATCGTGTTTTCTTAGAAAACAAATGAAAAAACAAAACCCGGTATGGCATGAAGTATGTCTTAGACTATTAAACAATAGACATAAGAGCCTGATAGAAAAAAACTTAATTTTTTCAAAATTTTAATATTGGAAAATCGATTTTTAACTGGGCTTTTTGAGAAAATTCACCAGCACATAGGACATAATGACTTTGAATGACGAATTAAGACCTTATATATACCTATTATACCTATTATTGTGCAGGGTGTCCGGATTGGTTGCAAAAGCAGGGTATCTCGCTTATTTTTAAAGATAGAACCTTGCGGTTTTCACGAATCTGAGCTAATTTTTTGTGAAACTCATGAAGCCGTAAACAAAATTTTAATAGCCTTTTTCGTTTATGAGATACAGGGCGAAATAGAAAATTTTGCATTTTGGGACCCCTCTCGTATCTCGGTTATCCTTTAACTTATCGCGAAGGGAAAAATTGCTGCTTATGCAGTTTTTTACGCTGGATCCAGTGGCGTAGTCATATTTTTTATTTGAGTTGTTATTTTTTAGATATGACCCAAAGTTGTGTATTTTTAAATGGGACACCCTGTATATTTGTCCAGAAATTGATTTATCCTTTTAAAAGCTTCTCAAAAATATATAATAGTATGGGTCTATTTTAATAAACAACAACAAAAATCCTAATTTTTATAATTATCGTCCCAAATTTTGCAGTAGGCCATGCAAAACGATGCCGTTTTCTTTTGTTTTCTTGGAAGCAAATGACATTTCCCAATTTTGTACGCGTATATAAAATATAGCGCTAGTTTTTTGTATTTATTTATTGTGTAAAAATGTATTTGTATTTTTATGGAAGAAAACCAAACTTTCGAACATTATGAAAAGTACGATATGTTAGCTTGTTTTATACTAAGTAGTGAAAATGTTGAAGCGGCTTCTGAGATGTATTTTAACAGGTAAATAGTTAATTTTTAGGTATGTTGAAATACTATTGCTTAATTTTTATTTAGATATCCAGAAAGGAGGCAACCTAATATATCCACTTTTTATCGGATAAAAAAGAATTTGCTTAATCACGGATCATTTATCAAACCTCGTACGAAAACATATAATAAAGAAAGTCGGGAGGCTGAGGAAATTACGGTTTTGGCTAATGCAGAAGCTTACCCTACAAACTCTTGTAGGGCCAGTGAAAAGAGCATAGTGATTCCAAAAACTAGAGTTCAAAAAATTCTAAAAAATCACAAATACCACGCATACAAATTTAGGCTCGTGCAGCATTTACAGCCAGGGGATGCAGAGCGTCGAGTAGTCTTCTGCAATTGGTTTCGAGAATGATGCGATATGGTTAAAGATTTTGAAAGGAGGTTATATGGTCAGACGAAGCACATTTCAGTAATTCTGGTATACTCAATAGACACAATAGTAGATTCTGGTCCCAGGAAAATCAACACCAAATATTTCCCAGAAGACAGCAGGGCAGGTTTGGTCTAAATGTGTCCTGCTTCATATTAGGAACACATATAAAATTTAATATATTTGAGGGAAATCTAACAGCCAATCGCTATATAGAAATTTTAGAGGCAGCTATACCTGAATTACTTGATGTTCCTCTAGCGCAAATTAACGAAATTTATTTTCAACAGGACGGTGCTCCTGCACACAATTCTGGAATGATAAGATTATTTCTGGACAATAATTTTACCAATCAATGGACTGGAACAAATGGACCTATAAGATGGCCCCCTAGGTCCCCAGATTTGTCGATTTTAGATTTCTTTCTATGGGGATATCTGGAAAATAGAATTTACAAAGACCACTATGATAATGTCCAAGATTTAGGAAATGCAATAAGAGAGAATTTTCGCTATTTACAAAATCATCCCGTTATTTTGCTTAATTCCCTAAAACGAATACGAAAATTGTGCGAAGCATGCATAGAACAAAATGGAAATCAGTTTGAACAGTTCTTTTGATTTCCTTGGTTACTGTAGTTCTTATACGACAGTTGATTTTTGCTGAAAGGTTTTTTACATATAATTTATTACTGTTTTGTTCTTGTGTTACATAAATCTAGGTAGGTGGTACTTTTTTGGTGCGAAATTATCAATACATATTTTGAAAAATAGATTTAATTACATATTTATTTTGATTTATTATTAGGATGTAGATATTGTTAACGACTTTAAATAAAAGGCAGCATTGTTTTGCATGGCCTACTGCAAAATTTGGGATGATAATTATAAAAATTAGGATTTTTGTTGTTGTTTATTAAAATAGACCCATACTATTATATATTTTTGAGAAGCTTTTAAAAGGACAAATCAATTTCTGGACAAATATACAGGGTGTCCCATTTAAAAAAACACAACTTTGGGTCATATCTAAAAAATAACAACTCAAATGAAAAATATGACTACGCCACTGGATCCCGCGTAAAAAACTGCATAAGCAGCAATTTTTCACTTTGCGTTAAATTAAAGGATAACCGAGATACGAGGGGGGTCCCAAAATGCAAAATTTTCTATTTCGCCCTGTATCTCATAAACGAAGAAGGCTATGAAAATTTTGTTTACGGCTTCATGAGTTTCACAAAAAATTAGCTCAGGTTCGTGAAAACCGGAAGGTTCTATCTTTAAAAATAAGCGAGATACCCTGCTTTTGCAACCAAATCCGGACACTCTGTACAGGGTGTCCCGTTTTCGTTGTTTTTATAGGGTATCTCTCTTATTAGTGAAGATAGAGGGTTGCGGTTTTCGCGACATGGTGCTACTTTTTTGTGAAACGAAAGATCACCCAAACAAAATTTTCATCGCCCCCTTCGTTTTTAAGAAACAGTGTGAAATTGAAAATATTGCATTTTTGCAATATTTGCGGTTGTTGTTTAACTTATTGAAAAGGTAAAAATTGGCTCTGATACAGTTTTTCAAGTAGAATCCAGGGCCGTAGTCAGATTTTTTATGTGAGCTGTCGTTTTTGAGATATAACAAATTTATAATTTTTTAAATGGGACAGCCCGCATATTTTTATTTTGTATTATTCAGTTCACAATAAGCTTCTCGATAATATATATACTTTTCTATTCGAATCGCCCAGTAATTTGCATTTTTTTAGAGATAGACTCAGACAGTTTTTGGTAGTAGGCTGGGATTGCTTACAAAACAAATGCATTTTTCAGGTATATTTTATTTCTAGTAACAAGAATTTTTTTTTAAATTCTACAATAAATTATTACCTTGTATATCCTTGTTTTATACTATTTTACAAGAAATGTTCAAATTTAAGGAATTTAATAATTCAATAATTATAATGTAAAACGTAAGTAGATTTGCAATAACTATCATAGCATTATTTCTCTTACATTATTATAATTTCAGCCTGTTGCCTTAAAGAAGGTTCAAAATCGGACTGAAAACTCGGTTTTATAATAAAAAGAATTATTGTTAACCTGTTTTTCGCTGCTAAAACCGTGAATCCATCAATCTTGAAAAGTATTATTAATTGAATAAAATGAACATGTTAATAATTCTACCACTAATACCTCTAAACAGCAACTAACAACAAAAACTAATCCCACCACTAAAGATCACTAAAATAAACAGAAAACTAAATCTATACTCTAAAGATATAGCTCGAAATGATGTCCATTTTGCCTTACACAAAGTCTACATGATTTATATTCGTATTCTTCTTAAGGCATTGAAAATACTAACTGGTCGTTGTTGCATTTCATTGAATGCCCTCTTGTGGCGCTTATTAAATCGGCTAAGGTGTCATGTCCTGTCCTATATATTTTGTTTTCTAAAGTATCTCACAGGAAGTTATTCAAAACCGAGGGATCTGGCGATCTCGCCGGCTGTCTTACAGGTCCGTTGGTCCCTATCCATTTTCCAAGAAAATTATTTTCCAAATACTGCCTTATTCTACCCGAATTATGAGCAGGTGCTCCGTCCTGCTGAAAATATATGTCGCGTACATAGGCCAAAGGCAGATCATCGAGTAATTCCGGTAGAATAAGTTCCAGTATTTGGAAATACCGATCTGTATCTAAGTTCCCCTGGTATATACGATACATTATTTTTTAACTCAATATGAAACAAGAAATATTAAACCCAAACCTACCCTGTCGTTCGCGAGGAAATTTTCGATGCTGGTTTTCTTGCGACTGGTACCTATAATTATGCCTATGTAACACTCCGGCACTAATTATTATGCCTCATCGGACCATATTACTTTTCTATAAAAGTCAGGATAAAAATCGCATTTTTCTAAATACCAGTTACAGAAAATCGTACGACGTTGCGCGTCGCCAGGATGTAAGTGTTGAACCAATCTGTATTTAAATGGTTTATAACCTTGTTTCCTTAAAATTTTTTGTACCCGTCTTTATGGAACCCCAACATTCTGATGGATTTTTCTGCAAGAATTTGAAGGATCTACATCAATTGACGCCAGAACATTAACTCCGTCTTCCTCGTTTCACTTGTTATAGGTTTTGCTTCGAGGCTTATTGAAAGATCCGAAATCAACTAGATTTCTTTTCATTTTAAGAAATGTAATATCACAGGGTTGTCTTCGTTCTGGATACCTATGTTCTAAACAGCTTTATGAAAATGTATTTATTATAAAATACGACGAATGCTAAGCATACCTTAATAAATATAGTTCCGAAGCCTCGTTAACATCTTCGTTAGATTGTGCAAAGCAGAGCAACATGTCGTATTTTTCTTCATTAGAAAACGTTTGGTTTTTATCCATTTTTTATTATAAAATTTAAAATAATTGTTGCGGTTATCTAATCTAGCTTCAAAACGAACCAGAGGTTTTTGACAAGAAATTTATTTAACATGACAACATTTTCTTTTGTATTGCTTAGCCGTCTACCAAAAACTGGGTCTATTTCTAAAAAATGCAAATTACTGGGCGATTCGAATAGAAAAGTGTATACTATTATACATTTTCGAGAAGCTTATTGTGAACTGAATAATATAAAATAAAAATATAACTCAAAAACGACAGCTCACATAAAAAAATCTGACTTCACAACTGGATTCTACGTGAAAAACTGTTTCAAAGCCAGTTTTTACCTTTCAGATAAGTTAAACAACAACGGAAATACGAGGCGGGCCCAAAAATGCATATTGCATCAATTTCACACTGTACCTTAAAAACGAAGGTGACTATGAAAATTTTGTTTGGCTCATCTTTCGTTTCACAAAAAAGTAGCACCCTGTCGCGAAAACCGGAACCCTCTATCTTCACTAATATGAGAGATACCTCACAAAAACAACGAAAACGGGACACCCTGTACATGGTTTCTTCCAATGAATAACGAAAATTATAATTTAAAAAAAAATAGCGTTATTTAGTGATGAGTTTAGGTTCACTAACCTAGGTCTTTTTAACTGAAGTAATGTGCGATAACACAGTAAACAGGTTTCAAGAACGGTTTGGACGAAACGTTGGATGGGTGACTTGGGCACTAGAATTATTGGACCAGTAAATTTTCGCGAACTATTGGCTGGTGCACAATATCTTTAAATATTATACACCACAATTGAAGACTTTATGAATGACCTTGATGAAATTTTACTTTCAACAAGATGCTCCGGTACGTAATTTTCATATAGTTAGTGACTATTTAAATCGCACGTTTGAAAACCATTGGATAGGGATGAATGAGTGACAGTGAGATGGCCAGCCCGATCTCCGGACCTCATATCCTTCGATTTTTTTATTGGGGTCACGATAAGGAAGTTGCGAATCAGCGGAGCCCTCCAGAAAATATCGAAGATCTAGCTAGAAAATAGAATAGGACGTGCTGTTAGAATGCTCATTGAGCAACAAAAACAGAACGTTATCACAAAAATTATAGAAAAATGTACAAGGTGCTATGAACAAAATGGCGGCTATTCCGAAAATGTTAATCATTACTAGCTTTTGTTTCGTTACCATTTTTATTTGATTTTTCTTGATGTTAAACCTTGTTTTGTTTTTACAAAGCATCATTTGTTTTCTAGGAAGACACGACTGAGGGTCAACATTTCCAGATTTTCAACTGCCGTTTTCAAGAAAACCGTTGACATTTGACATTTGTTTTACAATCCATTGTAGACCCTTTATAACTTTTATATGAGCAGTATAGGGTTGCATCTTTATCTCATTCATCATCAAATTCATACATACAGAAATTAACTAATAACCAAATTTGAAAAAAATGTCCAAAACTCAATCAACCCTCTTACGTTTATAACAAAATTAGGTGAATACGAATATAAATATTTTTATGGGTTGAAGAAGTATTCCCGCTGCCATCGACCCACCTCTGAACCGTTTTTTAGTTTTGTATCCATTCCTATTAGATCTTTGGGGTGGAATGGTCTGGAGAAAGAAGAGTGCAAAAGAACATTCAAGAAGGATTAAAACCATTGATAGCTATTACAGGCATCTAAAACTAATTATAGTTTAATAAATTAATTGAATTAAAACTTTACAAACCTATAAATAGGACTAAATCCGAAACAGTATGCTAAAAATGGTTTTTTTGGCATACATTCAAAAAATTAATGTTAAAGATGTATTCTAAAGTGGAATCGAGATATGCAATAAAATGCGGGGTATTTCCTTAAAAAAATATTACTTTTTTTACTTATTACTGATTTGGTATTAATTTAAAGCCGGTTTATTTTGAAATTATTATATATCTAGATATAATAAATTCATACTTAAATACTTTTATTTTAGTTTAATACAAATTTATTTTTGCTGGTGTGTTATTAATTATTGTTGTTAAATTATTAAAACTAAAATAATTCTAATCTAAAGGCCCAAAAAAAAGTATGGGCTTTAAGAGATCCTGCTATTACTTCATTCAAAATCAACCGTCGTAACCGACAAGATTTTTTCTTAAGGTGCAATACCTTTTTTGAATAAGCCGAACTATCTAATCTGCATTTCAACCCCTTTTATGAGTATGATATCAGCACTATGCACTACAACGGATTATTGCTCGTAAGTTAATGGATATTTATTTGACAAAAATATTATCTTCAATTATTAGAAGCTTTAAATAAAAAACAAAATTTTCGATAAAAAACTAATTTGCTGCGGAATTTGGCATTATTTTTGCGTTGCAAAATATGTTTTCGCCAGTGGCGTAACCAGGAGGGCACGTGTTTCCTTCCTTTGATCAGCTGAAATTTATATGTTTTATAATAGAGGGTCGGTTCGATGTATTTGGCCCTAAACTTCACTTGCCCAAACCTACATTACACATAACCGTCACTGGCGCGAACAGTCGAAATCCCGACACATTGGAATGCATGGAATTCGTCGTTGGCCTTAAACGTCGAAATACATAAACATGCATGCCAATGACGTAAGAAACTTCTGTCACTGTTGCCAAAGTGCATTATTGTTCAAATGAAGTACATATTTCCGACAATATTAGAAATATTGTTTTTTATTTATGCTTCGTAACGTGTTATTAATATTCCTGAATAATAAGTTTTAAATGTTCTCAAAGAATTACATAGTTTATAAAAATAGCAAATAGCTACGTATTAATTCTACTGCGACCGTATTAGTGTTAGGATACAATAAAATAAGTTTTACTAACATGATGAAAAATGTAATGTAAATTGTTAGTTGGTTCGGTTGTGAAAGGTGCAGAAATAATATGCAAGCTTTTACTGTGTTCCCGATATGTCCTGAATTCTCAGTTTTTCGCCCATTTAAATGTATTTTCAAGAACGAGATTACTAGAAAGTTAGATTCAGCAATTTAAAGGGACTATCAATATTAGGACAACAGAAAGTATATTGTAATGTACAAATTTCATATTGGTAAGCCACCTAGATTCTTTTTTTGCATATATATCTATTTTCTTAAATGTTCCTCTTCGGATTTTCTACAATATATCAGTTTTTTAATGTATAGTGCACACTAACTGTTAGTTAAAAGAAAAACCTCGACAAAAACATTTGTATTTGGTTGATAACATGATTATGATATATAGTTGTGTTTGCATTTTTAGGAAAACCAAGTAAATTCATGGATGTATCATCCACAATGGGCTCCATCTTGGCAAATCGGCGTATGAATCTCAGGCAACAATAAAAAATGAAAATCAGCTTTGCATATAAAATTATGAGTAGACAGACATAGCAGTGAGGAATGGTTCCATGGTCCATCTGAGAATAAATATAGAACTGCTGAGGTAATTCATGTCCCAATAATTAGATATTTTAATAATGATGCATTTTTCTTTTTCAAAATATTTTCTTCTTACAAAGATAACTTTTAGAAAAATTTGTTAAATAGGTAGCAAAATAAAGTGCTTTGAAGATTTATTTTACATGAAGAGATCCATATACTTATCATTTTTAAAAAGATAACTATTACTGTCCTACAGAGCCGTGCTTACCCTAGACTTGGCCTGGGACAAATTTATTTGGGTCAGAATTTTCAAAAAAGGCAACCTATTTTGTTAATGTTTACAACATTTTAAACACTTGTGTCTTCGATGTTGGAATACCCCTCGGAAACCCTAAGGTATTTTGATCTTCTCTATTTCTTGAGTGATTTAAATGAACAGTTCATTCATACTAGGCTCTACACATAAGCAGGACGTAATCTGTATATAAAAGTTAACATAATCATCTGGGGAACAGAATTCTCTTTCAATAAGAATTTTTTGGTTTACTTTTATGCTTTGAATACATTTTATTTTTAATGGTAATATATATAATTTTATACATCCGACTAGAGGACCCTTATGAAATAAAGAAATTTGGTGAAGTGTCATAACCAAATCATTCCTACCCCTGTGTTGATATTATTGGATATATCCCTATTTCTAGAAATTAAGATTCCGTTGTTTAAAAAATACATTATTTATACACTGAACGAAAGCGTCTTGAAAAGAGTTGATACTGTTGAAGACTTGGAAGTGCTATTGAAGTCCAAATTTACTTTTGCCAAACACATAGATAATATCACGAATAGGGCAATAAAACTATTAGGCTTTATTTTAAGATGTCTTTGACCTTTCAGCAATGTGTATGTTCTAGAGTATTTTATACTGTGCCATCTGGACTTGTGTAATTTATTTAAAATTCTTAACAATTTTATTAAGTCACCTTCTCTCTTATGTAAAATAAACTTTCATGTTTCTGTCAGATCAACAAGACAGGAGCTATTATTTCAGACTAAGTTCCACAGAATTTGATTGGTTGCACTTTGGTTTTGTAATTTGTTAAGTCTACAAATGTTAATGGCTATTTTCTGTTCATCTATTTTTATTTATTTGAAAAAAAGCAAACATTGTTTCTTACAAAAACAGAAAAAAATACACAAACAAAAAGGAAGTGTTATGATAATTAAAATCATTTAAATTTTCCTCTACACTCTACAAGGTTTTCTATGAGAGATGCATAAGAATTTATTTATGGCACAAATATAATTGAAATTTTAATGTAACTTAAATTCTTTATTGTCTAAGAATTCTATATTATTGACAAATCTGATTTAGATATTGAATTAAATTTGTTTATATAAGTAAAAATATTGAGTTCAATTAAGATGTTAAATGAATGGAAATAGCAATGGTATGTGATTGCCTTGTATGACCAGTTTGGATGAAATAGGGAATATTCAGGATGTTACTGGAGTGGTCCCATAACAAACATTAAATATATCGGAATGATGCCATACACGTATACACGAGCGCGAAAGACAATCTATATCGCGTTCACCATATTGCCAGGAAAAAAGTATGTATGTTAATATGGTGATTCTGGCAAAATTTCATATGCAATGGACTCAGGGAGTCTTAAATTTTAACCTAAGTTTAGGCCTTATAACTTGAAACTTTCTATAAAGAAAACTAACAAGGATGAAATAAAAAAATAAAAATTACTAAATCAATATAATAAACAACAAAAAGTAAAAATAATATTTTATTCCCACGTATGTAGGTACTCATTATATAAATGTCTGTTTATGATTAAGTTATTAAGAATTCGTTTGAAGATGACTTCATAAAGTCAAATTTTCAATGTGGAATAAAATATCAAATTTTTACTTTTTAGTGTTTTTTTTAAGTCCGTTCTATTTTTTTATAAAAAATTCTGTTTGGATAACAACCCTTTCTGAAGTAGATATTGTGAAGTAACTCCCCAGAAGCGAATCCCATACCCTGTGTCTATGAAGTCAAAACCAAACTTATTCTTAATTACCTAATCACAAAAATATATTTATGTAATCAGTGTTTTGTTTTACTATCTCTATTCTTTGGTGACTAAAATTTTCCAGATGGAATATAATATTATTTTCCAATTTTAGGTGCATTTTTTGAAGTCGGTTTTATTTTTTTATACGTTTTTTTATTTCATCCATTTTAGTTCTATTTATATGAGTTTTATTTTAAAAGTCATATTTAACAAATAATCTATGTAAATTCCTGATAAAATGGTGAACGCTTTTTTACCATGAATAAATATTTAATATAGCGTCATACTTTTTTACAATACGCTAGCTGTGGGACCACTCGGGCAATATTCCGGATATTCCCGGAAAAGTTCATCGAAATTGTTGAAACCATCGCAGAGTAATCGTTGTACATACATAAAAAATGCATAGGGTGAAATTAATAACCTCCTTTTTTGAAGTCTGTTAAAAGTTGCATTAATATTTGTGACATGGCAAGCTAAACAAAATAAAGGAAATGCCTGTAGATCCACCATTTTTTGTCCAATTGTAAATATTTAAAAACTGACATTCATAGAATTTAAAGTTTTATCGGAATGTAAAAATGCATAGATGACATAATTTCTGATATATTTATAACATGTGTAAGATAAAGCTGGAATATACATCCACAATTAAGCATTTAGTTTGATCATTTTTTTTTGAAATTATATGGGCTCATTATTTAAATATAATATGTAGTTTTTTTTCGTTTTCTTTTGAAAATTCAAATAGCGTAAGTTCACCAGTCCTGGTTATTTTTTGAAGTAGTGCCATTCTATTCATTCATTTCTTTTTTTTAAATAAGTGTAAATGTTTTTGAAAGAAATTAGGAATTTTCTTTATTTTTAGTATGCCCAAGGATGACCATTATGTAATAAGATCACCAACAAGATCTAAGCTCTAGAAAGTAAGAAAATGATATCATCTTGGACTGTGTCATTGGTTAAAATCTGGCCTTCTTACCAACTACACCGATTCAGTTATTGCCAGGGGTGAGACAAGTGAAAACAACCCCTTTGTGAGTTGAGAAAACTGATTACATCATAAGAAGATAATATTTGCTGTATTGTGTTTAAAATAAAATTTATGTTTAATATAATCTTAGATTTAGATTTATTCTGAAAATAAGCTATATAAGGACTCATTCACCATTTTGGACTTATTTATGAATAGACTTTTACTTCTTAAAACTTTTTATTTCTTTAAATTTTTTATAACTTTATTTCCTAGCCGTAATAGTACACTCCAATAATCTATGCTAATTTAATTAAAATTTGGATGATTAATTGATGAAATTGAATAAATTAGTTTTCTTTATATTAAGAATCAGTTTAAAATTATCCAAAAACCATTTAACCTTATTTATGTCCTTAATTAATAAATCCTACACTTCTTCCCATATATTACTGGGGAAAATCAAAATGGAGTCATCAGCATAGGCAACCATTTTACCCCCTTATGCCAAGAATACAAAGAGTGTTGATATATATGTTTAAAAGCACATGACACAGCACTGTACCTTATGGTACGCCAATTTTGATTTCTTTAACCTGACTCAAATCTCCTACTTTGACATAATTAGATACATTTTGAAAACATTCAACATGGATCCTCCACATCATATAGCTATCCACAACGTCCAGTAGCATAGCCTGAAGGATTGTGTCAAATGCCTCACAATAATTAGAAACTTACACAGATGTATAACTTTTACAAATATTTGTGATTAAATACACAAAATGATTTAAAGTATATAATTTTTTAAAATATAGCTATTATTATTACATCCAGGGTTAGGCTAACTCCAGACTGGGCTCAGAAAAAATGCATACAAACTCTCTACATAAACTTGATTAAAGTTATCATAGCAAAAATACAGTTGTGTATTTTAAAAACAAGACAATCTATCTTGTTAATCTTTTCAGAATTTGAAAAAACACCCAATATACATAGAAAATAATGGATTAAAAATCTGCAACTTCTGCGTTTACCAATTTTTTTCTACCCCTTTCAACAAAAGAGTTAAATGGAGGTTTAATTTATGATCAATCAAAATTCGTATGCAATCATAAAACGATTACTTCATTTTGAAGTATTCAAGATTTTTGTATAATTATATAATATGATTTGTTCTTAAATTCCAATGGCATTTGGTTATATATCCTTGGCACAATTTTGACAAATAATGACATTATGCCAAAGTTAGTTAAATAAGGTATTGTTTAAACTAGATTTTTCTCAATTAAAAATTATTTTGCTTAGTCGGACATTAAACAAAGCACTACAGGTATTATAAGGGATAATGCTTTTAGTCAATGTCTATCCCTCTTGAAACACTGTCTCAACCTTAGGTATTATTAGCCTTATAATATGCTACCTTATATGTACAGCTGATAATTGTGAAATGCCGGAATCTATATATATAAAGCTATTGTAGGATACCTTTTTACTGGTTTGGAACTATTTATTTAGAAAACTTAACATTTACTTGAATAAAAATTCTAAAAGATACACCATAATTTTTTTAACAATACGCAGTCTTATAAGTTTGGTGGCCAGTTTCCAACATATGGTAAAGTCAACGATAAAATATTTTTAGGAAATTCTATAAGATTAGGCTATAAAAGTTTGTATTTTAAAAGTTAATTGATAAAATAATTTACAAGATCTAAACTACTTTATACCAGTTAATAAACCTAAGAATCTGAAAGCATGAAATTAATTGAGAATATCTTCGGAAAACTCTTGTCATTTATAATTATATCATGTACCTAACTTTTTCCTAAACCATACTTAGATTTAAAAAAATATTGAAGGCGTGATGTGCGATATCTGGCATACTTACTAAAATAACTTATTACTGAATTGTGTATACCAACTCGAGAAAATATATAAATAGGCCACAGTTAATATTTTTAAAATATGGGGAAAAATTATTCATATTTCTAAACTTTGGCTATATATCTTTAATCAATATACAAAATGTGTGATACACTTTACAGCAATAAAAAAATTTATTCAACATAGAATTAAAAATAAAGTTGACACTACATTTATCATATGGTGCATCTTTTTTAATTCTCAAACTACACACTTTCTCAGCAACAGTAATTATAAATGAACCACTTTATGTGACAAGCATATTCAGTAAATTTAAAGGTGCAGAATTTGAAGCTTCTATATAATAAAGAGGGCCAATTATTACATTGATGGAATGGGCTATAATTGGGGCTATATGACACTCGGATCAATACACGTAACTAAAGTCTTTTCTTTCTTCCTATGCAATCAGGGCAACAAAGAGTACTGAAGTATGACTATAATATACACGTCACTAATATCTCCAATGCACATATGAGCAGAACTAAGCCTTGTCTACGATACCTATATGAAATATAGAGAAGACTTGCATTGGTCCTAAAACAAATTACAATTAATAAAGTACCTGCATGAATAACAAGCCTAGGCAAAATCATTAACAATCTTATAAAACACTAATCAATATGTGACTGATAAAAACTGATTTTTAGATAGGTATTTGCTTAGGATCAGGATAAAAAATTAAACACTAAAAAAAGTTGAAATTGTGTGTCTCAAAAACAAATTAGTTAAAAGATATATGTTCAAGCTTCAAGGCTTTTGTGGATTTTTATCTGATCTTTTGAGTAAAACTTTATTTTATCTTTAGGTAGGGAACAACATCCACATTAATAACAGATGGGGACTCAATCCTATATAGTAACAAATAAGATTAACTTACATACCCAGTTTAAAAGTAGAAGGTTTAAAATCATCTGAATGCAAACAAGTAATAACCTCTTCCTGGGCATTCCAACAATTTTTTTTTCAATATTCAATCTCCATTATTCCATTAAATAGAAATTATCCTGTGACAAACAAATACTTTATAATAAACAAAAAAAAACAGTCAAAATATTTTCACTTCAAAGTTAGAATGTAGGCAAATACGCTAACATCATTTTTTCATGGTGTGGTTTTGATTAACAATGAATAAACAATATATTTATTTTTATCAATAAAACTTGACAACACAGCAGGCCCATTTAAAGAATTTTTAGTCAGTAGCGTAGCTCGCCAATTCGCTATTTAAAGGATTTCGACTGTTAGGGCCAGTGAAGTTTCGGTCCACTAACTGTTTGGGCCGGTGTAGTTTAGGGGAAAATACGCACTACCAGAGGGTCATGATATCTTTTTTTTTTCGTAGCTTGTTTTTGAGAAGTGCCACAACATGATGGTACGTTGTTATTTTCATCCCTACTGGATAACCTTCTTTTAGTCGCTTCCTTCATTTCCATCCTGGCCCATGCTCCCTCGCCCCCTCCTTACTCGTGATCGGGTTACGCTACTGGTTTTAGCTACCACTTACATTGTTCCATAGAGCTATAACCAAAACTTTAAATACTTTTCCGTTAATAGCTCGATGCATTGATGAAAATGCCGTTAAGTAACCAGTAACCTGTTGTAAAACTAACATGGCAATGACATAGACATACGTATATTATTTCTCTGTGTCTACGAATGAGTTGTAACAATTCCAAACGTAAATCCACAATAGAAAGCGTTAATAATTGAGTATGGTTTATTGGAAAGGGCTGTCGCAGAGGCTTCAAAAACCACAGTCCAGTTTAGTCAACCAGAATGACAAGAAACGCAATCTTTAGAAAGGAAACCGGGAAGTGGTCGTCCTAAAATTTGAAATGAAGAAGATGATGATTTAGTCACATTTTTAAGGGACTACCCTTCTAAGTCTGGTATTACCGCTCAGGCTGAAAGCAGTTTTCCGGGTGCGTCAAGAACAGTTCGAAGACGAATCAAAGAAATATCTGAATTTTGCAATAATATATTTTTTAAAGACTGCAAACAAGTTAGAACTGATCAGATTTGACTTACAATTGTTATTTTTATTGATGAAAAAGTGTTCCAGTCGTGTCACTGTGGAGTACTATGAACTATAGATCGCTCAACACTTTTCTAAAGAAAAATATACAAAAGTAGTGACTGTCAAACAATGTTTGGTGAATGAGAGGGCAAGGTCTTGGTATGTGCCGTTTTACTGATGGGCAATTTGTTTCGAAGTTATACTAGTATATCATGTTACCTTCGTAACTCGAAGAATTCCTGAAAGAATGTTATTTGTTTGTTTGCAAGATAACCGCCCAGTTCATACGGATCGGCGACTGGATGTAACAACAAGAGAGTAGAGTTCTTCCATGGTTTATTTGTAGCCCAGACTCCGAGCACAGAAAACAATTTGGCGAATTATGATGACAAAAAAATAATGGAGACAACAATTTTCGGACACAAACTGTTAATTGATTAAAAGTCTGAATTCAGCAGGAATGAAACGAAGTAAGTTCTGACTACGTCAGTGCTTTAGTATCTTGAATGCCTAGGCGACTAAATACGCAAAAAATTGAGAAGTCATAAAAATTTAAATAGACTTTGAGTTTTATAAAAATTTATTTTAGTCTGCATAATTAAAAATGAATGTTTAATAAACCAGTATTTCAATTTTTATTATTAAAGGTAAAAAAAGGTAAAAATATAATTTACCTGGATTTATCAAAATCATAATTTGACAAGTCTACTGCAGAAAGATTTAATGACCGCAAATATACTTTGGTTTTGTGGTGTCACTGCTGTGTAGAGCGTAAAGGAGAACTTTCAGAGTAGAAATAGTTGACAAGGGTGTTTTGGCCAAAATAAAATTGTATGTAAGAATTCAAAAACCAAAAATGTAATGAGTGGCAGTACCTAGAGAGCCGAATAAAAACAACTTTGACTTTCAGACCTCAGGTGCGTTAAAAAATGTATCCGTTAATTTTTCATTTGCAACAAAAGAAATATATCTAGTTCAATTAAATTATAAAAATTAAGGCGTTTTTATAAACTAAATTTGATACTAATTTTCTATTTACGTGTTTAGCTGGTTGCTATACAGGCATGTTTGTCATATATTACGAAGTATAGAAAAAGAGCTGCATGAGAGAATATTTTGAAGAGAAATATATAATAAACAATGTACTTAGATATAAATAGATTTTTTTCCTTGCAATAATTATAAAACTGAGCCAAGAGGTATACTTATTTATTTTCAATTATTATTACTAACACATTTTTATTACATCAGTGGTCCGAGATCTACTACCTCCTGATCATCAGTAAGCGATCTATAAAAAATTATAATAACATGTCTCAGTTAATTCTCTCTAGGGTTATAAATCTGAGATATCAAAAGCAATAAGTAATTTAGAAAACTTTAGTGGAATCAGTGCTGTAGATATGTGTAGACTATGCGGCAAAATTATTTATTTTTTTGTATTGACACTGGTGCCTACATTTCCAGACAAGGTTAATAGGGTTGCTCCAATTTTTCTTATGGTGAACTGTATGAATTAACAAAACAAGTAAATTGGGAATATACAGGATCTTCGTTTTGCCCAGCCTGAATTCAGAGAGAATATTTCAATTATACAAACGGTATTGTAGGCAACGTTGTTGTTAACCTTAAGGAGAGTTAGCCATGGCTACTCTGTACTTTACAGTGGAGGAGAACACCCTGTTCTGGATGTTTAACTATAACTGAAAAAATAGTAGATACGAAAGTTGCAGGGCTTGACATTTTTTTTATTTGTATAAGATGTTTCGGAGAATTGTGACAATTAATTTTTTTTTCAAAACTATATATTATGAGGCAAATGGATTCTTGTTCATGTTGATTGTAAATATTTTGGTGTAACTATTTTAGCCGAAATGTGATGTTTCTGCGGCCAATTTTTTTCACGTTTTACATAAACGATCTCTTACTTTCTGCTCCCTGAAAAATGTATCGTCTATGATGGCGACACCCCCATATCACCTCCACTGCTTATCCCCTAAATCAGTGGAGTAATGAACTAGACTCTAGTTCGGTTTTGAACAACGTTGAAAAATACATTTTTAGGGAAAGTTCGAATACTATATGACTTAAAATTAATTAAGTACCTGATGCGAAGTTTGGTAAAAATAATAGGGCTGTTGGGTAATTAAAGTTTACTGTTTCTTGAGCAACTCTATACGCGTAGGTACCTAGAAGTGTCACATTTATAAGAATTTAAAAAGAATGGCGAAAGTCAGGATCTCTTGTATTATATCCATTGTCTTTTATTCTTAGGAGTGTGAATATTAAATTGACAGCCAATAATTCAAGTTTATTTACTATCAAACATGAGTAAAGGCCATAAGAAAACTGAAGATCCTTCTCTATTGCCTGTTTTTATGGAAGATGAAGCGCATATTAGGGGGAAAATCAAGACTGGCCCTTCTGCTGTGATACCATCGATGCTGTATCCACATGCTGCAACTGCAGTTATACCAGGGGGTAAGAATTTATTATGCACTACATTTTGCAATATTTCTTATTTATCATCATAAAGACGATACAAAAGGTAATATCTACATTTCAGCTATTCCTTTTTTTTTAGGAACTAAAGGAAAAAGTGAAGACGTTACAGCCAAACTTAGTGTCGAAGACAGTGAAAATGAAAGGAGGAATATGGAGATGATTAAAAGGGGGGTACCTAGAGAGAATATTCTAATTGATGGGAAGGTTAACATTATTTCAAAAATGTACTTAATATAGCTTACTTGGTCGTAATCAGTCAAAGTGTGAAAATTTAATATCAAAGATTTAGCAGCAGTAAGAGGCAGCGCCTATTATGAGGTTGGGTGGGCCAGATTAATTATTCTAAGTTCCGGGACAATCTCTAATAATCGCAACAAAATTTTCGCGACTCATTCACCGTTGTTCCAAAATTGTCTTATTTAGTAAGTTTGAAAGCTAAAAAACAAAATTATGTTTTAAGTATTAATCAAATTAAATGTATGTCCAAAGCTAGAATATTTAATCATAACTTATTTCAGGGGAATCAGGGATTAGTATTCATAAAAATATAATAAAATTGAACAAACTTATTTTTAAGAAAAAATCAATGTCTTTAAATGATACAAATGTTTTTAACGTTGCATGATGTTGTGGATTTCTACCATTTATATTTTTCTCTGCACTAAGCTTTTTTATTAAGAGTTGGGGTGGTCGAGCCTATGGTTTCCTCAGACAGACGGGGAGAACAGTAAAATGCATCTACGTCATCTCCCCATTAATGTGGATTAATTTTAAAATTGGAAATTTTACACACTATTTTTTAATGTAATACAACCTTAACGGCTGTGCTTTGATTATAAAAGACCGGATATATCAAATTCGCGAAAAAAGGTGTTTACTAAAAATTATTAATTTGCATTTTTAAATACATCCAAATAGCTAATTTTTAGCTTTCCCCTAACTTATGTTTAAGGGTGTTTTTCGGCACGCTCAATTCATTTTTCATTATGGTTTCAGAAGCCCATGAGTTAGAGTCTTGGAGATACTGGCCATTATCATGCAATGTTAACTTATTCAGCATATAGGAAATGCTCAGTTAAATGAGCTTACGGTACTTTTAGGGGTTCCTGTAAGTCCGTACGATAATCTCCAAGCACTAAATGTTCGAAAGGAAAAAAGAAAAGGGGACGCGATATACATATATATATATATATATATATATATATATATATATATATATATATATATATATATATATATATATATATATATATATATATATATATATATATATATATATATATATATATATATATATATATATATATATATATATATATATATATATATATATATATATATATATATATATATATATATATATATATATATATATAGACTTACGGATTGAGGATACAGTGCTCCGTAGGTTAAAAACTAAATTTCAATTTTTGGCCTACAAAAAGAGATTTTTTTGGAAAGCGACCTCTTTTCCGGCTCCTTCAGAATTACTGCTGCTGCTGCTTTGGTTGTGGACTTCGCGTGTAGCATTTACCCATCAATCTTATTTTCTTACTCTTCAGGGTCGCCTAATAAAAGGTTTCTGACGTGAGCCATAGTCTATCTACATATATCTTTTTCTTTTTATGTTTGTTACGATTTGTGTATTTTGCGGATTTTGTAAATTTTACTATGAGGGAGTTAATTATAAACAGATAACACAACACAGGAAATGACTTTTCTCGCTCCCGGGCAACGGGGGAGCATTACACACCCAGAAATGTCGCCTCGGAATAAGAACCCTAAAATTGCAAAGGTTAGGAAGAATTGTAGATATAACTATTTAGGGAATTCATTGATTTATTGCTAAAGATTGATTTTGTTATGTGAGAGGTATTTCATAATAATTTGAATGATTTTTTCATTAAAGTTAGCCAAAATTGTTTTAACAGATATGGGACCTCGTAACGATTCTTTTTTTAATTCCAGGTATAGGTCTTGGTCTAGAATCGGACAATTAAATAGAATATGTTCTAAGTCTGCAATGCCCGTATTACATTCGCAATTTGGATTTTCAATTAGCCCTATTTTATATAAATGAGATGGGAAGAGGGCATGACCTGTTCGCATTCTTATGATGGTAGTTATGTGTCTTCTACTCCTATATGTTATATTTTTGTACCATGGGGTTTTAGGGAATTGTTCTTGTTGTTTCGTGGTGAAATTAGGGTCTATTTGGCAAATATATAAGTTATCTAAAATTTCATTAGCTAGCTGGTCTTGGTGGAGTTTTGAACTATTATGGCGATTTGGTATTAGAAAAATTTTTGATGGATCTCCATACGGTCTTTAATGGAGAAAGTCTATTAAGACATGCACAGAAATTACGAAAGGAGATTTTCTTTTTTTGCTGTAGGAATCTTCTGGATTCCGCTATGACTTTTTGACTTGTAAGTATTTGTCCAAGGTAGGGTTGAATTAGTAGCTATTTATAAAGAACCTCCTACGATTTAGGGTATCTGAACATTCCTTGTCCCACCAAGGGGTCGGAGGAAGGGTTTTTTTATTTATTTTATATTTACTTCTGGGTATAGACTCTTCCGCTGCAGAATTTATGATATTTAAAAATTCATGATAGTTTACATGCTCTCTTTCAGTTAGTGCCAATAGAACCTTTTCGGTGTATTCACTCCATTTTGCTTTTTTAAAACATCTTTTTCCAGATTGATAGTTAGATTTATGATTATCTTTTTTATTGAAATTAATAAGGATTGGAAAGTGGTCGCTGTTTCCACAATCTTCTAAAACCTCCCATGTACAGTGAGTAGCTATATTTGGGCTAGATATAGTTAAGTCTACAGCTGAAATATTTTGCTTGGGGGGGGGGGGGATAAGACGGGTTGCTTTTCCCTTATTTAATATTAGCAAATTTAATGATTCCAAAGATTCACTAATGATAATTCCATTCCGATTTCTGATCGAGCTACCCCACAGTGGGTGGTTGACATTCATCTCACCTGTGATTATTAATGGGGTTTGGAGGGAATCAATTAATCTTCTCCATTGATTATTATCCAGTGGAACATTTGGGGGTATATACATGTTAGCAAGTTACATATTTAGTTCTGTATGTTTTCATGTAAGTACGAAGTATCAATTTCATATTCAGAAATATCTAGGTCATCCCTAATGAAAAGGGCAATTCCCCCCTTCCCATCCGGGCGATCCTGTCTCACGGAGATATATTTAGGGAAATTGACAGTAATATTTGGATTAAGCCAGATTTCACATAGTGCAATGATATCAAGGGAGATATCTTTTATGAGTATCTGAAGGTTAATTCTATTTGCACATAAACTTCTTATATTCCATTGAAGGATTGAGAGATTATGACTTTGGGTCATATTACTAGAAGGAGCCTGCTGGCTCCCATAAGTCTCCTTGCGTTACCTTACTAGTAATTAATGACTCTATATGACTCTCTTGCAAACTAGTTGTCTTTGAGACTGTTAATTTTAGAATACTGGGTGGGAAGCCCATATATTCTAGGGCATATCTAATGTTTTTGGGATTTTCCAAATCTTTTCCTGTTGAGGGATTGTCTACATTATTGTCAGGGGTGTCTGGTACTATTGAAAACAAAGGGCTTATAGCAATTGGGGTGGATTGCATTCTGGCTGGATAGGGGAAGAGGCAGGCCTGATTGGGGGAAGGGCGTTCTTACTTTAGCTCTTTTATTCGATACGACCCATTGTTGTATGTCTTGAGTTAATTGTGTGATATTTCGTGTAGAAGGGGTAAATGGTTGGATATCTTTATCTTTTGATTGTAGGGGTGATAAATCATTTTATTGTTTGATAAGTGGGCCTTTCTTTATTTTTGGGACTAGCATGTCAGCTTCGCGGAAGGAAATTGAATTTAGAGACATGTATAATCGAATTTGTTGTTGTCGGACGAATTCAGGGCAGTTTTTGTCCGTAGACAGAAACAATTGTAACACTGGGTGACTCTCATGATGTATGGCTCTACTCTCATCTCAAGACCGTAAATAAAAATGGAGCGGGGGAGTATTTTTCCCCCAAAAGGATATAAACACTTGCCTGTTTCAACATATCCTACCTTATTGTCTACTTTTACTTTTCTATTAAATCTCTTAACCCCTAAAATTTCAAAATTGCATTGAGAATTATTTACTAGTTCCTCGGGAGAGAGTTTTTTATATATACCTCTAATAATACCTTTACATGTGACATTTATATTAGGTATGAATATTTCATATCTTTTTTCTAATAAATATTTATTTTTTAAAAATTCATTCGCTGTCTCAGATGTGTCGAATTCAATTACTATTTTATTTTTCCCTTTTCTAAGGGGACCTTTTTTACGAGGGATATTAATGTTACGTAAATCTTTGGCTATCGCCATGGGATGAAAATTCCCGATGTTTTGCCCCCGTTTTCCTTGTATGGTGACTGTAAAAGGACCTAAGCTATTTAGTTTATATTTATTGACTCTTTTGATTTTATTATTAGACGGTTCATTTTCTTTAGAAGGTTCTTGACCATCCATTTCATCATCGGAGTTAATAATACTAGGTAGCGAGGGGTGTCCGTCCCCCATTTTGGCTAACTTTAACTTAGCTTCAGAATTTTATGCCTCTTTTAAACTAATATTTAGTGAATATATAGTTATAGCTACTTATTATTTTTTAACAACTATTCTACTAGGATAGATGGGTAAAACTCACAAAGGATTGGGTTAGTAGATGAATTTCTTTGAAATACCGCTTTAACAACCACGCTGCTTGATAGCTGGGTCGGAAAAAAAACTATTTCAGAACTAATTTTTGGTTGATCGCAAACGTACGTCTAAGGGTGTTTTTCGACCCACCCGATTTTATTATAGTTTCAGAAGCGAATTTTAGAGATACTGTCCATTATCAGGCAATTTTCACCTATGCAACGCAGTTAAATGGACGGTGCTTTGAAGGCGTAAGATAATTTCTCAACACTAAACGTTCGGAAAAAAAATTGAAAATGTAGTGAAAATATGTATATGGCCTCAAAAATTGAAAATTGTCGATAACTCGAAAACCGTGCGAGTTACAGGAAAAAGTCATACCACTAAAATTTTAGAAGAAGATGCGCTAAATACGTCGTACATATTGGGGATGCAGTGTTTCATTCGGCAATTAGAGGCAAAAAACAAAATTTCAGTTTTCGACCTATATCTGCCAAATGACAAATGTTGTATTACCTAAAAAAAAAGGTATTCATGTTTTTTTCTGCAGTTCTCATAATTTTTGCGAAAATTGAGTTTGAAAAAAAAGTTTTTTGGGGTTATGTTATGTAGCCACGGATGTCTTCTTCCAAATTCATTTTGTATTTATAAATAAAAAATAATCGCGTTGTTATAAATTCAGTCAATTGGTCAGAAAAGAGAGGAGAGGAAAATCAATGATAACTTTAAATTAATTTTTCTCGAAAACTATTACATATCCGAAAAAATCTTTATAACCTTTTTTTGTAGCTAATAATCTGTCCCACATTTTTTAACAAAACAATTTTGTTCCATCTGTAATATTTTGGAAGATATAGACAAAAACCGCGTTTTTTGTCTTTTTGTCCATTTTTTTATGAACCAAACAGCCTTCGTGTGAGCACTCTTAAACTGCCCCTCAAGAAAGACCATTTGCAATAAAAAATGCACATTAGTATTTTGCACGTCCCCAACCCCCTGATTACTTGACTAAGTCTCGCACTTTTTACCGTAACTATTTAAATAACGAAGATATAACGCATATACGAATGTATAGCCATTACCACCTATAGAAAAATTTTCGACCGCACTGTTCGATAAACGAGCAAAAACAAAAAATATTTTGATCTCGGACTTTTTGCAGAAACTCTTCAAATAACGATGAAAAAATGCCGCCTAATCGGTTGCCATTTTGGCTTACGAAACGGACGACCTAAATATGTTTTTATGTTTTTTTGGTTGCACAATTCAAAGGAAGGCAAAACGTTTAACTCGTGCATATTTTTCGGTAGATATCTTTCACATCATTGGAATAAATATAATAAGTGATCGTCTCTTGCTTAGCTTATTTATTAAAACTTAGCTTTTTACCCCCTTTAAAAAAATTAATTTTAATTATGTCTTTAGAGGACTATTTCACCCATTAGATTAAACCTATATGAATGCAAAAAAGAAAATAAATTTTCCGTGTTTTAAAAAAGCTAAGCATTATTAAAAAAAAATATGTTTGCATTTTTTATTCTTGTATTTTCACTTTAAAACAAAAATATTTTCGTTTTCTGGGGACTGCTTCGTATCTCTATTTCAGGAGGCAATTTCATCCTAGGACTATCCCTATATAAAAGAAATAAAACAATTACATACCACATAATAAAGAAATTAGACCTATTTCACACAACAGTATATTGGGATAAAGAGGATCTTCGTTTTGCCCAGTCTGAATTCAGGGAGAATATTTCAATTATACAAACGGTACTGTAGGTAGCGTTGTTGTTAACCTTAAGGAGAGTTAGCCATGGCTACTCTGTACTTTACAGTGGAGGAGAACACCCCGTTCCGATGTTTAACTATAACTGAAAAAATGGTAAATACGAAAGTTGTAGGGCTTGTCATTTTTTTATTTGTATAATATGTTAAAACAAAAATATTTTCGTTTTCTGGGGACTGCTTCGTATCTCTATTTCAGGGGGCAATTTCATCCTAGGGCTACCCCTATATAAAAGGAACAAAAAAATTACATACGACATAATAAAAGAAATTCGAACTATTTCACTATTTGTTAAGCAAATGAAAATCTTCTAAAACATATTTTTTTTTCATTCAGGTGGCTGTTTCATCCTCTTATAGTTAAAAAAAGTATACCAAAAAGAAAAGAAATATGACGGGTTGCACTGTTTTTTTACTTAATATTTACCCCAACTATTTCTGTTTTCAATATAACTATTATCGGTTTTTTTGTGCGTTCTTTATACCCCTTAAAAATATTAAAGATATTTGGTACCCCATATGTAATACCCGCTAATCACTAACCTAGACTGTTTTTGGTGCCAAATTGAAATCATTTTGACCGTTCTCAAGTTCTCAAGAATATGTTTTTCGAAACCTAGTCGAAAAAAACTATATTTTTCAAAAAATTTTGCGATTCCAATACTTCCCCTATATAAATACAAATTGTACAGTTTTTCTTAATATTATTTTTCATTAATTTTTTATTAGTACATTATTTTGCGTCTCGAATATCAGCTAATGTAGGAATCAATTTTCGGCATAAAAATTCGCTTAAATTAGGTTTTATATCCATAACCCATACAAGCTACAAGAGGGAAAACGAAAGAAAATCAGACGGCTTCTAAACACATGTATCCTACATACTCTCGTATAGCTGACGACTAAGCAATAGCAATAGTGTTAGGTTATAATAATTTTAATTAATAGTACAGGAAATATGAAAAAGTCATTCTATAGGAGCATTGAAAAATATTGAAATGAATTTATCACGAAATTTCTTATAGATATCGTTTAAACGTCTCAGGTAAAAGCTAATAGAATCCATAAAAAAAATCTGAATTTCGACATTTTTCCGGCTCGATTCAGTCGAAATTATTAGCAAGTTCGGAAAATTTCTTTACGAATGCATCAAAAATATCACCTTGTACATGGTATCCGGTTATATTTTGACACCCAGCTACAGGCTATATTATGAGTTATATCAAAAAATGGTAAATACAAAAGTTGTAGGGATTGCCCTGAACCGCCAAGAGTTAAATTACCAGAAAAAATTAACATCGGAAATTAACGAAATTAGAATTAGCTTTGTTATTTTAAATGGGACGCCCTGTATAATATATGTCTGTCAAATGGGTATCTTCTTGCTGATTAAAAATATACTAAGTTTGATACCTTTATCTCTAAAGATACCCAAGAAATTTGAGTAAAACTCTGCCATAAGAGGGGTTAGAGAAGAACATTGCCTCTTACGGCAGAGTTTTTCTCAAATTTCTTGGGTATCTTTAGAGATAAAGGTACCAAACTTAGTATATTTTTAATCAGCAAGAAGAGACCCATTTGACGGACATATTATACAGGGTGATCCATTTAAAATAAAAAACTTGATGCACGTTTCGCTATTTTCCGATCTTCATTTGTTGTTTTCTGGTAACGAGTCCTGGCGGTTCAGGACAATCCATAAGTAGTTATACTAGGGGAGCGCCTCCTCCTCCTCCTCCTCTTCCTCTCTCTCATGTCCCTCATTCTTAACTTCCTCCCCTTTTATTCTCATTCGCATCATATTTTTTAATTTTTTCTCTTTGTTCTCCCACATTTGATTTTGCATTCTTAAGTCTTATAAATAGGTGCATCAAGATCATTTTAGTATGTTAAGGTACGAGTGACTGTTAAAAGAAAAAAATCTGTTGAATAAATCTATTAATAATAATATTAAAATAAAATGAGTGAATCAGTTGGAGAAAGAAATCGATCCATTCCGCTTCAGACAATTAGCCTCGAAGAAATTATACCAGGAGTTCAAGAAGAAAATATACCATTAGTTCGAGAAGAAAATAATGGGATTGTTTTAAAAAATTTGAATAAAACTGAGAGTGAAGAGAAAAAAGTGTTTTGTGCTATTTGTTTTGAAATAATCGAATATTATGATTTATGTAGACCAAATACATGTTCCCACATTTTTTGTTTAAAATGTATTTTAAGATGGAATGATGAAAATGGTTGTTCTATAATGGTAAACAATTGTCCTGTATGTCGCACTAGATATTACTATTTGGTACAAATCTTCAAAGATGTAATTAGACATCATTTTGTTGTAATTTTAAAAAGAGGATAATATTTTTTATAATTTGTGTTTGTGAAAACTCTGGTAACAAATAATTTTGTAAAAAAAAGTAAATGTAAATATATATAATAATTGACACACATTTTTTCCTTTTCCTATATTGAAACGACAACAATGATCTAACAAGTTTTTTAATACATACTAATTTTCACATTACATAACAAAACAATTGTTATGGGTTTACACAAAAAGTGCCACGCCCTAAAATGGCACCACTTTTGCAAATGGAAGCTTAAATTTTCTTATGGGAATTTACATGTAAAAATGACGGTTTTGATTGTCGGACCGGCATAGCCTAATCTACTAATTTTTAATTATACTAATAATATTAATATAATTTGCATCAAGTAAGAGAAAACTCAATTGAATACAGAAACAAGCGTTAACAAAATGTTATGCTAATATATGAGTGCTTCTAGTGGCAGTTGACATAATCGACACTTTTTTTTTTACATATGATTAGCTATTTCATTTACAAATACAGTGTCAGATGTTAGAATAAAAAGAAGTATTTTGCATATAGCAATGAAAATATATAACCGCTTATAGTAACAGTTGACATTTTTTAAAATTAATATTGTTGACGTATTCTACTTATTATCTTTACAATTTATGTTTAAAATTAATATTTTTGATATAATCTACCCATTACGTTTATAACCTATATTTAAAATTAATATTGTTGAAATAATCTACCCATCACCTTTACAAACTATGTTTATTATTAATATTTAACAACATAATCTTCTATCTCTTTTTTTTCATTTTTGTTGCAGTAAAAGCAAGCATGTTCAGGAATTAGTAGAAAAAGATGTATCCTACAAATAGCACAATGTAAATCAGAAGCACTAACAACATAAGCTCTTTTGTAGTGGCAGCTCACATGATCGGACTCCCCTCTCCGTAAATATCTCATGTGAATTGCACTACAAGGAAGGCAAATAGCAAATGTTCCTAGTCTTCGACTTTCAATTTTAGAGTAGCTTTGTATAACACATACATCTTTTTCTTCAAAATTATTAAATAATTCACTAGCCCTAAACTTGCTTACTTTTACGTCAGCCTCGGTTCCTAAATTTAGCAGTTGTCCATCCATGTCCACTCCTTCGTCAATTTCCTGATCATCTTCCTCCATCTCTTCTTCTTCCTCCTCAATATAATTAATGTCGATGTTACATAAGAATGATCTTCTAACAAGCCTAGATGATTTGTCCAAAAATGAATGTTTATAAGTGATGGAATCGCCTTCCAAGTTAATAAAAATTTCTTTTCTTTCTTCAATTTGAGCGGCGTTCTCCACATTATTTTCTTCAATTTGGTCAGCGTTTCCAATCATATTTTCTGCCATCGTTAGGAGCTTTAGATTTAGATAGATATATTTGATAAAAAACAATTTTGGTTATAGCTTATAAAATAATATCGACAACTGATATTACAGCGAATGATACTGTATGATCGTCGAGTGGATGTTCTTAAGTATATATCCCATCAACCACCACTTTTACTACCTGCAATACTTAAGTTTTTTTTTTTTTTTTTTTTTGCTGTCCCTTTCCCTGTCAGTTTTTTCGCCCCTCCCCGCTCGCCAACCCCCCTTAAACCCCCTTCACCCTCACCTTATCTTCTTTCTCTCCCTTCCTTCTTTCTCTTTTTTATATGTTTCTCCTTTTTCCTTCCTTCTTCTTTTTCTTTCCTTCTCCTTTTTTCTTTTCTTCTTTTTTAATCTAACCTAACCTAACCTTTTTTTTTTTTTTTTTTTTTTTTTTTTTTTGGGTTGGATAATCTATTTATCGCTTCTCCAACCCTTGTGCCGGTCTTGTGTTGCCCAGAGCGTGCAGGGCTCCTGCCTTTTTCCTAAGGTCAGACTACCTGATAAACTCCCTTCCCCAGTTAGCGCAGCTCGCAAACGGAAGATGGACATACATCGTTATGTAGCTCGGTACTTGTTTATCTGTATGGTTTAGGCTTGTGCGTCTTCTCTTTCTTCCGCTTCCTTCCTTTTCAATATATCCACTATCATTTTTGAGCCTATGTTCCATGATCTAGCTGAAGAGATCATTTCCTCTATTAAATGTACACTATTTACAATATTAAAGCCTAATTCTGTGTTGGCCTCATGGCGTTGCAGTTCCCACCTAGGACATTGTATTAGGGTGTGCTCTGCGTCGTCTAGTTCGCTGCAATATGTACACAGGTCGTTAGTTTTCCCGATCCTATTGGTGTATTTGCGGAATGTACCATGCCCTGATAATACTTGTGTGATATGGAAATCTGTGCGACGGTGTTTACATGAGATCCAATTATATATGTTTGGGATTAAATTTTTTGTCCACTGGCCCTTGTTTCTATTTTCGTCCCATTTTTCTTGCCAAATTTGCATGGTCTCCGATCGTGCCCTTTCCCTTTCTACTTTCGTAGGTGGTTGTCCCTCGTTTTGATCTAAAAGCCACCTTTCCCTAGCTATAAGCTCTATGGGTGGTATCCCAGTTATGACTTGTAGGGCAGCTGTCGAAACCGTGCGATAGGCGCACGCTACTTTCAGCAATGCCTTCCTTTGTAGGCTTTCCAGCATATTTCTGTACTTAGCTATGCCTAAACCCTGTCTGTGCCATACTGGTGCCCCGTATAGGATGGTCGATTGCATAACTTCATATAGCAGTCTCCTTTTTTGGAAGCTCGGACCTTTTATGTTCGGCATGAGTCGTGAGATCGAAGCGATTTTTTCTTCTGCTTTCTTGGTGACACTGCTTACATGGCTCGTGAAAGATATGTTTTCTCCCACCACTATACCCAGGTATTTTATAGATTTCTTTGGGGCTATTTGTAGATCTCCTACCGAGAATGTGATGTCCTGTCTGTTTCTACGTCCGCTCAGGATAACCGCTTCTGTTTTTTCGGGCGCCAGTGTTAGTGCATTTTCGTACATCCAGTTTTCTACCATACGCAATGTTGCATTCATTTTCGTTATGAGATCTTCTTTATTCCTTGCGCTGGCGATGATCGCTAGATCATCTGCGTATCCGATGGCTTCCACGTCTTCTGGATATCTGAGTTTCAGTACTGGATCATATAGGATGTTCCAGAGCACTGGGCCCAGGACAGAGCCTTGCGGGATACCGGCGGTGATGCCTCTTATTTCGTTTGTTGCTATAATGTTTCTTTTGTTAAAATAATCTCTTAAAATATTTATCAGATATCGAGGGATCTTTTTGTGAATCAGCCTTCTTAAGATTTTTCCGTGTGATGCAGAGTTAAATGCGTTTTTGACATCTATTGTGATTAGGGAGCACCATCTTTCTCCGATTCCTCTTGACTTTGTCGTCTCAGCTATGTCGATTACCCTCTTAACTGCGTGAAGTGTCGAGAGGCCTTTTCTGAAGCCGAACTGATTTGGGGCCAGACCCCCTCCAATCGCAAGTGCGTCTTCTAGGCGCCGCCTGACAAGGTGCTCGTACAGCTTTGCCAAAGTATTTATAAGGCACAACGGTCTGTAGCTGTTGTTTGATTCAAAATCTTTGCCCGATTTATGGATTAAAACAAGCTTGGCTGTTTTCCATATGTCTGGAAAGGTCTGGTCACTGAGTAGCTTGTTAAAACAAACTAGTAGTTCTCGAGGGGCAATTTTTGTCAATTCCTTGACGGCTTCGGGGGGTATGCCGTCTGGTCCGGGGGCCTTTCCACTTTTTATTTTTTCTCCAGCTGTAGCCAGTTCTTCAAGAGTAAAGGGTGGTGCGTCCTCTGTGTAGATCCTTGTTGGTAGAATTTCGTCGGAAACTGGAAATAGAGTGCTTATTATTTCTTTTGTCTTCTTGTCCGTTAGGGTGAAGGGAAGTCCAGAATCTTTGAAGGAGCGCTTAACTATTTTATAACCTTCTCCCCAAACGTCTTCATTCAATTTGTCACAAAGGTTGTTCCATTGGTTTCGTTTTTCGTTTTTTATTTCCTTTTTTAATTCCTTTTGGGCGTTCTTGTAGTCTAGCCAAGTTCTGGCAGATCGTTCCTGGTTCCCTTCTGCTCTAACACCTCTGGTATGTATGCGTCTTAATGTAATACAAGTGGCTCGTTTTTGTGCTATTTGTTCTGTCCACCAGTATGGCATGGTTTTTCCCGTGTTTAATCTTGACTTCTGTGATTTTTTAACTACTGTTTTGAGTATAGTCGTGATGTTATCTGGGTTTGGTCGGTTTGTTATATTTTCCAGTTCCCTTCTTAATTCTACTTTAAACTTGTTTTCGTCAAGTTCAAATCTGCCTTTCAGTTCCCTTTTCTTTTTTGTGCTATCCTTTACCGTGAAGGTGATATGTCGATGTGGCGATATTGTCTCGTTGTCTAGCACTTCCCAGTTCTCTATTTTTCTTGCCAGGCCCTGAGTAGAGAGGGTGACGTCGATAAAGGTTCCAGTTCTGCCTCTTACAAAGGTTGGCTTATCCCCTGTGTTATGAGTCACTAATTGTAATGTTGTTCCCGCTTCTGACAAAATTACACCTCTTGGGTCGCTAAGGGGTGATCCCCATTGAGGCGACTTGGCGTTGAAGTCGCCGAGAATTAAGGACTCTCTGCCTCCTCTGTGTACGGCCTCTATCAAAGCGTCTATGTAGCTCGCGAAGTCCTGCAGGGGGATGTTAGGGGAGACGTAGCAGCCGAAGATGTCGAAGTCTTGTGTCCTTATATTAATGACGCCATCCATTTTTATAACTTTCTCTACCTTTATATTACGGTTTAAGAAGTAGATTGCTACGTCATCTTTGTTGTCGCTTAACCAACCCTTACTGCGTGCTATCTTCTTATTTGGCTCGCTAGTAACAATGACATCTACGTGGATATCCTTAGATGTGGCAAAAGCCATGTCGTGCGCACGTGGCGACCGGTCCGCGTTTATTTGAAGAATTCTCAGAGGCATGGGTGTTTTTCTTCTGAGTTGTTATCTATCTCACCTTGGGATTTGTCTTTTCTATTCTTCAGGTCTATTTGGGTGATTTGTCTCTCATGCATGTTAGTGCTCACTCCTCTCTGAGCTGGGGTATACCGTCTTTTTACGGAGAGGGCGCGGCGGAATGCTTTGCAGCTACTTGTCCCCGTCTTATGCTTTTCTCCGCAAAGAACGCACATCGCACTTTCTTTACAATGTGCGGCCAGGTGTCCTTCTTCTCCGCAATTATAACATCTGTTCTTTCTATCAGGTCCTGTGCAGTTTTGGGCCTTGTGGTCATACGCCCAGCATTTATGGCATCTCTGAATCTGAATTCTCTCCTCGATTCTGCAATTTGTGTAGGCTATTCTGATTTCCCGGTGCTTTAAGAGTTCCTCGGCAGTTTTGTGGTCTGTTGTCACAGTAACCGCTTGTGTGTTTCCCGCGTAGGGTCTCAGTTCACTGATCTTGAAAGCTTCTTGGTTAACTTGACCTGCCGCCATTATCACTGCCTTAAGCACATCATCTTTGGTCGTGTCTGCGTCCATTCCCTTGATATGGATTGCCCTCTTGTCCCTCTGGGCTCCTATGATGTTGATTTTAGCTTCTTTGGTATGCTTGCCTATCACGTTCTTTAGTTTTTCCATAGCTTCTTGGTTTTTGTCCGTAACTATTAAAAGTTTGCCTTCTTTGGTCATTTTGATGCTTTTTATTGCTTGACCCGCGTCTGTTTTACCAATGCTGGCTTTAACCTCTTTTAGGGTGTCTTTATATGCCCTGCCTTGCTGCTCCACGACAAGGGCGTATGTTTTTCTTTCACGAGTTTGGTCTCCAGTTTTTTGGGTCGATAGTGAAGCCTGTTGTTTAGTGTAGATCACTATTTGGTTTTCCGTGCCGCGGAAGATTGCCTCCACCATTTTCTTTAACCGTTCTGTTCGCATGCGTTCTGGACTGTGCAATACTATCCAGCAGTCGCCTTTTGTTTCTTCCTTGAGGTCTGTCAGTCTGTCCCATAGCTCTGATTCCGTACGGCCTTGGCTCATCTTAATTATTTTTTTCGTACTATTTACATACTCGCCCTTCGACTTGACTTTCGTGTTCTGTTCCAAAACCTGGAGTTCCTCGGTCGTGTCCAAATCTGGATATCTGTTCCTGAATAGCGCCTGTATTCCTTGGTCTGTAGTTATTTCCACAGGGTCTACCATGAGCACTTTAACTGTGGTATCTTTAGTATTTAACGGGTTTCCTGTTTTCACTTCTGTTCGAGAGAAACACTCCTCTGCCCAATCCTTGTCCGCTACTTGTTGCCATTTATCATAGGTCTGGATATCATCTGGGTTTAAAAATGTTATTATTTTTTTCGCCGGGGTTTGGGTTTCATTGTCCACCGTCGTCTTAATCGGTCCAACTTGTCTCGCTCTTTCGAGCCATGTCTTGACATTCACGCTGTTGATTTCCCTGATGTGTCTTTTGAGCCTGATGCTTATGTCCTTAATGGCCTTTTTAGTATTTTGCTCAATATTTTCTTCCAGTTCCTTGGCTATCGCTGTCAGACTGAGCAATGTATCGGTCAGAATGTGGTATGCTTCTGGGCCGTCTTTTTTCTTATATATTCCGCTATCCGTTTGTTCTATAGAGGTGTTCATCAATTTTCTTTTCTTGTCCTCCCTGACTTCTTGCCAGTCTGCGCAACATGTCCGTCGCGTTGTCGTCGAGGCCTTCGTTTCTTGCCTTGGTACTGGTTGTTGTGTTGTCCTGAATTACAATGGTCTCAACGGCTTGTGATGTTGTCTTTGGGCCGCTTCTGATAGGCGACCTAGGTATACTATCTCGCCTAGCAAATGGGTTACTAACAATGTCTTCTGTAAAGCGGTCAGTGCCCCCCCCAGAATCCGAGGGGCAGCCTGGCTGTTCGCCAGGGTGGGATTCCGAGCCACCGGCTCTACCCACCTGGGGTAATTTCGTTTGTCTTCCCGCCATAGCTGGTTTTTATGGGTGTCCTTCCCATCGCATTTTATACCTACTGCCAGGTATACACTCAGCCGCTCCTTACATGGAGACAGACGCTGTCGGAGTACCGCTCCTAACATGGAGACCGTCGTGTCCGATTCTGGTTTTTGGCCCGCCCCGGGTATTTTATTTCCCCGGTACCCTCCATACTGGAGAGCATTCCCCTATCCGCCACCTGGGGAGGCGCCCGGTATGGGACCAGCAACCCACTCGGGAACCTAACCTAACCTAACCTAACCTAACCTAACCTAACCTAACCTAACATAACCTAACCTAACTTAACTTAACCTGAAGAGGGTAGCCCGAAATTGGGGAACCGGGAGTTTAGTCTCGGAAATTCAGGGGTCCGGGGGGGGGGAAGGGGGGAGGGGGGTAAGGTTGTTGATCGGCTTGGGAAAGTGGTTTTTAGAGATTGTCGTTCAACTTTAAGTAGGACACATGTGATTAACTTTTGCATATAAAATCGCCTCAGCGAAGAGACGAATGCAATTGATTTCTGCATTCACACTGTGCAGAGCTCGCGAGTTTTCTGGTGTTTACATTGTGTCTATTTGGTAAATTTTTATTTTTATTTCTAACATTTTTATTTGGCAAGATTTAATTCTTATATATATTGGTGACATTTTTATGTACATTTGTGGCATTTTTATTTGTTATTACGATATTTTTCATAATGGACAATTTTTTGGCATCGAGTAGCAAAATAATTGACAATGACTTTGACTTATACACATGTACTCAAATGCAGAATTTTGCAAACCAACAAAACAATGAAACAGACGTATTTACAACTAGTCAACAACAAACTATTCAGGACTTGAATGAAATTATTTACAATAGCCAAGTTCAGAATAATGCCAACAAACACAACAACGAAAAATATTTATTTACAGCTACTCAACAACAAACTCTTGACGATCTTAATGACATTATTGACAACAAAACGGACTTAATTACAACAAAAACTAAACAAACTCTTGAAGAACTGAATGACATTGACGAAACTCAAAATTCTAGCTATGAGGATATTGTTTGTTTTCAAAAATCTAATCCAAATTATTTAACATTAAAATCGCCAATTAATTCTCCGAGACCAATTTGCTCTCCCTTTTTGTTTAGTGAAAATTCTGATTCGGAAGAAGAACAAATTGATCAAAATTTAAGTTTGGCTATTTGTCCTACTAATTCACCATATGATATTGTAAATTCTGATTCGCAAGAAAAACAAATTGATCAAAATTTAAGTTCGGCTATATCTTCTATTAATTCACCATATGCTATTGTAAATTCTGATCCGCAAGAAAAACAAATTGATGCAAATTTGACTTCGGATATTTCTCCTAATAATTCACCAGTTAAACAAAATTCAATTTCGAAACCATCATTTATCATTAAAAAAAAATTTAAAATTAATAAAAAAAATAAAAAACAAATAGCAAACCTTAAGTGTCTGGGTTTCGCTATTCAAAATTTAACTAATTTGATCACAATTAAAAAGGGAGACGAAAGTACGGTGAATTATGTTAAACAGGCCTTTGACAAATTAGTTGACTCATTTGAAGAAATGGATTCATAAAGTCAATTAATTTCTATTGCTTTTTTCAAAATTTGACTATAACTAAATAAAAATGCACAATATTAATTTTATTATTATACAAAGAACTTCAAAAATGCAATTGCTTTTTTCAAAATTTGACTATAACTAAATAGAATTGCACAATATTAATTTTATTATTATTATTATGCAGAAAACTTCAGAAATGCATAAGTGTGTAACATGTAATAAAGTCTTTACTAGAAAGGATAATTTACTGCGACATATTAAAAAACATGTTAACGGAAATTCCACAAAACTCAACAGTTGGTTGAAAAAACCAAAGCTTGTTAAAGGTAAGAACATTTTATTTTTCATGTCATATTTTGTAAAATATTTTGTAAAATATTTTTTTCTTAATTTATATAGATTCTACAAATATTGTAAAATATTGTAAAGAATGCAAGAAAAATATAAACCAAAGTCTATGGGGTGGACATCTTCGATCTAGTGTGCACAAGAACAATTTCAAAATAGGCTTGGAGGAAGGTGTTGAAATTATCAAGTCAGCATTCAGGGAACGAATAATATCTTATAGGATTTCCTCACACCAAAACTTCATAAATGTGAAAGAATATTTTCAACATTTGGAATACAAAATTGCACATCTAATAGATCAAGAACTGCAGAAACATAAATGTATCAAGCTAAATATGGAACTGTTCGGTTTCTATTTTAACCCCAGCAGCGACAGCTATGATGTCAAATCTTTTAATGCGCCGTTCCAAGTCATTTGCCAGGGATATCAGAAAAAAGAACTGTTAGAGCAAATCTGCACCATTATTGACCAGAAAGCTGACGAATTTGCAGAAAGAGATTCAGGTAAAGAATTTATTTTCGATTTTACAACAGCAACAAAAAAAGTAATTTTTTAATTTTTACGTTGCAGGATGGGCTTTGATGAATTTACTTCATTTGGAAATTAATGTTAACAAGCACAATCCGCTGAGAGCCTCATCTTTTATCGAACTTCCTCAAGAGATCAAGAGACGTCAAGCTGTGATCAACATTAGGAATGATGACAACTTTTGCTTCGCCTGGGCAGTTGTGTCTGCTCTTCACCAACCACGCGGATTAGATTTTGAAACTTCATCCTACCCACACTACTCTTCTGTTTTGGATATGTCAGGTATAGAATTTCCAATGTTGCTAAAGAACATTAAGATTTTTGAAGAAAAAAATAACATTTCTATTAATGTATATGGATTAGAAATTATAAATCCTAAAAAGGGGTATGAAGTAATTGGTCCACTTTATTATTCATCGAATAAAAAAAATCAACATGTCAATTTATTGTTAATAAGTGATGATGATGAAAAAACTTTTCATTATTGCTATATTAAAGATTTATCAAAACTAGTTTCTGCACAAATTTCTAAACATCACGGAAAAAAATATATTTGCGATGGTTGTTTACAATATTTCCCTACAGAAGAAAATTTATTACAACACAATAGCTATGATTGTGATCATTTACGAATTAACCTACCTTCTAAAGAATTAATAAAAGATAAGTTTGGAAACTATTCATATGATAATATTTTGAAATTTGTAAATTATCATAAACAAATGAAAGTTCCTTTCGTGGTGTATGCAGATTTTGAATGCATTTTAAAGCCTTTAAATAATGACAATGTTGATAAAAATCCTAATACTTCATACACCTTAAAACAATATGAACATATTCCACATTCATTTGCCTATTACATTAAATGTTCCTTCGACGATAATTATTCTAAATTTGAAAAATATAGAGGTCAAAATTGTGATACATTATTTATAAATTCTTTAGAAAGAGATGTGTATAACATATACAATAAATATTTAAAGGCTCCTAAAAAAATGATCCCTTTGAACGAACTGGACAAAATTTATCATAACTATGAAAAAGTTTGTCATATTTGTAATAAACCTCTTTTAAATGACAGGGTTGCAGATCATTGTCATATAACCGGTCTTTATAGAGGTCCAGCTCATTCACTCTGCAACATAAATTACAGAATACCTAACTTTATTCCAGTTATATTGCATAATTTGCGTAATTATGATTCTCATCTATTTCTTAAAAAATTATGCTTAAACAAAGAACAACTAACAGTTATCGCACAAAACAAGGAAAAATATATTTCATTTGAAAAGCTTATTCATGTGGATAACTATTTTGATAAAAAGACACAAAAGGCTAAGAAAAAAAATATATCATTAAGGTTTATTGATTCTTTTCAATTTCTATCCCATTCTTTATCAAAACTCTCTGAAAGCTTAAAAGATGAACAATGTAAGGAAATAAAAAAAATTTTCAATGATGAAGAAAGATTTAAACTTATTCGGCAAAAAGGTGTATTTCCTTACAGTTATATTGATGATTATTTAAAATTAGAAGAAACAACTTTACCTCAGAAAGACCAATTTTATAATACTTTAACGGATGAGCACATCAGTGATGCAGAATACCAAAGAGCTGTAAAGGTTTGGCAATTGTTTAAATGTGAATCTCTTGGTCAATACTCCGACGTTTACTTACTCTCTGATACTTTACTTTTGGCAGATATTTTTGAAAATTTTAGAAGCACTTGTTTATCCACATATAAGCTCGATCCAGCTCATTTTTACACTTTTCCAGGTTTATCCTGGGAGGCGTGTTTGCGTTATACTGGAATAGAGTTACAATTGTTAACTGATCCAGATATGATACACTTTTTCAAAAAAAGCGTTCGCGGTGGTGTGAGCTCTTGCATTTGTAGAAAATCTGAAGCTAATAACCCATTTCTTTTAAATTTTGATCCTTTAAAGCCAACTAAATACATAATTTATTATGATGCAACAAATTTGTATGGTTATGCAATGTCACAGCACATTCCAACGGGAGATTTTGTTTGGTTAACAGATAAAGAACTCAATGATTTAAATATTATGAATATTTCTAAAAAATCTAATAAGGGATATGTTTTAGAAGTTGATTTAGAATATCCTACAAGTCTACATTCCTATCATAACGATTTTCCGTTTTGTCCAGAAAACTTTAAACCGCCAAATTCTAAATGCATAAAATTAATACCCAATTTAAATGATAAATCAAAATATGTTATTCACTATCAATTATTAAAACAATGTTTGGAACATGGACTCAAGTTAACTAAAGTTCATAGAGTTTTACAGTTTTCTCAATCTGACTGGTTGAAAAAATATATAGACTTGAATTCAAGATTAAGAAATGATTCAAAGAATGAATTTGATCGTAATACTTACAAGTTGGCAAATAATAGTATTTATGGCAAGACTATGGAAAATGTTGAGAGGAGAATTGACGTAAGACTTGTTACAGAGTGGGAAAAAAATAGAAGAAAAGATGGTGCTGAGAATTTAATTGCAAAACCATATTTCAAGGACTTAACAATATTTTCTGAAAACTTGGTAGCTATTCAAATGCAAAAGATTCAAGTTACTTACAATAAACCAATATATGTAGGCTTCTCAATATTAGATATATCTAAAACTGTCATGTATGATTTCTTTTATAATTTTTTAAAACCTCTTTATCAGGAAAATATTTCACTTTTATACACCGATACCGATTCGTTCATTTTAGAAGTCACAACTCCAAATATTTATTCTGACATGATAAAAAATATTCACAAATTTGACACATCTAATTATGAATTTAATAATATTCATGAAATGCCTATTACAAAGTCAGTTATAGGAATATTCAAAGATGAATATGCTGGTGAACCCATTACTGCTTTCTTTGGTACTGGAGCAAAAGCATATTGTATTAAAACGGAAAACAGTTTAACAAAAAAAGCAAAAGGTGTTAAAAAAAGTGCAATTAAAAAGCAGTTGGATTTTATTCATTATAAAGATGTTGTTGAAAATCATTCTAAAACCTTTTGTTCAATGTATGTTTTTCGATCTAGACAACATACAATTTTTACAGAGTTAATTAATAAATTGGCTTTGAGTTCCGAAGATGATAAGCGGTATAAAATTCCCTATAGTTTTAATACATTAGCTTGGGGACACCAAGATATTGCTTTGTATCAATGGAATGCAGAACATGAAGATTTAGATATATTTATGTAGATATTATAAGGTATTTAAATTTGTTGTTTTTGAAACCAAAGTTAGTCTTCATAAGTCTTTCACAAAATGTGCATAGAAACTTTTGACAAAGAAATTGATAACAGTTATTTTAAAACATATGAAAAACGACTTTCCACTTTTAAAAAATGGAAAGGAAAATTGAGACCAGAAGTGTTAGCTGGAGCTGGCTTTTACTATCCTTCAATCAATGATATTTGTATATGTTTTTATTGTGGTATTGAAATTTTTGATTGGTTAAGTTATGATGATCCTATTGTGGAGCATAAGAAATTTGCTAGGAATTGTGATTTAAATAACTGTTTATGGAAAAATAGGAATCGAATAATTGTAACCATTCAAAATAAGTCTTCAAGCTACACATTTTATATAGTATTATTAATATCCTTATTTATGAACTTTTACATATATTTAAATTAAGTATTTTATTGTTATTTTTTTACAACTGCTTTTGCTTTCGTGGTGAAAGTATCTGCTTAATGTTAATAAATTTGGAATATAATTATTAATTTGTTTTAATGACTATCAGTAGATCTCAATTTATTCTTCTTTATTTTATTTTCCAAAATGTTTTTTATGTTCATCATCCCCCTGGCGTAATACAGTGTGAAATATGTTTTTCTAATAAAACAGACGTCACTCTAAGTAAATATTGTAAATTTATGAAAATTGGATTAATTAACAATAGTACAATTAGTTGGATGGAACGAATAAATGGAAATGAAAATGCAAGTAAATTTTTTAAAATTTTGTATCATTATCCAAATCGATCTATTTTTGATACAAATTGGATAGAAAGGTTAGAGTTTAAAAATCAGTTACAAATTTTAACCCCCAACTGTACCAATTATTATGACGGATTCAAAAATTATTACTTTTCCATCATTAGTGTTACATTAAACTTTGCATTATTTTTATACATTACCATTTTAATTATTTATCTTTATTACAAATTTCAAACTGGAAATCTATTTTTTCATTAATCCATTTTAATCAAAACTTTAAAGAAAGTGGGGATGAGAATATTTAAGTTTAAGAATAACACAATATGTTTCAGTCTCGTTTAGTCATTATGAACAACGCCGTGGTTCATAAACCTTTGGAAACGCTTCTTAATTCAAAAATTTATTCTTTAAATAATTCTTTGTCAAAATTTGTTCTTGTTGGCATTAGTTTAAATGATTTTTCTCCAAAAATTGTAATTGGTGGAAAAACTGGATTTTCAATCGCACTAACCGAAGAAAATTGGAAAGACATTTGTGTTCATCAAGGAATTATTGTAAACAATTTCTACTTTCCTCAAGTTGATCAAACCAGTGTGAATATAAACAACATTCATCTGCAGGTTCAGAAAATAAATGATACCCCTGTTCTACAAATTACAAAAGGCCCACACTTCATATACTTAGGACAAGAGTCTTTGGACAATTTGTGGCGATTAAAGGAAATTATTGATTATAGATTATCTATACTTAAAAGGCAAGAATTCAATACATATTTCAAAATATTTCAAAATAATATTTCATCTGATTGTGGCGACTTGTGTACGCATGTTTATAATATAATAAGTCCAACAGAAAATCCTAACAGTGAAAATGTTTCAACTATGATGGAATTACTTGCTTTATATCCTGAACAAATGGAAAACAAATTGAAGCAAAATGGAACAAAACGAAAATATTACGAAGAAAACAATGAAAATGGATCAAAAAGAAAATATTACGAAGAAAACAATATCTTTTCTGGAAGAGAACAATAAGGTGCATGTGTTAGTGAAGTGGAGCTTTGCTTACAGACAAGCCCGTAGGAGTAACTTTCAGATGTGGTACTTAGATAGACTCCGTTTTGAAAAAAGAATAAATGATTGTAAACTTATTCTAGATTCGATATTATCTGAGGAACATAGAAATAAAATATATTTGACACGTTTTAATAAAAATTGTATTTGATGTTTTACTTAATAAAATTTTAGTTTAGTAAATGTGAATTTTATTTGAAATTAATTAGCACATTAAGACTTTGTAATTTGTATCAGCTAAAGCATAAAGTGAGGAACGGAAATAAAACAAATTTAACTAAAATTTAATTTCAATTTAATTAAACAATATTTTTTTTATCAATCCATGTATTATATTTTTTATCAAGTCCTAACCATTTCACATAAACTTTGTTTCCTTTCCTTCTCAAAATCTTCTCAATAAGATACACATCGGTATGCTTTACTTTTAGTAATTCTTGCTCATAAAAACCACCCAGAATGTCCTGATTATCTTCGTCTTGAATTAAATATGTCCAAGGGTTTGTCATCTTAACTTCTTTAATGTGGAATATCTCATTTGACCAATTTGGTGTGTAACCTTTTGAAAATGCCTCTCGATGCTTGCTTATTCGTACGTGATCACCCACTTTAAACTTTGGAGATTTTATATCTAACGTTTTAGCATGAGTAAATGCAGATTTCAAGATTCTATTTTCATTTGTTTTATTTACTTGTTTTGGCTTCATTCCTATTGAAGAATGTTTTGTATTGTTATAATCTTTTACAATATCCGCTAATATATTAAACCATTTGTAATTTCCTTGAATGCTAAATATTTTCCACATATTATTCTTTAAAGTCCTGTTCACTCTTTCTACTATACTCGCTTTCAAATTGGAAAACGTGCTATAATGGTTAATTCGAAATTGTTGCATCAAATTTTGAAAATTTACATTGAAAAACTCTCTCCCTCTATCCGTTTGCAAGTTTTTTGGTGGAGTTTTTGCACTGATTAATATTTTTTTCATTGCCGCTGTTACGTCTTTTCCAGATTTAGATTTTAACGGTTCGGCCCAAACATACTTAGAAAATACATTTATGGTAATCAAGATATATTTAAATCCCTTATTAAATTTGGCATAGGGTAACATTTCAACCAAATCAGCTTGAAAAAGATCATTTAACCCTTTCACTACCACCCTTCTGCGTTTGTAGTTTTTTCTAGCAGGTTTATGTAATTCATTAACGACTTGTTGTTTAACGGTTGTCATGACAACAAACTTGTTTATTCAATTTTAAGGAAGTTCACTTTCTATGTTTTGTAATAATTCGAAATATAACTTTTATATGTTTTTTCCCATTCATTCAATTTATCAATTTGTATTGTATAACTTTTTTCATTTAAAATTTTACTAATTTTAGTAATCTCCTTTTCTAACGCATTAAAGGATTTTTTTATCTCTCCAGTTAAGAAAGTAGTTGATCTACTATCACTATTTTTTAATTCCTCCTCTGTTTTATTTAATTCTTGTTCTAATTTCTTAATTACACTGGACATTATATTTTCCAAGGAAATATATTGTTGATTTTCTTCCAAAGTGAGTTGGTCAATTGTTCTACTGTTAAGAATGCTATTTTGATTTCTTTTTTTTTCATCATCTAACCTTTTTATAAAAGTTCTTAATTGTTTAATTTTTTCCTTGTGTTTTTCAATTATTACTTCTCTTATATTTGTTTCCATTATTTTATTAATTTTGTTGATATCATCACTTAATTTTTTGTCTTCCTTTTTAACATGTTCATTTAAAAATTGCAAATCTTTACTTATTTGATTTAGCGTTAGCAACTGTTTATTAACGTTTTCAATTGAGGTATAGCATCCTTTAATCTGGTTTTCATACTTTAAAAAATTTTCATCAAAAACCTTAAGCTTTTTAGCAAAGATTTCATTATTTGTTTCATTTTCACCTAATCTCCTTTTTAAATTATTAATGTCACTTATTCTCTCTTGATTTTGTTTTGAAATATGGCGTCCAAATTTATCAACTGTCATGTTGAGCTTTCATTAAACAATAAATATGATTATATTTGATAGCTGTTATTTATAGTATTACTTTATCTTCTCTTAATTCTTCAATAATAGAGATAATCTCGTTACTATGAGCATTATTTCCCGCATCACTTGATGAAATTAATAAACGTAGCCTATCAACAATTTCGTTAACATTATTCCAGTATACATAGTCTGTATTTGATCTGTTTGTTTTCAAAATTAATCCCTTTCCTGTAGATTTGGCTCTAGTTGTTCTAAACGGAGGTTTTGGTTTGTTAAATGCTGTAACTAATCTTGGCAAGGTTTTTGTCTTTGTAATCCCCTTTCTTTGTAAATATGGTCCTATTATTGTAACATATTTGTGTGATGTATTTCCTTGAACTTGTTCATTTGAATCAAAATTCCTACGATATACATTTGTTTTAGCTAGAATGTTCATGTAATTATCTAAATCTTCCTTCCTATAACCTTTCGGTTCTTTTTTGAAAAGCAATTCGTATAAACCTGGCGTGCCTGTGTACGTTATTCCTCCCACTTTAATGTCTTTTCCAATAATTTCTACCGGTATCTGTGTTAAACCAAAAGAAAACTTATCCGTTTCGAGGTCATGAACTATTCCATAATAATGGTCAAATTTATGTTGTGTATCTTTCACACCCTCATCAATATATGATCTGGGTAATTCATGAAAATCTGCTAAGTAATCTTTATATGATGGTGTACCAACATAGGTTTGAATTGTTTTTCTAGTTTGTTCCAATATGTCTGACAAGTTTAAATTTGTTGTTGTGTCACTAGAAGGATCTGAAGTTTCTGCTATAACAGTTGATGACAATGGTTGTACTACAGGAGAGGAAGAAGTGATACTACTGTCATTTAAAAATGTTGGTAGTTCTGTAGGGAGTGACGGAGTTTTTCCTGTTTTCTGAATATTTTTCGTCGGAGTTGATGTTTTATAAAGCTTTGTAGGTGTTTTGAAATCTTCATACTTTGAAACTCTTTCTTAAATATTCATATTTTGGTTGATCTAATGACTTTGAATAAACATAGACATTTTCAAACCTAATTCCATTTGGATGCTCGAGCAGTGTAAGCATAACGTTGGTTTTACCGCTACCACTGCAACCAACTATAAGCCCTCTTTTTGAACCACCGCAAAATAAGTCACCATGCTTTCTCAACTGTTTACTTAAAAATTTTTCATCATGATTATTTACTGATAATGAGAATTTTTGTTTTTCAATCCTCATTCTTAATCACACTAGTAAATATTTTTAGCTGTAAAAGTATTTATACCAGAAAAATGTCAATGTGCTTTTAGTATAAAAAGAACTTCAATGACTGTGGGTCGCCATAAGTTGAAAAAAACTATTAAAACACGTAATAGAAAAGGCTCTGGTTTAGTAAATAAATTAATTAGCAAACTACCTTTCGAAGTTCATATACCAGGATATAATTATTGTGGTCCCGGCACCAACTTGGAAAAAAGATTAACTAGAGGTGACGTTGGTATAAATCCATTGGATTCCGCTTGCAAAGAACATGATATATCTTACTCTCAGACTGAAGATTTATCAAAAAGACACATATCTGACCAAATATTAGAAAAAAAAGCCTGGGATAGGGTAAAAGCTAAAGATTCTTCTATTGGTGAAAAAATTGCAGCTTTAAGTGTTGCAGGAATAATGAAGGGTAAAAGAAAGTTCGGTTTGGGATTAAAAAATACAAAAGGGGGTAAACTTAAATTGAGAAAAAAACGTATCATTGGAACACCCAAAAAAATTGGAGGATTTCTACCTCTTTTGTTTCCCATTCTTGGCGCCCTGGGTGCACTAGGTGGAGGCGCGGCAGGAATTGCTAAGGCAGTAAATGATGCTAAAGCAGCTAAACAGCAACTAGAAGAAATACATAGACATAATATTGCAATGGAAAATTCTTCTAAAGAAGGGAAAGGATTATATATTAGACCATATAAAGGAAAGGGACTATTTATTAGACCTTATAAAGGAGGATCCGTCAAAATGAAAGCAATCAGACAAAAAAAAACTCAAAATAAGTTTTCCAAAAAGAGCACTTACGAACAATGATATTATTAAATATGTAAAGCTGTTAAAAATAACTGGCTTTAGAGGTGTTTTTATGCTCGATGAACTTCCAAAAAAAATTAATCTGAAAGAATGTGGTATTGTAAATTTGGATAAAAAACAAAATAAAGGATCTCATTGGACTGCTTATATTAAAAATAACAAAAATGTAATATATTTTGATAGTTATGGAAATTTAAAACCACCTTTTGAACTTCTCAAATATTTTAATTCGAATGGCAAAGTGGATGTATTTTATACTTATGAAAATAAACAAAAATTTAATTCATATAACTGTGGTCAACTATCCCTAAAATTTTTGCAAAAAAATATATAAACTCAATATTTATTGTAATATCTCATTCATAAATAAACTGCAATGTCTAAGTTCTGTTTTGTCTGCTGATTTTAATTCGCCCATATATTTAGAGGATGAAAAACAATATTACCTGGGTTTAGCTGATTTTGAAACGTTTATGACTATCCCCAATATAAAAGAAGGATATAATAAATTTTATATAGATAAAAAAGTAATTGTTATTCCCGACGGAACTTATGACATTACAGATATAGAAACATACATAAAAGAAAGTATAGAAGATTTATTTCCGAATGAAAAAATTTTTTTTCTTTTAAAAGCAAATGTTAATACTCTAAAAACTTTTTTAATTTGTAGTAGAATAATTGATTTTACCAAGGAAAATTCGATAGGAAAAATGTTGGGTTTTAATAGCAGGATACTAGAAGCTATGAAAGAGGAAGAATCAGATAATGTTGCAAAAATAACTAAGGTGAATGCTATTTGTATTGACTGTAATATTTGTGTCGGTTCTTACAATAATGGTAAACCTGTTCATATTATTCACCAGTTTTATCCAACTGTAGCTCCAGGGTATAAAATAGTTGAATCTCCTTTGCCCATTTTGTATTTTCCAGTTAGCGTCAAAGCAATTAACAATATAACAGTTAAAATAGTTGATCAAGACGGAGAACTTATCAGTTTTAGAGGAGAAACTATAACAGTAAGGTTACATTTACAAACAAGTGAAATATAAAATGGTTGTTAGATATAATAGAGCCCTTGGGATGAGACTTGCCCCTACCACTATCAACAAAGTAAAAACTTATAAAAAGAAAAAGCCTAAACAACAGTTCAGTATCAAATCCAACACCAACAAGTTAAGACGAGATAATCGTAAATTTCTCACATCCTTGGGTTTCACTGTTTTAAAATAATGAACATATTAAACGTAAACGAAAAGCTTTATGTAGACAATTCCATCGTCAGTTCTGAGCTTCACACATATCAACCATATATTTCTTCAAAATTCGATTACAATGATGAAATAAGGATCCCAATTCAAGAACTCGATGCTTACACTCTACCATCAGATAGTTTACTTTATATCGAAGGAAAATTAACTAATACAGAAGGTAAATATAAGAAAGAATTGCTATTTATTAACAATGGTATAGCCTTTTTGTTCAGAGAAATCCGCTATGAACTAAACGGAATTACTATAGATTCAATAAGAAATGTTGGATTAGCATCAACCTTAAAAAGCTACCTTTCTCACAATACCAACGAAAGTTTAAAACTGGAAAATGCAGGTTGGTTTCCACATCGGAAAGAAGGTGATACAATTTTAGTTGATAATGATGGAAAATTCTCCGTATCCATACCACTAAAAATGCTTTTAGGATTTTTTGAAGATTACAGAAAAATTATTATGAATATGAAACAGGAATTGGTTCGTATTAGATCAACTGATGATTTAGATGGTGTTATTTTCAAAGAAGATCCGGCACACCTTGTTACTGCTCCTGACACTCCATTGGTTAGTTTCGATAAAATTTATTGGAAAGTTCCTCACATTCTAGTTGATATGCCACAACAACTTGCTCTATCAAAAATATTAGAATCAAATAAAGATATATTGATAGGATTCAGGAGTTGGGAACTTGTTGAATATTCTTCTCTAACCGAAACAACCCGTCACACATGGCCGGTAAAAACAACTAGTAAACTAGAAGCTCCTCGTCATGTTGTGATTGGCTTTCAAGAAAACAGAAAAGGGAAAATTGTTAAAGATATGAGTAAATTTGACAATATTACCTTGTCAAATATTAGAGTATATTTAAATTCTGAAAGATATCCTTATCACGATTTGTACTTAAATTTCGAAGAAAACAAATTTTCTGCTTTATACGAAATGTTTGCCAACTTTAGACAGTCTTACTATGGTGTTCCAAATGAACCCATTTTTAATCCTGAACAATTCAAAAACATTAGTCCTATTACACATATTGATTGCTCCCATCAAAAAGAAACAATTCAAACGGGATCCGTAGTAATGAGAATTGAATTTGAGACACAGAATGCAATTAAAAAAGATACTTCTGCTTATTGTCTTATTTTACATGACAAATTATTTAGCTACAACCCTCTTACTAAAATTGTGAAACAATTATAAACTTTATCCCCACTATTTTCATATTTCGATTTAATTTAAAGAAATTTTCAAAAGCTTTTAGTTTTAATCATGACATCAAAACTACAACTACAAATTGAAAAATTTATTTTTAAAATTAATCAACTGAAAGAAGAAATTGCAAATTATTCAAGTAAAAAAAAAGTAAAAAAAATTTGCTGCTTTGAAAATATGAGATTGGTTATAGATATTCAAGGATTCAAAGATGAAAAAAATAAATTTATACCGAAAGAGCTTGCAGCTTTTGATGGTTATGAAATGACTCATTACATTTTTAAAAAGCCTTTTCCAATGGAGTTTCTTTCACCTGATTGTCACAAGCAGGCGGTATGGTTAACGAAAAATTATCATTGTATACATTGGAATAATGGATTTACTCCATTACATCATTTCCCAAAAATAATTGAAACACTTACGAAGAAAGCAGATTTTGTTTTTGTAAAAGGAAGCGAAAAAAAGGATTTTATACAGAAATATTCTAAAAAGCATGTGATTGAAATAGATGAACAACCAGCGCTAAAGCTAATGGAACCAAAATGCTTCTATCATTCAAAATCACCTTGTATGTGTGCTTTGACAAATGTGTTATTTTTATATGACAATTGTTTTATGAATGAATAAAAATATAAAAAAAAAACTTAATTTTGCATTAACCAACCATGATTGAATACAATTAATATGATACCTTAAATCTAATTTTCTAAATTCATTTAAAAGTTCATACTCATTTTTATATTTTAAATAATCATTACAAAATTTAGCGGCTAATTTACATTGTTTCATTCGATCTATATTATTAACATATGCTGACAAATCTTGTGCTTCTGCGTCTTCTTCGCCTACAATTGATAAATATTGGAAGTATGCAGCAGATATAATAAACTCTTCATACATTTCAGTAACCATTTGCTCCATTGTAAATATTATTAAATTTATTCTTCCTTTTCAATTTCTTGAAGAATAGTATCTCGTCAATAAATTGTCAATAAATTGCTTCAAGTCTTTTAAATAGTAACAGAGGGCAGCCTTTACGAATTCCTCAGATTGATTACAATAAACGTCTATCCACTCCGGACCACTTGCCATACAATATGAGAAATAGGTTTTTGAAAGATTACTAAATTTCTCCTCTAATAATTTAACTGCAATCAGCAACTCAGCCATTTCATTTATTTAACATAATATTTTAAATATGTAGGGGGACGTCTCTTGCGAATAGGATTAACTTTCTTTGATAATACCTGTTTTTTATCTTCGTATAATTGAAACCTCTTTTGGGTTGCAATAATAGCAGGTATAAATTGGCAATCTTCTCCTATAAATTCTATTAGGTGGCTTAATTCTCCTACAAAGTATGATTTCCCAAATGTATTGAAAAACGTAGTAAGGCTTATAATTCCTTCTAAATAATCATCACAACAGTCAATTGCTTCCAAATAATCTCGTTTCAGTGGATAAAACAGCTTGGTGTATTCATCTTTCGAAATCACTTCAAAGAAATTGAGATATTTAACTTTTAACTGTCTGATAGTTGTAGTTAATTTTTCGCGATTACACATAATTCACTTATTACTTGACACATTTTTTCTTTTTGTTTTATAGAAAATTGGTGGAAAAATTCAAAAATAACTTTTTACGCAACTCGAGCACAGCTTAGTAAATGTGTCTTGGCATACTAAAATGATCATGATGCACCTATTTATAAGACTTAAGAATGCAAAATCAAATGTGGGAGAACAAAGAGAAAAAATTAAAAAATATGATGCGAATGAGAATAAAAGGGGAGGAAGTTAAGAATGAGGGACATGAGAGAGAGGAAGAGGAGGAGGAGGAGGCGCTCCCCTATTATAACTACTTCCATATTACATTTTTTTTTACCATTTTTTGATATAACTCATAATGAAGCCTGTAGGCGGGTGTCAAAATATAACCGGACACTCTATACGTTGAAACCCCGTGTTACTTTGACGTCAAAGAATACGCAATTTTGATGAAAATTTAACCAAAAAATGCCCGATAAAAAAAAAAGATCCGCCGATTTTTCTTTTTGAAATAAACTTGACATGAGATTCGAGGATCGCGCTCAAAAACAATAGGCCGATAGACCTCATAGCGGGATATCTTTCCGAAAAGTTTCCAAGACGTAACATGATCCATTCGTCAATTTTCGAAAATAAACTTCTATTTTTTTCACATAGTTTCAGTTTTTCGTCTCACAGCGCTGTACTCGGAGCATTCACTGTCAAACATTTTAAATCATCGTATACCTCCGTGTGTCTACAAAAAAACCTTCCAAAATTCAGCCCCCTAGCTGCAACCGTTTCGAAACGATAACGTTAACAGGGGTCATAAGATAAAAAAATTAAAAAGGTAATTGTGTAATTTATCAGAAATTTTTTATTAATTAAAATCTCGTTGCTAGGAACCAAGAACTAGAGATTTTAAGTAAGATATCTAAGTTACAAGACTAAAATTTAGTTTTTATATACTCGTACAAAAGGGGATAATCAGAACATTAATGATTTTTTTTTAAATGATAGCTTATGTTATGACGATAATTAAAGCAGTGGCGTATTTAAAGGGAAGGTTGGGTGTTAAAATCCCCTCAGAGCCACTTTTGTTAAAGCTAAAATGATAGAAATAGTATAAAGTAAGCACCTTTTTTTAATTTTTTTTATCCTCGTCTCAATTTCGGATTTATTTTCGTATTTCGGGAATATGTAAAATAAAACCGTAAGTTAACATATCAAACTGTTTTTTATAATAAATTACGACGAAAAATCGCACAAAAAAAAAAAAATTTGTTAACTTACATGCTAAAATATTAATGATATAAAATAAACAGTTAAATAAAAACTACAAAAATTTTGGCTAAATTAAAAATGGAAATTTCTATTACGTCCTTGTCCAACTCTCCTTTTCTATCTGCGGTGCGCTGCTCTTAATCCAATCGTTCTTAACCAAGAGCACCGACGTATGTCTAGCCTAATACCGTTGTTTTGTATATCTATAAACAAGACTAATACTATGTCATAAAAAGTTTTGCGGCATGAAAATTTTAATACACATGTATGAAAAAATATCTAATTAAATTTAGTGTTTTGTATTTCAGTTCTTTGCATATGCATACTTTGCATGACAGGAAGTGCTGATTGAGCACATTTGGAGCGTCGTGGGTACATTGTGCAATTCGACATCAAATTGGGCACAAAATGCACAATTGTGCATTTTGCAACATTCCTGAATTGCAGTAACACTTCCCGAGTACAAATTTTATCACCAGCAGCATCGATGGAGACTTTTGAAATTTTTTATTTGATGTTTTAAAAATTTCTATTAATTTTAAGTTTTATGCGATTTTTTTAGGAGGTTGTACTTTTTTCTTCTTTGTCTTGGGTATATTTACATTTATAAAACATAAGAGTCGCACATCTTCTAATAAATTCCATTATAGAATTAAAGAAATTGAAAAATCATTACTTACATGTTTTGAATTTAATTTATTTTTATATAAGGTAATATGTATTGGAAATGTTGCGCATATGAGGCTAGATAAATGTTTTTTTTACAGAGACGGAAAAAGGGAAGCTCTCTGCTGTAAATATAATGAGGAATATGACTATATTGCAGTCGGATATGCAGATGGGGTGATTGTAATGTATCAAAGTGCAACTGGGGAACCTGTATTTACCTTGTCAGATCCAGATGTCAAGGACAACAGAGCACCAGTTACATCTATTAAACATCGACCCGTTTCAAAAATTTATCCTATAACCAACTGTTATACAGGAACATGTGAGTTATTGTTAAAATCTAGATAAATCATTAATTTTAATCTTATGATGCGCGTCATACATACAACGCGTGAAAAAAAGTTTTACCATTTATGTTTTGTTTCTTAATAACACTGGCCTGTGCCTCTAATATCGATATCGTATATTAAGGGAAGATCTGAAAAGATATGAAGAGTAGCCAGGAATTTCATTATCAAAACTTCATTTAATTCGGTAAAAACATTACGGAGCCTACTGATGAAAACTATGCCAAATGATATTGACAAGAAATGTGATGATACATTGAATACATTGGTTAAACACGCCCTCTTACACAAAAGGGAGAAACGTTAGAACGCGGCGGTCTTACAGCCGCCTTGATACTTACCTGGCTTACTTGTCTTCTCAAGGCCCTCCGCATTTACCACAGCGAGTCAGAAGTTGATGATATCTAAGATGCTATTATGCCCGCAAATCCACTTTTACTACTACCTGTTCGCCAGCGAGCAAAGAGAAGAGGTCTTCTGGTACCCCCTTTCTTCTCCAATTTCCTTTAGAGATGTGGGAGTCGCCGCGTGAACTCGGGTATTTTATAGAGGAATAAACACCCCCTTCCCTGGCTTGGGAGGAATTTGTTGTTTATGTTTAATGGCAATTGCATCCTTAATTCATCCCTTGTCCAACGCCGCCAAAAAACCAAGATTCCAATGGCGGTCTGGTTTTCGGTAGCGCCCTATTGCGAGGTGTTACACCGCACTTACCCCGGATACGACCTGTTAATTTTCAGATAATACATTCATACATTATTTCATTTAACAAAGAAATTTCCCTGACTGTAATAAGTTATAAAAAAGACTTTTTCGGTATTTTTCTAGGAATCTTGTGTAGAAGATCTAATAATACTTGATCAATGTTTGTCGGGTTTTATAAATATTAGAAATTCGTTTGCCTAACGAAAAAAGTTCCTGTGTCCTTTTGTTATCCATTACAATAAAAGCGCCGATCTAATTCTTATTCTACACTACACACTACCTCACCAAACCGAAGATTTGTGAACGCAGGCCGCCTAAACGAAAACAAATGGCCGCAGCCTCCAGCCGCTACGGCTGTGGATTACCGCCAGCCACAACCGCCGGACGCTCAAACGAAACCATACCTTTGGGACTCCCTTGAGCACTTCCGGCCCAGCCTTCTGCATCATTGCCATCGAAGGTGATGGTGCATGAAAATGTCGTCCTCCGACACGGGTCGGATATTCTTCTTCCAATTCCCAAAGAAAATTTAAACCAAAGAAAACGTATATCCCAACAATTTTCAACACAAGGGCGCAAATAAAATGACGACCCGGTCTTCCAGCTCAAAGGAGTAAAGCAAGGTTCCGCTTAAACGTGGTCCAAATACGTGCCCGTGGGCAAGAACATCCGAATACTATACGGGCTGAAAATTCATCATTATTTGATATTTAGCGCATTTCTGGGATAGTGGTTCAGTACTCTGAAAGCTCTTTAACTCCTCTCTTGATAGACCTAACGATGTTGGGACAAACTTAAACTAAGAACACGATCAAAATAATAATAATACTTTTATCTAACGAATAAAAGAGAATGTACATATAAAAAAACACTATCGGTAATTGAGGCATAAGAAAGGTACATAAAATTCAACTAGGGAAAAAACCGAAAATCAACTACCCAAGGTACTTTAAAAAAGAAAAAAAAACCTAACTTTAGAATTCTTGCATAGAATAAAAGTTACCCTCTACAACATGTTTTTTAAAATTTCCTTTAAAAAATCTACAGTTATCAGCATTTTTAACGTCATTATCTAATTCATTAAATAATCACCATGCATTATACTTTACGTTTTTGATTTATATGTGAATTTATTAGGTAGCAGTAATATTTTGTATCTAGTGTCGTAGCTATATGAAGCGCGAGTGCTTTGAAGTTTTTTATTATTTTGAAAGGAAGAACCGCAAGCTTTAAATCTGTAAATTCCCGGTAAGGTCAATATTTTGAAATTTCAACACGACTCTGTACATGAAAGACCACATAATGCGGATTGCATATTTTTTAAACACTGACAACGTAGTATTTCGACTACAGTAACAATTTGATAATGACCATAACAATTTCTTCTTAACTTTGTGCATGTATTTTCTATATGATTTCCCCATCGTAAGTTCTCATCAATTTCTAAACCAAACATTACTGAGGAATTGGAGGGTGCAATAGGACCACTTTCATTTTCATGAAGCTTTAAAATACAACAAAATTTGTTTTACTTTGATTTCTAATCAAACAATTCTTGTTAAGAGATACTACACTTTTTTCCACGACCACAATGTGTGGTCGGTCGAGATATTATTTTAGTAGTATAAGAGGTCATTGGAACAAAAAAAAATATAGCAACGATTCAAAAACTGGACCCTGCGGAACACCCCGATCAACTGCCAATGAGCCGTTGCTAATCGCATTTACCATAACACACTGTTGTCGCCCACTTAAATAAGATTCAATCATCATGAGCTTCCATGCCGATCTTCTAATGTCATAACGAATATCGCATACTGGGTGGAGAAATTCATCTAATATGTTAGAACATCACACAACGCAAATCCGCACTTTTGCAATAAATTTTTTGATACGCCAGTATGTCCCGGTGTATTTGAGTTCTTAAGATTTTTAATAAAGTTTAGATATGGGTGACAGAAAAAATGTATTAATACAAGTTGGCCACAGTTATAAACAAATGCTTTGTCAATGTTATTACTAAGGGCTACATTAGTGAAGTGATGATTAAAATTAGTTGCAACTACTTTATCCGAAACTACTTCGCGATTTTTCTTATTTCAACGATTCACAATCTAGTGAAATAGAAATATATGTCTTCAAAATATATTAAGATAATCAGCATCAACATAAGAAAAGAACTGTGTTGTAAAAAGAAACGTCTGTCATTTACAAACAAAATTAATAATATGGGCCCACTATGGGAACATGGCGGAACAGCAGACAGTACTGCAATTTGATATAAAAGTTTTAATTTTAACATACTTTGCGTCCGCTCCGTTAGAAAACTATTTAGACATCCAAATATGTGATCAATGAGCTGGAGTGCCTGAAGTTTCGCCAATAAATAAACCATGATTTACTGATTTGTATTTGATATGATTTTGGTTTTGTACTTCCTATTACTATTTTTTTTTCTTGAGATTTTTTATCATGAGAATAGTAAACAACTGTTGGTATATAATTTTTAGATGCTAATGGTTGTGTTAAATGCTGGAGCTACAATTTCAACCAGTGTCTGTACACAATAAGGGAAAAAAGACAAACTTTTGGTATTGTGTATCATCCTCGATTTCCAAAGTTTGTTACGTTTGGTGACGATCTGAAAGTTTACTTTTATGATGAGGAGACAAAAACACAGGAGAGGGTTTTATCAGCCAGGTTAGTTAATATCAGCCAACATAATATTATAGATTGAAATATGAATATACAAAAGCCTAGATGTTTATACATCCAATGATATTTTTTTCATTTTTACGGTAGAAGAGAATGTAAAATAAGGAATGTTTGTTCTAAAAAAGTACATTAGTTTAATAAATAAAAACAAAAACAAAGCAATTTCACAAAAAAGATTTTTTTTGAACAATACTTAATATAAAATATATCTTTCTCTTCTAGAACTCTAGGCGCATTTTCGTAAGAGCTTGATTAATATTTAACTTAGATAAATCCTCAAAATTAGGAAAAATAAACGTATCATTGGTTTTTCCCGATTTGCGCAAAAAACTGCAGAGAATATTATCTGATTCTCTTTACACAACTTTACTTATAAATTAAAGTTCGTTATTTCTGACAATCAAAATTTTACTAACAGAAAAATCAATCTCTATTATATCACTTCTGCGGAGTCTGCATCATTCTCTTCTTGTAAATACGATTGTTCTCTTGAACAGCCGCTGTCTCTTTCGAGTCTATATTTTTCAGCCATGTCGTCATCACTGTAATTTTCAAGACGCTCAGGTCCCAAATGACTTCCAGAAGCCATAATTTCTGATGTGACACTCTGTCTCGGAGAAGTATCTAATTTTTGTTTTGCCCCTAACTATAGAGATGGTGTGAACTTACCCAAAATTTTATTTCGGTTAATCGGATGTACGAAAATCCAAATTTGATATTATCTGCGTTTGTACCTAATATTTTCTCTAATGTTCCTTTTAGAATTCTAGGAAAAATATCTTTACTTAGAGGTCCTTTGGTTCTTCCTCTCCATGCCCCTTTCATGGGACGAAAGCAATTTACATCTAAAGGTTGTATCTTGTGGGGTGATAGTTTGGGAAAAAAATATGTATTTGATTCCCATTTCTGTACAAGTCTGTATATTTTTTAATGCGATTCATTTTTCTGAAATCAGCTTTAAAAACCACTGCTCAAAAGCTACTTGGTCGAAACCAACCACACTCTGTGCGATGTTACAGGCAACCGCGCGCCGGGACCTCCTTCAGTGCATGTGGACCATAAATGTTCTGATTTATAGACCACATATGGAGGTAGCGTCGTCCTATCTGCAGCTACTGCAAACATAACTGATTTGCAGTTTTTGATGTGTCTATAGTCTTATCGGGGTACTTAGAGGTAGTACTTCGTATTAACACTTTTGTTTTTCCGGGATCATCAACAAAATCAGGCTCATCTTAATTTATCGGGTTGCTCGGAGGTACTTCCTGAAGTTCGTTTTCTATGTTGTCAAAAATTGTCCTATACTATCTCGACTTACAGAAGTTCTTGCTCTTTTTACGTTGTCGCACAGTCTTATTTTGATATCATTTTTATAACTTTTTCATAAATAGGTTTATTCTTTTAAAACTGAAGGATTAGTTTTCCAATTCTATCCAAATACGATTTTACAATTAATTTTGTCTTCTTCTGTTTCAAATGGAAAACCCCTATCGGAAGCAGCAGTAATGGCGGCCACAATATAGTTTTCTTCAGCTTCAGAAAGGAGCTTGGTATAATGCTTCCTACAAATTTTTCGAGGTTTTCTATTTGGCGAAAAAAAATTATATTTGGCTTCACAAATGTATAATCTACTTATAAGAATTTTTATGATATTTAGTTACATTGTCATCTAAAAGTAACTTAGTCTTAAAAAAATGGTTCTTTACCTTTTTTTTACTTTCGTTAGGTACAAAAATAACACCAACACATCATAGAACATGGTACAGCATATAGAATTGGCATTTAGCAACCTCTCTGCTGCTCACACCTAGATGGCTCATTATCTATTTCTTCTCCGCCGTAAATTGTTCCAAATTACCTCCTTATTCCAAGTAACCCCGAATCAGTGTTGCCAGGTCTGGTAAAATTTCTCCAAATCTGGTGATTTTATGCAAAACCTGGTGATTGGTGAAAACTTTTCCAAAAAAGTACCTTTCTGGTGATTTTTTTAAAGATCTCTGGTAATTTTTTCTTTAGCAAAAATCGAAAAGTGTAGTTTTTTATTAAATGCACGTTCATTTAATTAGTGCAGTTAATGTTCCTTTTACTTAATGCTAGAATTGACACTTTGATCGCTGTGTTTCTAAATGTGGAAATTGATATCAACGAATTAGATAGGGAATTTAGATTATTAAAATATTAGATATATTTGACTTTTATCTAGAAATGATGGGATTTTGAAGACAAGTCTGTTGTTCGAAAAGAAACGATGAATATCTAGTTTTTCCAGAATTATCAAAATTTATTAGCTTTCCCACATTGAAGTTTATGTGCAGAAAGGGTTTTCAGCATTATAAGTTTTAATAAAACCAAATTGCGTATCCACTGTGGAAACAACCTTGCTGTCTGCCGTTTGGTATTGTTGCGAATTTATCTCTAGTTATAGCTAGAATAATATATTTATTATTTATTTTAATGAAGTAGATTTACCTTAATTTTTATCCATGTAACGACTATGATAGTGTCAAAAATCGTTCTCGAATGTTCTGTTAGGCTTATATCTTTTCACCCTGTAGTATCTAGATTATTCTAGAATTTTCTAGATCATTCCATCCTTTTTTAAAGGGTATATAAGCGCGCCGCGAGGCTATATTTTGATTCAGTTTAGTTTGAGATTTCAATTGCCATTCAAGTCTGGATGAATCACTGGAAGTTGGATCTTAATCCCTCAAAAACTCAAGCTATTATTTTCACAAAAAATAGTAGAATCCCTACTGCTTAAAAGTCAAAATTCAAAGACAGGAGATTAATTGGTATAAGCAAATTAACTATTTGGGAGTAATATTTGATAGAGGCCTTAGGTGGTCTGCGAATACTGACTATAGTATTAAGAAAGCTAGAGGTGTTCTAGCTCAATTATATTCATTATTGCACCAAAAAAAGTAGTCTTAATATTAAAAACAAGATTACACTTTTTAAACTCTATATTAGACCAATTCTAACCTACGCTTCACCCACGTGGAGTACTCATCACAAAAACCAGTCAAAAAGACTTCAATCGCTCCAAAATAAAATAATCAGGATCATTCTAAACGCGGACAGATTCATCAGAAACTCAATTCTCCACAGGGATACAAACCTTGAAAGCCTGGGCGACTTCATTAACAAACTTAATTCAAATTATTTCATAAGGGGCGAACTTGCTAACAATGACCTCATTACCAAAACTCATGACTTCTCCCAACCACGTAACAAATACAAGCTCCCTAAAGACTGTCTTTTACCTAGAATTTAAACTATCCCCCTTCCTATGACTTTTTCCCCTATCCTTACAATTTGATTGTTTTCCCGAGGAATGAAGAGATGTAATAGCCATTCGGCTGACATAAGAATCGAAGAGGACCCCGAACACATATTTTGATTTAGTTGTATTTGAGATTTCCAGGTGTTAATAAGCTGACATTGACAAGTTTAAAGTTACCTTAGTTACGATTGTTAGATATAACCTGTGTTTACCTGTGATACCTGTGTTTTGAATTAAAGGAGTGCATTCAGAAACTACGCGTTTGTGTACCGGTCAATCCGGAACAGTATGTTACATAACAAGAACGTTAATATCTACCGATTTTAATTGTTAAATTGTTTTGATTTTTCTGTAACTGATCTCTTTGTTAAGTAAATACACCAACGATATTTTATAATAGTTAAAATATCTTTGTAAACATTGTCTTGGTACTTGATCATTTGAAAGTTTTGATTTTACCAACAGTGTTTGCTATGTGTGTATATGTTTTGTGCCATTTTATAATAAAAAATATATATTTTAACAAGATGTGTGGTTATTTTTTAATTCTAAATTCATTTATTATCTACATACCCCCCCATGACTACATCTGGTGATTTTCTGGAAACTTTTTTAGGCAAATCTGGTGGTTTCTATTTTTTCAGCGTGGCAACATTGCCCCGAAGGACGGTACATTTTTCTCCTAAAAACGAATTTTTAGTGTATGTCCACAACGGCGCACTGCACATTGCACTGTACGCTGTACCGCACGCTGCACCACATAGCCTCGCTTCGGTGATGTAAATATACATTCAAATGTAACGGTTCATAAAAACTCCTCGTCCAACATACTGCACTTAGCCTTTCTCATTTCATCCTCGCACATGGAAATTAAACTTAGTATTTTGCTTTGCCTCGCAGATCGCACAACGATGAATAAAGGAAAATTAATTATTTGCGTGTTTGTAAGAGAAACAATTTGGAATATAAATACACAAAAATTATTAAAACTTAATTTTCATTAACAAATCATAAAAAGAATTACAGGGGATCTTCTATACAGAGGCCTAGTAAATTGTAGTTTCACGTTGTATACCAGCAAGACTGGGATGGCTTTGATTTAACCCTTCTAAAATAAAAAAAATATATGTTAGTAGATTTTAATCTGAAATACACAGGGGGTGTATGGATGGGGTTAACAATAGAATCAAATGAACTGTAGATTTAATTCTCGAGAAAAAGTTATATTATGAAAAAATGTTTCTTGTCAAAACATATCATTTTCAAGTTAAAAACGTTAATTTGGCTCATTTTAGTAGATTAGGCTTACTTTATTTATTATACTTATTATTAGAAAAAGCTGCATAGAAAAGTTGTTTAAATACAGTCCATTTAGTGTGTAATTCTTGTAATGTATTGAACGTGTATTTTGTAAAGGTATTTTGATGTATACAGGATGTCCCACACACGCGGTATAGAGCGCAACTTAATTGTTTTAAAATGAAGACCCTATATACATAATAAAACATAGTCCGAATTTAGAAATATCTGCATATATATTTGTATTTTTTTATAAAATAAATTATATCTCAAAATGCAATTGTTTATGTGAATCGACCTTTAAGAATTGAAATTTTAAGATTTTGAGATACTGTAAAATCTAAACGGCTTAAAGCAAAACGAATTGCGCGTTTCTATTATATTTGTTTTTGTGTCTCTTTCTTGTGGAATTAAATTTCAGTCTAACCAAAAGTTAACATACATACAAACTAAATGTTATATGCTTTAATACGATGGAGTATTAATATCACGAGGCCATACAAAAATTAAGATAAAATGATCCTGAAAACTTAGAAGTTATCATTAGATCTAAATTTATTATAACCTAAATATATTATAACCTACATATATTATATAGGATGTTCTAAAAAACATTGAAGTTGCAGCTTTTTTGCGACATCCTGTATAAATAAAAATCAGGTATCTTTCCTATTGTTAATTATATGTGTGGACATCTTGCATATTTCAAATTAAAATCTATGGATTTATATTTTACATTTATTAAAAGAGCTAAAACAAAGTTATCACAATCAAATCTTGCTGGTACATGAAATGATAAACAAATAGTTTAATTATGTTTTGCACTATTAAGCTTCTCTAAAGAAGGGTCTTTTGAAGGACTATATTTCCAATACAGTACCTAGGATACACTTTGCCGAACATTTATTAACCCTAAATCGTTATGTACGTGTTGAAAATGGAGGTTTTGTTTTGAAGCATCATAATGATTAGTAAGCAGAATGTTTGTAAAAAACCTAGTTATTTTTTATAAAAAGAACCATTGTTTCTAATAAAGGTAGTTTTTGAAAGATTGTCTTCGTTCAGTTAATGCCACCATACATTTTTAAAACATTTTAGTGACAATCCTGAAACGCATGATGGTCATATGTCGAGAATTTTCGCTGCGTGTTTTCATCCCAAGAACAATTATGAACTGTTGACTGGAGGGTGGGATGATGTCGTGCAATTTTGGGACCTTAGACAACCGCATGCTGCAAGGCACATATCTGGAGTACACATGTGTGGGGAAGGAATCGACATGAATCAGAAAGGAACAGAGGTAATTAAGTTATCAGCTTTAATTCTATTCTATATTCATTAATAAATAAAAGACGCACCAAACTTTTGTTTAATTTACTACAAATTTGCCTGATTCTTACTCATCTACAGTGGTTATAGCATATGGCTAGCTATAACCCCCTGCCAGCCCCCGCAGTGCGATGGGGTCCACGTGCTAGGGGACCCGGCAGATGATGCGCAATAGAGCCCAAGAACACTTATGGATAACTTTTTTTTCTTTGACCATCAGTTACTATGAATGACCTTTTTTGCATATGCCGCTAAAGCAATAGAAAATAAAAACCAAATGGATGTAACGTACTCATGTACTGTAGGCGTTCAACAAGGTCAGTCATGCGATACTGCTTGTAGATTGGCTGAGTGTGGTGTCTCTTAATATACTTGTGACTTTTTTAAAGCTTATTTGCGGACGTCATTAAGCTGTTAGAGAGAGATAACTCGTAAGGAAGATAGTAAAAGTTACAACTAGATGTAGATAAAGTTTATGTTTGGTTTCAACGCAATAAAATGCGGGTAAATGCCGTATAATGGTATGGATAATTATATCCAAGACTACAATTTAAATGGTGTGAAACTGGAAAGGAGAAAAAAAAACAGAAGATTTATATGTTACATTTTTTTAATTAATTTAAAGTTTAGTAATCATTTTATACATATTGTTAACAAGGCTTACAAATCTCGTGATTTTATTATAAGAAATAGCAGGAGTTTTGGAATACTTACCATTATTCGTCTCTATAATATTCTAGTGAGGCCACATCTTGAATACGCATGTCAAATTTGGATATCATCAGCAACAGTACACATAACAGACTTTCGAATCGCCTTATGGAAGGCAGACCTCTGTGCTTTTAACATAAGTAGTTCCACGTGTTCGGTTTAGCTGCTTTATTTCGGGGGGATGCGGGAAACACAACAGCTTAGTGTGGATACCAGCGACCCCTCTAAAAGGGGAGCAGAAACTGGAAAGGAGAAAAAAAAACAGAAGATTTATATGTTACATTTTTTTAATTAATTTAAAGTTTAGTAATCATTTTATACATATTGTTAACAAGGCTTACAAATCTCGTGATTTTATTATAAGAAATAGCAGGAGTTTTGGAATACTTACCATTATTCGTCTCTATAATATTCTAGTGAGGCCACATCTTGAATACGCATGTCAAATTTGGATATCATCAGCAACAGTACACATAACAGACTTTCGAATCGCCTTATGGAAGGCAGACCTCTGTGCTTTTAACATAAGTAGTTCCACGTGTTCGGTTTAGCTGCTTTATTTCGGGGGGATGCGGGAAACACAACAGCTTAGTGTGGATACCAGCGACCCCTCTAAAAGGGGAGCAGACGCTATGAACGTATGAAGCCTAGTTGTTCCTGCATTCTATCCTGTTCGTCCGCCCAGTTCTATATATAATATTAGCGTAATGACCGTTATGAGACAGGAGTAGGAGGGGTAACGGGATAGTTTGAAAGAAAAGGTCATCTCGTGATACCAGTAGTACTCTCAAGGTGCTTCTAGTGGAAGTCAAGATGCATCAGAAGGATTTTATAAAAAAGGAAAAATTTATATATTTCGAATATACGAGGTGTAAATTATCTGGGAGGGTTGCCCCAGCTCCGACTTATCCTCAGACGAAGAGCAATCTGGCATATGCAGTAGTATCCACGCCAACAATCTAAAAACAACAGTACCCATAGACTATACAGGGAAAGTTCAAAAACGTTTTTTTAAATATTTGTATGTTAAACAATACAATGTGTAACCATTTGTGGTATCGTACAAGAGTATGTTAGATAGCTTTAAATTTAAAACTTTATTGGAAAGGAGAAATAAATATACTGTATTTTTTATATTCTTTATTGTAAACTACATACAAGGGCTGGGATTTTATTGGTAGCATTAGTTTTAATGTACCAAAGATTTAAACAGAATTTTGAATGTAGATACCTTTTATCTAAAGGTAGGATATTTGTCACCAATAGATCGAATGATGGCTGTATGTTACACAGTGGCCCCTAGCTGTAATATTGTAATCGCGCTGTTTTTATCCATAAATCAGACTTGGGCACCCTCGCCGTTTCCTTTTTTGCCCTTCCTGACAAATTTAAACAGACAGATGACTTTTTTTGGTGTGTTTTAGTATGTGTGGAAAAATATTATTTTACAGTTGCGCCTCTATCACCTGGCTACGTGTCTGATATCTTCCAAATTGATTTTAAGAGACTAAAATCTTTGTTTTAAGATAAAATTTTACTGGCTTAGGACTTACGTTACTCGGTAGCTTAGCCTTAGTTTCTTATTTCAATTCTTTAAATGTACAGTGCACTCGGCTAATTGTGACTACCGGCTAAATGTGACTCATCGCCATTTCTCTATAAATAAGTTAAGTATTGAGGATCCGGCAACGCCGCCTTTGAATCCTGTCGGGTACGTATTTCCTGTTTGTCGATGGCGGGTGCATCGTCGAAGGTCATTTGCAAATAAGGTAAATATATAATATTTCATGTTCATAATGTATCATGTTCCTCGAAGCACGCTGATTGCTAGATGCAACGGATGGAAAAACAGGCCAGTTTCAAGAAGAGATCATCCTGGAAGAGTGCCAGATCTATCGCAGAAGACAGAAACAGAGTTAGCTCTACACTTAGAGACATTAAATAACTGGGGATTCGGGCTCACGCGAAAGGAAGTGTTGAATACCGTAGGTGTTTTCGTGCAGCAAAACAATATAAACACAAGATTTAAAAACGGAGTACCAAAGAAATATTGATTTATTGGGTTTTGCAAGAGATATCACTTGTCATGTAAGAAACCCATCAAGAGGCAAAGTATTCGTACCCTCAACGATTTAAATTTGCTTGACCGCCCACAACTAATTTTCAACCTAGACGAAACATCTTTATGCAGTGATCCTTCAAACACAAAAGTGGTTGCGCAAAGAAACAAGCCAGTTTTTAGACATACTCATGGCACGGGAAGAAGCAATACCTCAATACTATTCTGTGTATCAGCTTGTGGTGATAAATTGCCACCATTTATATTGTACAAAGCCAAAAATCTTTGGGACGCATGGGTGCCAGAAGAAGCATTTCCGCACACCGGATACGCTGCAACAGCACACGCGGTTGGATAACAGAAAATGCATTTCATACCCGGTTCAAAAATCATTTTTTAAAATTCTGCCCAAAAGAACGCCCGCTCTTGCTTTTGTTTGATGGGCATACATCACATGTATCCATTGATCTCATAAAGTTGGCACAAGAAGAGAATATTTGTTTGCTAAAACTCCCACCACATACTACACATACTGCAGCTACTTGACGCAATACCATTCGGAGCTTTTAAGAAAAAGTGGGATGAGGAAGTAACACTATGGCAAAGAGCACATTATGGTATTGCTCATTGCAAGGCAGATTTTTCTATTCTGGCAGGAAAAGTCTAGAGCAATATGCCAGAAAATTTAATAAAAAGATCTTTTCAGGTCACTGGCCTTTATGACGAGAGGATGCCTAACGAAAGTCCTATTAACCGGAAAGCGATTAAGACTTCTAACTTTACGTCAATTAATACAGATCAGTCCAAAAATAACGAATTTCAACAGCAACAGATAGAGAAGATAAATGAAGGAAGTTCCACAAAACCCGCTCGTGCATCCACATCTAAAGATACTACTGAATTCATAAGCAGAGTGAAGAAAGAAATGTTTCTTTTGAAGAACTATTATTGACAAAAATAAGACCAACAAGCGCGCCAGTAAAAAAGAGAAAAGTTTTAAATAACCTCGCAGATTTTATTACTAGAGACGATTATCTTAAGCAACTTAGAATCGGTGGCGGCTAGGAAACAGAGAAAAGTCGTAAAATGCAGAAATATACAAGAAAGCGAAAGTAGTGATTCCGAAATAGAATATGAGTCTGAACATAGCGATAACACGGATGAATATGACGGTGTAAGTAGTATGAATGAACTGGTATAGAGGCTGAAAATGAAAAAGAAGGGTACTATCAGTTTGATCTTTCCTTAAAAGCCAGTTCATGGATTATTGCCACTTATGCCACAAAAAAAAAACATTAAGGCATTTCTTAGGTAAAGTTTTGGAAGTGTCAGATGAAAGCGTCAAAGCAACTTTTCTAAGAAAGAAAGGTGAATATTTTATTTGGCCCCATGTTCAAGAACTAGATAATATCAGAACAGAGGATGTATTGCGAGTAATACCTCCTCCCAGTGAAGACCGCCGCGGGAGATTCCGTTTCTGTGTTCAGTTCGATCAACTTTCTGTTTAATAAATTTTGACTTATTTACTTTTCAATGTTTCTGTATTTTTTTATGATTGTTTCAAAAAAACAAAAATGAATTTACGTTTTAGTTTATATTTATAGTCGTTGTAGTTTAAACAGTTGTTTATTTTTGAATACATAACTTGAAATGCTCTTGTAACGTTCACTCTATGTTTATTTATGCATATGTGTGTTCTATCATCTAAGTTAAATAATTGTAACTTCTAATATATCACAATTAAAATAAATCAGCATAATACATCCAAAGGCGTAGTTTAGCGCACTGTTACAATTACACCCAAAAGGTGTCACATTTAGAATTTTACATAGTTTAATTGTGACACCTCATAAAGTTAAAAAAAAATAATTTATATTAAAAATAATTTAAAAAAAATGAGAATAACAACACATTTATCATTTTGAGATATTCTCATAATATTTTAACCTATAAACGCTCTAAAGATGTGTTACAGTAGGTGCGTGTCAGTTAAATTGTAAGAAACGACGAAAAGTATGTCACAATTAGCCGAATTCACTGTATTTCTATACTATATTCTTCTATTTTTTTATATGCATTTAATTACTATTCTCACAGCGTTTGTGAAGTGTAAAATAAATAAATCAATAAATAAATAATTAACCAATTCTTTAACAAAATATTTTAGTCACGTTCAACCCAAACTGGTAAGTAGCTTTAAATTAATGAGGTCAAAAGATTCATGAATTTTCCAGGATCGTCACTGGCTGTACAGATTTAACAAACATTTATTATGGCGGAGCTTAGCTTAATGTGCAGCATGAAACATAATATATTTTTTTCTATCTTATGATGATGGGTATCACATTAAAGAGTTTATTGCTGCTCAATCTTAATTTTTGTAATGAAAATTGCTCAATGAAGTGAGTGAGAAAGAAATGTATTTCACATTTGTGAATGTATTTATTAGTTAGCTGTCTGAAAATCTTAAAGCTATATTAGAAACTGTAAGAATTATATAAAATGTTTTTTCTACAACTGCTATGAAAACATCCAAAAACACACAACCAGCAAGGTCTGAACATATCTAATTTCGCATGTCATAAGAAGTCAGATCCAACGGCTCAAACTGGTTCGTCATTGGTCAGTTCCCGTGTACAAAATACAGCCTATTTCGTATTTTATACAATGATATATGACTGGTGTATGCTCAGTTACCGTCTTTTTGTATTACACTTTCAATTCAATGTCAAAGTGTTAAAAATATTTAAAATATTTTTATGTCATTTAAATTTACATTATCATGTGTCAAATGGAGAGTACACAGTGAGTTTAAGTGTATGTCCCAATTCTAGTCGCAGAAAAATAAGTTTTCCTTTTCCCATTCATATGACTTGTGGCACTCAGCTAAGTCTGGTATCATCAATCTGTCACATTTATGTGAAAAAATCTGTTTTCAAAACATGTTATACAATGCACTATTATTTACTTATTTACACTATCGCCGATTTTGTTGATTTTTTGTATACAAGATTTTGGGGTCCAGATCACGAGGTAACGGATTAGCACCAGGTAAGGCGCCGTGGGCATCAACAATAAAGTCCTAACAAAAAGGGTGATCAACACTAATCAACAGCGAAGTGCATCACTGGCGGAAGTCTAACATTCGGTATTGGTCCCCGAATGCAAATTACACTTCGCTGTTGTTCGCTTTTTGTCTAAGGCTTTAACGACGATGTCCACGATGTTACCAGTCCACCTAGTGCCTTTGCGCTCCTGTTGGTATCCATCCACCTACCTATGTAACAAAAGTGTTCACAATTAATTAGTATCAATTGGTGTTGTTTCTCTTTAAAGTTGTATCTCGATGATTATTCCTGATGTCAAGATGCCAATATGAAAGAAGCAAAAAGCATGAAATATGGCTGTTTTTTAGTATTCTCCAATTTTCTAGATAAAAAAGGCCTGAAAACAAAAAGAGAGTTTATAATTTCGTGTAGTAGTTTCATACAGAACCAGTGAATTTTCATAAAAAAGAAGAAAGAAGAAAGTAAAATGGGTTTATAATGTTTATGAACTTTGAGGATGAATAACTCAAAAACGATACGTGACCCCAAAAAATAGACTTTGGATTTCAAAATCCGAAATATACAAAAATAACAAAATCGGCGACGGTGTAAAAAATAAATAATTACCTTTTTTTTTAAACACGATATCGTAAATAGTATACATGCAAGTGTTTCAGGTCTTAACTTGCTCATGGCAGAAAGAAGACCCTCTCCAAGTGTTTGATTATGCAAGTACCAAAAGGATGTATTGCTTAGAGCCAGATATTTATAATTCGAAGGTAAATAATTATTTGATTTTTTTTATTTCACAAATAAATTTTATATTAAACATACATATTTTAGGGTACTTTTTGACAGCTTTGTAATTTTTATTCCACTACGTATCTATACTCTACTTATTTCGACTATTTATCTATATTGTTATTTTCTAATATATGATCTTTACTAATAATAAAGATATTTTAAATTTGTTGAGAAGATGTTTATTTTACTTCATGTACAGTGTCCTTGAAAAAAATCGAATCATATAGAATTCTTTTTATTAGGTTAACTTTGTCAAACTTAAGTATAGATAATAACAAAAATTGCTTATTTGAAAATAGTTACATGACTTGTGTTACTTGTCAAAATTGACATTTCTTTATAAAAATCTCAAAAAAGAATTTATTTGGAAAAATATGAAAAAGTTTTATTAAGAAAACTTATTTATTTTTTGTTTTACAAATCTATATCTACATATTATATTGTCAGAAATTCAAATATTTAATTTTTATAACTTTTTCTTATTTTTCGAAAATACTAAAAAATAATAATTGTCTAACAATAATATAGGTAACTTAAATTCCATTTGAGTAACTTTACCAGCATCAGTAATCCCTAAATATTGCCCAAAGACTGTTGTTTTTGCGAAAAAAATTAAGTTTTCTTTCCACGTTTCGATACAAAATTGGCGTGTTTTAAGAATTTCAAGTAAATAGATGTCCTAATACAAAAAAATAAAAATAACGATTAAGTAGTGTTATCAAAATGTTAAACTATTTGTAAAATATGTAAGTGGCTAAAAATATTTAAGTTAAACATTATACCCCCAATTACCTAGGTTTAAGAATTAAACGAGTTCTAGTTACCATGGCAATTAATACTCTCAGTTCTCCAGTTATGTTTTTTATATGTCTCTGTCATTTTTGTAATTGCAACAACTTGAAAAAGTATTTGTTCCATTGTTTCATTTCTCAATTTAACCTATAACTGCCTAGTTAGACAGGTAGAAATTTAAATCTCCTTATTGAATACAGCTGTAAAAATTTGAATTGCTAGATTTGGACATACATAAAAAACATTTTTTGAAGTCGGTTAAAAAAAGATTCCATATGATGTGATGCGAACTTTTTCAAGGACACTGTATATTTTCTTTTCTGAGGATCAAATAAACAATGATAATGATTTGTAGTTATACTGTGGAAAATATGCTACCAAAGACTTTCTTGTGTGCGCTGGATCTGACCCAAATCTCATTCGCATTGTGGACTTACAAACTACCGCGGTAAGTATACCCTATATATCCTTCTTGCAATTGGATGGATCCAATTGACCTTCCATACTACATGGGAGACATTTGTAATGTAATTCGATTCTTCAATCATTTTTTGCAAATTCGTCAATGACGTCGTCATAAAAACGTCGATGCTCCGACATATTTTGGAGAAGTTTATTTTGAATAGGCAACAGCGATGTATGCCCTGTTGAATTTCTCACGAAATTTTTTATACGTTTAAGTGTTGAAAAACTGCGTTCTACTGATGAACTTGTTCTTGAACTTCACACAATTTCGACACTTCGGTGTAGGCATCTTCCAGCTCCTTGTCTCTTAAAAATTGCATTAGTTCCTTAGCGTTATTTTTTGCACTAATGTCATCAGTTTCGTAAATCACTTTTAGTTCAGATCGCAGTAACACTCGGTCGAATAACTGGCCATAATAAAGAAGAAGAGATTTAAACGCATCTTCTGGAAAAAATTTTATTTAAATGCTTCAAAATTGCAGAGCTCGAGGAATTTAAAATCATTTAAACCGTTAAGTCTATAGTTTATTTGTTGCTGAATTTGATCGATTATTTCATAAAAGAGGCGTCTGTATGATGTTCGAACATCTCCCATCTTGTCTATTCGAAGACGCTTGGCTTGTGGCTCTACATTTAACGTCATCGTTTTCTCCCAAAATAGGTCAAGTCATCTCTTTTTTGGCTTAACATGGACGTAAAATCATCCACTTTTTTTAGGCAAAAAGCAATATCATTTGTTTTGTAATATATTAAAAACATTGTCCGAGAATGGAAATATTTCTGAAAATATGTTCAAATAATTAAATTTAAAATCTCATTTCAGACAGTCCAAAAACCCCCTCGAACTATTTCTCGCTTCTGAGTCCCACGTTTCATTATTTTCTATTATATTCTCAAATAGTTCAATCAGTGATTCACGATTTTCAGATACTGTTGACACAAGTCTTCCACTATAGTTCCACCTAGTAGGAGCTACTTTGGGCAATCGTTTGTGGACAATGGAGTCCAAAGCTTGTGTACGTTTTGTTGACTTGGAAAAAAAAGCAGCCATGCCACTTAAAGTAACGAAAAATACTTTACACTCTTTAATGTGATTGATGGACTGGGATAAAACTAAATTTGATTGATGAGCAAAACAATGGACAAACACAGCACTTGGGAAAGTTTCTCGAACTTTAGCTTGCAGACCCCCTAATTGTCCCGCCATCACTGCAGCTCCATCATAGCTTTGAGCAACTAATTTTTTCTCTCCATTAATTTCTTTAGTAACGTTATAAACTACGGTATATAATACATCTGCTGTACGATTTTCGGACACATTCTTAAAACCTAAAAATCGCTCTTGAATACTTCCGTCTGTTTTAACGTAACGTATTACTATAGATAATTGGCTAAAATTAGTGGTAGCAGATGTTTCGTCCAGAACAATAGCAATGAACCGCGCTTCGCCAATCTCCTGCTTAATTCTTTTTAGAATAATGGTTGCAACAGGGGAAATTAAATCATTCTTGAATCGATTAGACGATTCCGCGAAAAACGCTAGACTGCTCTAAATGATTTTTTAAGCAATCATCATATTTAGCCATTAAACTAAGTAAATCTTGAAAAGGTCCTCTATTTGAAGAAACCCTCGTCATGACCTCTAAATCCCAAATCGTGCTGTCCGAGAAAACAAACAACATCTATAAGTCTTCTTAATATTTGCCTATTTTTATCGACTAGTTCTTGTGTTGGCGGTGACTAACTTCCAACTGTTTATTAAGGGCGTGTTCAATTCTGGTTTTGCCGAAGACTTTTTCTTTTATGACAGCCTGTAAATACGCTTTGGACATAATGTGTCTTTTTACAGCTTTGTGGAAATTGTTTAAATCGGAAAAACCAGTTTTATTCCAGAGACCTTTTTCATTTTCAAAATGTAAAAATGGTCAACAAAATAATTTACTTATATTTTCGCACCCTGTTAGCCATTTAAATTGTTCGTATTGTTTTTCAGGATAAAAATGTCTAATACAGTTTTTCATTTTTGTGGTTAAATTTTTCATAGGCGGTTTTGCCCTTCCTTTATAAATTATTTGAAGCTTATCAGCGAAGTTTAATGTTGAAAATCCCTTTATTATTAAGACACTCACCATACATTCACACACACACTCTTCTTACTAAATTTTCCAACATTTTCAACGTTATTACCGACAGCCGAAGTTGATGGTATTTGCATACCCGCGTCCATATTATTGTCTTCCATATCGCACCATGCACGTTCAAATAAAGAATCTACTCCAACGATAGCTTCCGTCACCACTTAAAGCGCCTGACACCACTTAAAGTCGCCTGACTGAAACGCAAAAATTGCAAACAGCCGGTGGAAAGTTCAATAACCTCTGGCTCGATTCACAGGAAATCAAGCATACAGGACTTGGCTGCAGAGAAGCTAGCAGACCGCATAGGTTCTATTCGATATTCTATTGTGGCTGGGTCGGAGTCACGGCTGCATTTATTATGGGCTTGATAATTAAGATAATATTTTAGCACTGCTTCCCTTGCTTCCATGGACTGCCCCTGATGGGAGATCTTTGTCTTTCTTTAGATATAAATAAAAAATGTCTTCAAAGCGAAATAGCATCAAATTGCAAATAATTCTACTGTTCTGTGTTGCCTGATGCTTGACAATGTCAACATATTTTTCTAGACATTGGCACATTTATAAAGTACCAAGAGTCACATAAACAAGGAATACCTATTTTGAGATTCTCTTTCCTTACATTTTTATAGAGTTCAAGCCCTGGAATCCTCTCGTTGACTGTGATGAAGAAAGGAGGTCATCTACCCCAAAATCTTCGGATATATTTGCTGCTTCTTTGCATTTGTTCAGAAGTTTTAATATAGTAGATATGTGAGGAGTTAAAAGTAATATTGGAGATTTGTTTTTCAAGGATGACATTTTCCATGAACTTTCAACAGTGTGCGTTTTGTTAGAAACTCAATGTTCACTGTGAAATTAAAATCAGAGAGAATAAAAATTGATTTTAACTTTAAGAAAATTATAGGTATAATAATGTTATTAAAAGTAAAAGCATCCATGTCATTGACAATGGGCACATTACAAATTTAACAAACAAATAATTAATAATAATTTGAGGTTCCTCAGTTACTATTCAAACGGCTGTTTTGTGCACTTTGTCTAGTTCTTAGTACTAAAATAATGGTATGGAATTAAATTGAATTTAGTGGTGTTGGAAATATAAATCGCAGCATACCACAATCTAACGTAGATTTTTGAAAATGTAGGGAATATTTAAGAATATACCGACTGCTTTAATAAAAATTGTAAGATAATATAGCTGTTAATGAATTGATGTCGCCCGCTTCTTTGAGAAAAAATGCTCATAACAATAATAAAAAAGTTATATTGTATTAATAGGCCCGCAAATCTTTCGTTTTGGGATACGTGATCTTAAAAATAGAGGTTTTTTTAATTTTTCTTAGACGGTTCTACATGTTAAGGTAAATCTGTAGGTACAGATGTTATCAATGCTTCATTGCAAAAATATATTGATTTCAATAACGCATGCATCGTTGCAATCAATATATTCTTTAAATTTAAACGGTGGCGAAGATGTACAATTTTTCACCAAAATCACCATCCGAGAATTTTGAAGATATTTGCGTTTTAGAGTCCTTATATTACGTTTTAGGGTCACCGGAATTACATTTTGGTGAAAATTCAATATGGCGGTCTTACAAATGTTAAAAAACATTATTTAAAAACTACTTATCGAATGGCCCTTATATTTTGCACAAAATTCAAGTGATCTAGGAATAAACGGCCAAACTGGTATGAAGCCTCAAACAAAATGGCCGCTAAATGAAATGTTTAAAAATTTCACCGCCAAAAAAATACTTATCGAATTTATTGAAATTTTGCACAAAATTTTAATGTGAAACAGGAATAAGCCGGTAAAATTTTAGTGACGTTCTTTGATGACAAAATAAAATGGCGGCCTGATTAATCTATGAGAAATTATCGGCAAAATTCTAATATCTGAAGCCCTTTTCATGGCGGAAAATAATTAATGTAAATTTATTAAAAATAAATAATAATACCAATAATAAATTTAAAACAAATAAAAAATCGGCAAATTCGCCTTTACTTCATGGTGAATTTCACTACAAATGGAATTTTACCGAATATTTAAACATTTTATCCTCTTAATTTAATTTAATCCATATAGTTCTTTGGTAATACCTTAAAAAACTGAAATAATTTACAGTTTATAGGATTTTAGGGAGACTATAAAATCTAAACGGTTAGATTTAAAGAAAAACAAACGGCACACTATCTTATTTTTTTGTGATTTAAGTCGTGATACTATATTTTTGTTTTATAAAAACTGATTAGAAATATTCGTAAAATAGGAATATGTTTTATTATCTATATAGACTCCTCCATTTAATATTAATTTAACCCCTATATCGAGTGTTTGAGACATACCGCATGAATAAAAATATCTTTACAAAATACACTTTTTTTAAGCAAATAAAGTAAGCGTAACCCGACTAAAATTTACCAATTTAAGGATTCTGAACGTGAAAATAATATATTTTTTGAAAAGATGCATTTTTAAGAAGAATAATTTTTCCCTAAAATCAATTTTTGGTTCATTTGGTGGTATTGTTAACCCCATTCGTGAAAACCCTTATATTTCAGATTAAAGTCTACCAAAATATATTTTACTCATCTTAAATGGCCCAAATCAAAATCCTCCTCATCAAATCTTGCTGGCATACAAGCTTAAAACTGATATTTTATTTATTTGTTGCGCTACTAAGGTTCTATAAGGAGACGGTCATATGATTTTGACGTCCAATTAGGAATCACTTCAGGAATAAAATACTTGTTTTGTAAGTTTTCAAAAATGTTTACTTTATATATAAATAATAACATTAAGGTTGAAGAGACTTTTCAAAAGATGTGCTAGCTGATTGACCTCTTTTCCATATATATTTTTTTTCGCCCAATCGTTGTATGATTTTTTTTGACTGGTACAAAAAGAAAGAGGTATTAAAGATTTGCACTATTTCAAAATAAGAACAGCATTTTTGGATTGCATGAACAACACGTTAAAAACGGTTGTTAAATCAAATTAAACGTCATTAAAAATATTATGTGCAATAGCAAAGATACGGTAAAAACATCTTTAAAAATAAAAACCTAAAATTGCTATTAAATTAAAACTAACCTACTAGATTTCCCATTTTTTTATAATTTCATCTTTTTTATATATGGCTAACAAACTTACACTAACGTGCTAGTTTTTACCAGTTTATTTATAATTCTATCTGTATCATTTCAGTTCCATTCCCAAAAGAGACCTAAAAGTTTTAATTACTCTTTTTATTAAGAAGTTAGGATTAAGAATATTTGAGATTTAGCTCCAGATCTAGATTTGGATAATCAATGTTAAACATCGTAGCGCGCGGCAAGTACTTGTATGGATGACCACCTAGGGAAGACCGTGCTCCGTCATGAGACGGGCTGTTAACAATACGTTGTATGTATTGTTGCGATACAATAACGACCGTGTACTACTTATAAAGGTTACAATAATAATTGATTATCATTTTATTCTTCCCTACATCAAGGTTTGCAAATACGATGAATAGTTTTTTTGTTACAAGTTCAATAGAGACTCTAAACAAGAACCTACTAGGCGTGTACATTTACAATTTTGTTAGTAACGATTAATGCAAAATACTTCTGTGGTATTGTTTGGTCAAAGACTCGTACACGACGATATGGTTCATTAAATCTCGTTTTTCCTTGAGTAAAGTGACCATTTGTCCTGCCATTTTCAACATGCGTCCGTCATTGGCCAAAATGTCCTCCATTACATAAATGTTCCGGAAAGCGTGTCTCATTGTCCTTTGAATTGTCCGTTTTCTGAATAATATCAGGCAAAAGACATTACCTTTTTTTTTTTTTTGTTATTTTTTTTTAGTTGTAAGATATTTTTGGTTCCTATATATTTTATTATCTTCCTCCTTCAGTAGCCTACCCAGCAGCTAAGCTAAGTCGGATTTTGATGATACATTTAGTTATAATTGGATTATGTGCGAACCTATCGTGCGTATAGGGGGCCCTTTGTCGAAGATCGCAGGGGGACCAACATTTTTCGTTATGCTACTGACCCTCATTGATTGCTCTGAAATAGTATAATTGTTATTGTCTTCTAATAGATCTGGTCACTACTCACTTTATCCATGAGAGTATCGACACTGACTAGACGTAGAGGCCCTGTAGAATTTATGCATCTTGATTTTAAAGGTGATAAAAAAGATTTCTTAACAAGTACATGCTTACAACATATATTAAAAATGTACATGTTATAAAATAAATAGACGTATCTCGAAAGCAAAATAATCTCTAGTAATATGTATGCAGTAGCGTAGCTACACCCCCAATGTGGGGGGGCCCTGATGCTAGGGGTGCCGGCGATAATGTGTGATGGAGCCCGAGGAAAACTGTGGATGACCTTTTTTTGTCATCATTTATTTTCTCGCCCTGAGAATATGCAAAACTGTAAATGACCTTTTTTTAGCCATCAGTTATTTTTTGTGACTGAGTGAATTTGTAGCTACACCACTGTATATATATCTTTTTTACTTGTCCTGAGAGGAATCTCATTAAGCAGTGAACATCAATTATTTAACAACCTGTAAATGAATATATAAAGACATGCAGCTTACTCGGCATGTAGGCAATGTTACTGTGTATGGAAAATTAGTACTTTATGGTATATGTATTGTTTTTTAGCATTGACCCTTAGTAAGTAAGGCTTGTATACTGACGAGGTGTAGATTCTTAATTTTGCCCCCTTATATGTCCGTCCCTGCTCTCTCATAAAGTATATTCGAGACAAAAAGTGAACTATAAGACTATAGAATAAAACCTTTTTTTTTTGTTATTTGCAATGTTTATCGACTGAACATTGAGGTACATTTATTTGAATATACATATACATGAATGTTTTTAAATTAAATTGTAAATTTTAGACATCGGCTATCATAAATCAGCTACCTGGAGCAATATATGGTTTGGATTTAGGCCCTACTAAAGCTAAAAAGGAAGCTAAAGCTGATAAATACAGCGTGAAAAACGATATAACCGTAGTCCCTAAAATAGCATTTGTTTCTGGTAAAAGGTTATATCAAGTTGATTTTTTTTAATTACGTTGTTGCATGAATTGTTATGTATTAAATAAAATGTTTTAAGAAAATTCAACACAGTTTAAATGACATGTATTCAGAAATCTCCTTAATAATATAATTTTTAGTCACACTCATTGTTACAAGCTTGAGCGTTATTGATATACCAGTGAGTTTATTTAAAGCACTGTATGTGGTGATAAAAAAATCAAATGGTTCTGAATAGTGCTGTACAGTGCGATCAATTTATCTTTAAAACATTTTAACCTGCCATATCTCCTTCAGTTGTAAAGTTAGCCATATGCACCAAAAAATAAATAATAGGGTTGCTAAACAATTTTTTTAAATAATTCAAAAACGCAAAAGACTATCAATTTTACAGGATATCACCATAAGTTGTAATTTTTTAAATGGGACACCCTGTATATTGTATGTCCCACAAATGGGTCTCTTCTTGCAGATTATAAATATATCTGGTTTGTTAACTTTATCTTCAAAGACACTCGAGAAATTTAAGAAAAACCTTGTGTTAGAGAGAGGGACAACGGTCTATTAGCTCTATTACATAGTGGAGTCGATGGGAATACATTGCCTCTTATGGAAGGGTTTTTCTCAAATTTCTCGGGTGTTTTTGAAAATAAAGTTATCAAACCAGATACATTCATAATCTGCAGTTTGAAGGACATATAATATACAGGGTGTCCCCTTTAAAAAATACAACTTATGGTGAGTGATGATGATACCTTGTTTGAATTGATAGTCTTTAGTTTTTTTGAATTATAGAAAACTCATTAAGCAACCCTACATTTTGTTTTTTTTTGGTTCATATGGTTAACTTTGGTTAAAATGTTATCATGATAAATTGATCGCACTGTACACATTAACTCAATAAAAAGGTTTTATTATTTGGATGGTCGGATTTACTGAATAATAAATATGTCTAGGCAAAAAGCACGATGGGTAATGTAGGTTTATCATTATAAATTGAATTTAAAATGTGCGTCTTAATTTAAACACTTCAAAGTTAAAGTGTGTAATGTCAAAAACCGCAAGTTACGTAGCTTCGACTGCTTCGAGCATACAGCTAAAAGTGACTGAAGAATAAAGAATGAAACACATTACAACTTAGGCTAAACTTTTATTTGAAACGTTATTTTTCTATGCGTTTTTTTTGGGGTATTGTTGGATTCTCTTTTTGAAATATAGGTTATATTTGCTATTTTGATAAATGTTTTGTTGGACGAAGGAAGAAAGATAACGATTTGTTCCCTTAAAATCTAAATCATTACTCTATTGAATATTTTAGTAATTACATAAACGAACTAACACTTATGTTTATACTGCTAATAACAGTAGGCCATGTTATTATATTATTATAAAACAATAATGTATGTATGTGAATGCCATAAACCTTAATATGGCTGACTAAGATATGTACCAATAAACTTAATGCTAAAACTAACTTAAAGGATATATAGTTTTTGAAATATTAACATATACTAGCTGGCCCGGCAGACCTTGTTCTGCCTTCTCCGTTAGGAGACGGGAGAGTTTCCAGTGGAATTATAAGAATATGGGGCACATTCACCACATCGTCCATAAATATTATTGAAGAAAAACATATTGGTTTTATAGAAAAAAACACGTAATAAAACAATATAAAAAAAAATAGTGTTGAAAGGTCTCAGTAACCAGACGATCATTGAAAAAAAAACATGTAAATTAGTGCAGTACAATTCTCTCAGGAACTTGCTGAAAAATGTGGCTTAATGCTTTAATTACTTAGATTATATTACACATCCGCCGATTTCTAAAAAAAAAACGAGAGAAAATAATGATTGATCTACTCTTCAAAATACAGTTTTGTTCTATTTTCGTGAGCCTCTATTAACCGATTACCCATTTTAATCAAAACATTCGGTCCTTTATTTTCAACCACCACGAAAGAACCATTAAAATTGATCTTTTTTTGTTCCTAAATCATTTTTACTTCCCTCGTAAAAGGGAAATATTGTAATCGTAAAAAAATCACCCTCCGAGATTTTTTCAGATCTTAACGTTTCAGGATTCTTAGGTGCCTAAAAACATGTTTTCTCAATTCCGTCGGTCTGTCTGTTCGCGGTTTGGTTAAAAATTGAGGGTCATATGGGGATGACCTGGTAACATTTTGATAAAATTCCAATAATGCAAAACAAAATAGCGGCCATGTCGTTGCTTAAAAGCCTAATTTCAAATTGTGTGCCATAAATAATAGTGGTATACAGATGTACTAATAAAACTGTGGTACTAATTCAAGATGGCGGAACAAAATTGCGGCTAAATAAAATATTTGTAATCGGGAATAAATCGCCCTCAGGTCTTGCATATATCTTCAGGTTTTAGAGTCACTAGATGTCGAAAAATATGTTTTAATAATTCTGTCGGTTCGTCTGTCAGTTTGTGAGTCAGTTCATGGCATAGCTTAAACACTACTTATGCGATTGACTTCAAATTCTGGGTAAATAAGGGTCATATAAGGATGACTTGGTAACATTTTGGTAAAAATCCAATATGGCCAAGCGAAATGGCGGCCTAGTGAAATGTTAAAAAAAAATATTGCTAAAAACTACTTATTTCATTTACTTCAAATTTTGCACAAAATGACGGCTTAGAAAAGTATTTATAAATTCAGCCTGAAAACCACTTAATAGGCTGATTTCAAATTGTGTGCCAAAAATAATAGTGGTATAAAGTAAAACTGAGGTACTAGTTTAAGATGGCGGAACAAAATGGCGGCTAAATAAAATATTTGTAATCGTGAAAAAATCACCCCTTTAAGTTTTACATATCTTCACATTTTAGCGTCTCTAGATGCCAAATTGCCTGCAAATGCCGAATTGATAAAAATACTTTTTATCAATTCCATCGGTCCGTCTGTCGATGTCGGTTTGTCTGTCTGTCTGTCAGTTCATGGCATTCTTTAAAAACTACTTACCCAATTGATTTCAAATTATGGTCAAAAATTAAGGGCTATATGGCGATGACCTGGTAACATCTTGGTAAAAATTTAATATGGCGGAGAAGTGAATTGTTAAAAAAAATATTACTAAAAAACTACTTATGCAATTTATCTCAAATTTTGCGCAAACATCAAGTATTATGTAGGAATCAACTGGTAAAATTTTGGTACGAATCCAAGATGGCGGAACAAAATGCTTAATTTTCCGCTGTATTTAACGACTGGGGTAAGATAAGGTTTATCGTCTTTATTTGATAGTATTGCCCCAATACTATGATGTGGTCAGCGTCCGTTTTAATATGAAGTTGTTATTGATAGTATTGCCCCAATACTATGATGTGGTCAGCGTCCGTTTTAATATGAAGTTGTTATTCGGAGGAAAATCGGGATATTGCAAACCACGCATCGTCACACATAGCCAAAATCCATTGGAACTTTTTCCTACCAGTCACCCAGAGCCTTATCATTTTTCCATTTCCACTCCTCTGGGTTCCTCTGACCGCGATCTTATTACTGTTTCCTGTCCCATACAAAGGGAATTTGTAAGTCCATGCCACCTAGTACTATTTGGCTCTACTCTTCCCTTGTAATGATATGTTTCTCTACCAACGATCCTTCCTGCATGTAATCCACTTGAAGAATTCAAAACCTCACAAAAATAAACCTGTTTTTAAAATCCTGTGATAATGCCAGACTAGAGAAAATCCGTACCCATAACAATTTTCTTAAGAACCCTATTTCAGAAAATCTACCGGCCAAAAACGAGGCACGAAATCATTACAATAGCATAATTCTCGAAACCAAAAATGCTTTCAATACACACACAAAAGGTAAAGTTCTTTCGTGCCAAAATGGCAGCCAATCCTTTTGGTCGCTTGCCAAAAATATTAATCAAAACTTCTGCGAGAGTTCCTTTCTAACTTGTGGTAATAAAATCGTCTCCACGTCTAAAGCAAACCAAAACTCTTCCCTACTACAGACTCAATTACGAGTAAGGCAATGGAGAAGTATATCAATAATGATCTTTTGAATTACCTTGAAAGGTATAAGTATATTGAGTTTTGTCATCGTCAAATTAAATATAATGGATTCGTTAACCGAAACTCAAAGAATATGAATTTTATTGATACTGGTTTATGGAGATCGTCGTAAGTTCTTTTTTACTAGTGTAAAATACTTTTATAAATTTACACTCCAAATGTTTTTTAGATAATAATGCAGTACCAAATAATGGCATCTGGTTGTAGGAGGATGGTGCGCTCCCACGCTACGCTCTGGAATACCTTAACGATGTGTTTTTGGTATGGTGGATAGGGAGAAGGGGCAGTATTAAATGGCCGGCCAGCTCGCTTTCTAGACTTGACGCCCATCAATTTATTTTTGTGGGGACAAATTTACATTAGCAGTAATTTTCAATGCAACAATATTGTTCCAGACTATCTATATAAGATAATTATATATAATAACGGCGTAGTTAACTACTAAAGTAGTTGAACTACGTAGTTAACTACTTCTTTTATTGGCCTAACTACTTAAAAAAAATACTTTTTCGAGGCCCTCTCTCCTTTCTCCCGACTGCGGTATGCCAAGTAGAGTAGTGTCGCTATATGTAAGATGTTTTTTTGCTTATTTGTTAACGAGGTGACAAATGATCAGTCTTGTTTGCGCGATCATTTTATTTAAATTAAAAAAAAAAAGTCAAAAAAGTTGAATGAATGACACCTAAATAAATATTTAATTAAATGTTTTCCTTAGTCCAAAGTAGAGCATAAAATAAGTTTAGCAAAACTCCTTAATTTTTGCCAAAACAAAATCGTTTGAAGTTCTAAACATTTACTTCTAGCCTCTTGTATACAAACGATATATGTATCTGTTCATCTACTAGCTCTTAAAAAATTAAGATATATATTAATACAATTTGGTACAAGAGGTGCGATTTGCTTCAAATTTGTTAAAAAGTACAAGTTTAAAACTCTACCTATCCAATTGACAAATTTTATTCAAAATTCAATTGTAACAAAAGATTGAATTGATAGAAATTTTGGTGCGAATCCATTATAGCGGAACAACATGGTGGCCCAACGAAATATCATTATCAAAAAAACTAGTAACCCGATGAAATTCAAATTTTACATAAGGTATGAAGTTGTAAAATTTTGGTGTGAATCCAACGCGAAACAAAATGGCGGAATTATAGAATATTTAAAAAGTCGGTAAAATTCAATTTCTTAGAATAAAACCTTTATTTTTATCGAAAAAAACAATAAATGGTACAATATATTTTTATAGGCGATGAAAATAAAATTATATATATTTAATATAGTTATACCCATATTTAACTACTTTTTTCTAGTTTGCTCAACTCTGATAAGGTCGCGCTCAGTTAAATTATTTAACAACCTGCTGCAACGCAGAATACATTTTGACCGTGATCACATTGACTAGCTCACAACTGTACCTATGGGTTACAAACATTTATAGTAAATAAATATGTTAAATTTTAATAATTTAAAAATTATGATTAATTTTTTTTTGAGCTCCATAATAAAAATTTTCAATTTAAAACAATTGTCATAATAAATCACTGTTCTTCAAAATTTTGAGGTTTTTGTGAAAATTAATTAGGTACGCATTTTATTTCAACAATTCCAGAATGTATCTTTTACACAGTCGTAAATACCCGGCGGTGGTTTACGAGTATCTGCTCTACTTAGTGATGTCTCAGGTTTGAACGCACTTGGTTACCACAGAAGCATTGTGACATGCCAGAGTCTTAAACCGTGTATTATTACTGGCCCAATGGCACATTAAAATTAAAAATTTCATAAAAACGTATAGATCACGAAATTGCGTTAAAAGGATTCAAAATAAATAAAACAAATGTTTTAAACAATAAATGTTTTTTAATTGTATATTTTACGTTTTGAAACAGTTCTCTCATGTTTATAAGCGGTACATTGTAGAATAATTTACACCTATAGTACAAAAAATTAATAACTATCACATAAATACACACAAAAGCAAAAAACGACTGCGCATGTATTTAATATAAGAAAAATCTTACACTAATCCATAAATCTACATATTGTGTAGTAAAACGTAGTTTTTGGCAACAAAATATTTTTAAACATTTTACTTGGGAACAGTTTAAGTCGTTCGGCTTGCTGTATGAATTTTGCAAGTGCAAGCTTAAACCATGAACAGTAAATCGATAAAATATATTAAGGCATTTTGTAAAAAAATAGGAAAATTACTTATGACATTTTTGGTTGTGCCGTAAATTTCTTTAGAAGTGCATCAATATTATTATGATACTACCACATACAAACTGTACAAATTAAGTTTGGTCAAGAAGTATGTATGTATTACTCATCAGAGAAATTTAGTATTTTTTTTAGTGTGGGTTGGATAGAAAAAATGTATAATAAAATAAATACTATTGCAGAACCACCTTTAACAGATGGTTTGCCTTTATATCATATTCCTGTCCATTATTTTGTTAAAAAAAACAACTTATGATCAGGAAAAGGCCAAAACTTTTAATTTATTTAAATATATTTTTAAATAAATTTAAAAATTATTTAAGAGTGTTCAATGAAGATTTAAGATATTTAACATAAAAGTGTTCCATATAATGATGCAAAAAAAGGTTGTTTATTTTCTAGCACACAAAGAGTTGATATGAATACTCTGGTAGCTCTCAAGTTTTAGGATAAGGTGTTTTTATTGTCAAGACAGCAGGTCCAATTTTGATATTGTTCCCCTAGATATGGTATCATTTTTAATGAAAAAAAGCAGGTCGTAGACTCTTTGATGAATGAGTAAAACAGGTGACCACATCCCAACTTTATTTTTAACCACTGATTACTTTTAAATGTAATCCTTTGTGCATTATCAGTTGGGCTGAATAAACTGCAAACCAAATGGTGAATTTTATTCTATTCACAAAAAAAATGTGTGAAACAAAATAATTAATATTTATATAAGTGGAACGACTACTCTTTTGTCAATTTTCAATTACATAAATTTCGTTTTTCTTTATATTTTGATTTCAATTTTGGATATGCTAAAGATGCTAAGTACCTATTTGCAATATTACCGAACGAGAGTATTGGTTTAACCCGCTATACAGGGCGTATTAAACACATGTGTAAAAAAACTAAATTTTACATGAGAGTATATTGCATCGCTATCGGCCATATCATTTCTGGAATTTTAAAGCGATCTGGGTTTTTAAAGCTTTATGTGTAGGAAATCTAATCTGGTTTATTTTTCACTTATCTAATTTTTCTTTACTTTCTGTTTGATTTGAATTTTTAGTTGAAAAGTAAATGGCATTTGTTTAATTTACTTTCATCATATAGCCAGTGGCCTACAAGGCATTAAAAGTTATACAGTTTTTCACTCAAAATTGTAAACACCGTTTTCTCAGGATTTAGCGGTGCTAAAACTTGCATTTTATAATCTATATTTTTATTATAAAAATGCAGTATGTTTTATATAAATTCACATTATTTACTTAATTAGACCATTATGTTCTATTAAAACTAGTGCGTTATATACTCAGAAAATAACAATGGCTTAAAAACGTAGCGCGCTGAACACCTTTTCATAAGAGCGACCCGTTGAGCAGCAGTAACGAATTCCGCATCAGACTCCCCCCGCTCGCCGGCTTTCGCGCTTAGATTTGTTTATAGCAGTTGCTAAGGCAACGCAATGTTGAATGTCAGTAAGCCAAATAGAGATGGAGCGGCATAAACTGCTGCTGCAGGCGCTTGTTATAGAATTAATGTGAATTAGTGCGCTCGGATCATCGGAGGCGGAAGCAGTTTTGTATCGATCGAATCGAATCGAAATTAACTTTAAGATATAGGTACATAACTTTTTTAAGAACAAAAAAATATATTTAAAATCTTATAAATTCATATTATTTCCTCTAAGTATTAAAAAACGCTGCAAAGCTATGGATAATTAACATCATAAAAAGGTTAAAAAAAATAGCCATTTTGGGCGTGGCACCCTGAAAAATTCTCGCCTGCGGGCAATTTTTACCTGCTACGCTGTCCACCTAACTACCTACGCTTCACCCATTCTTATATCCACTAGCCGCCACTGGTAGAAAGGGTTTGTAAGATAGGGCAGAATGTACTTATTTACTGCTAGAGTAAAAACAACGCCGTCACCGCTATAAGGCGTAGCGAGTCCAAGAAAAAACAAAATTACAAGAACTTTAAAAGTCTCAGATATTGATATTTTTGATTTACAATATAATATGATGAAAAAAAGATATTAAAAAAAAATATGTTCTAAAACAACTAATTTAAAAAAATCTTTATTCTACTGTTTTTACCAAATTTTGATATCCTCCTAAATTCCCGAGATAATGGCGTTTGGAGTATTAAGTGAAAATTATAAGTACTGCATACAAACATTTGATTTGTTTTAATTACTTGGATATAATCAAGCTTTAAAATTCACTTTGCAAGTCTGATTTGTTTTTAATTACTTTTGGAATGCCTAATATTGAATCGCCAGAATGGTATTTCCTTGACAGACTTGAAATACCTGTATAATGTATAAGACGGTAGCGCGATTCAATGAAACTGGTTATGCGAACTGTAGGGGGGCACATTTGCAAGGCTAAAACTTGCAAGGCAGATATTACTTATTTTTATATTCTGTTTTACATTATTACTAAGATAAATTTTATTAAAAAACTTTTCGGTTATTTCTTTAATTCGCACGAAACCATTTGCTTTACTTTGTATTTCCATAATTATGATTACTATATAAATATTTCTTAAAAGTTCTTTGCCCCACGAAAATCCAACAATAGAAAATGCTGTTATGACACTAGTGATATCAATAATAAAAATATACTGACCGCGGTCAACATGACCGAATATTAGATCTTGATTATTCTCATATTTTGGCAGCACGCTTTACATTTTCATCTAAAAATATTTTATACATTAGTAGCAGCAAGTAGCTTTAAACAAATCTAAGGTTTGTACGTAGTACCCACAATTTTATATACTTTTTAAGTCTTTTACGTGACTAATTAAACGCGCAAATTAAGTAAATGCCATTTACTTTTCAACTAGAAGTTCAAATCAAACAGAAAGCAAAGAAAACGTTTAGAAATATGGCTCACAGTAATTCAATTGCATTTAAATCATGAATCAGAAAACATTTCTTTATATCACAGTAACAAGTGAAATTCAATCTTTTTACACACATCTTTAGTGCCCTACATAACTGGCTCAACCAGTACTACTGTTCTATAATATCAGCAGCAGGCGTAAGTACTTAGAGCATCTTTAACATATACAAAATTGAAATACAAATTACAGAAATAGGACAGTTATAGATGTTTGAAAATTGACCAAAAAAATAGTTGTTCCACCTAGAAATGTGATCACTGCATTTACATAAAGAAATACTTATTGCATCTTATTTTTTATTTATATATAAATGATTTTTGTGCATAATGACTATATTATTTTCTTAATGTTCAGACACCTAAAGGAATTTCGAGAATATTCTGATACCCACCTAATTGTAATTTTGTAATTTGTTGTTGCTTAAGCGTTAAAATATACTTAAAAGTCTATATATACAAGAGATGATCTTACTTGGTAGATATATATTAACAATGTGATGTCTATGTGATGTGATCATGTATCATATAAAAGGCAACAAAAAAATATATTTTTCCATATTTTTAAGGGATCATACTATATTTTTTGGCAGTTACAAAGTTGTATCTAACAAGTGAGATCAAGAAATAAGATTTGCAGATTGAAAATTAAAAAATCAAATTTGGCCTGTGGTTTTTTTACATAAGGCTGATCATATCATAATATAAGCTAAAATGCTTATTTTTTATTTATTATCATTATTATTAATATTAGATAACATTTCCACATCATATTTCCAATTATATTTATGGATGTTTATTAACAAATGATAAAAACTATTTTTATATATGGAATTTACTTTAGTAATGACTACAGTGTACCATAATAACTATTACGTAGGGGAGTACCGCTTGCATTATGATATGACACTAAAATATCAAAAATCCAACTGCCTATAGTTTTGTCAATGCTACTTAATATGTAATAATGTATTTCTAAGTTGTAAAGAGTAGTAAAATCCGAAAATATATTTTCGCCTTACTTACAGCACATACAGTTAAGCCTTTTTATCATTCAAAGAAAGCTTGGTACATTTGGACACTTTTTATCTCTACTAATATAAGATTCAACATAGGCATATTTAGAAATACTTGTTTTCATTATTTTTCTACGTCCAAATTTGGATATCTAATAAGTAACTACATATCGATGCCGTTTAACATCTATTTTAATAATTTTATACACAGGTGTATGTAGACAGTGACCTACTACGTTTGTAGTCTTTGAATTTTCAATAATGAGCAGCAGGAAGAGCAGCATTTTTGAACACATTGGTGCCTTTAAAACTACTGCCACCAACATACTGTTTACATCTAACACGAATTATTGATAAAAATAAATAATTTAAATTTTATCACTGACTGTGTAATAATTTTTGGAAAACCTCTTTCAAACTTATTTTTTTACCATTTTACATTATAGGGTGAGTCATTAATAACAATAAGTTTATTGAAATATCGCTCTTTTCCAGTTTACAGGATGTTGACATTAAAGAAATAATTTGTTTATTTCAAAATAAATAGAGCTCTATTTTATCCATAGTAAATTTTATGATAACAGCTAGAAAATGCTAAGGAGTCTATGGTAGGGCAAAAATAGGAATTTTTTTCCTATACAAATCTGCGTTTTTTACCAAAAAACAATCAAACTACTTTCATTTCTGAGTAAAAAAGGTATATTTGTCAGACGTCAAAACATTCAAAGGTTTTCGAAATAAAACATATTTTCTTCACGATTGCATATGTTATCAACATCAGTCAATATTGTTATTTTCGCAGTTTTGTAGTTGACTTAGAAACAAGGATGTAGACGCCTATTATTGTACGTCCGTTATCTTCTGTTGTGCTACACAGAATTAATTATTTATATTTTCCACTTTTTGACGTGAAAATGCCGCGACGCAATGAATTTACTAATATCGAAATGCCATTTAAGGTTTCAGATTATGCGCAAAAACATTTACTCAGTCGCCGATCTGCAAGGAGGTATAAGAATTATATCCAAATCATAGATAATGTGATGACAGATTTTTCCAAAGGTTGTGAAAAATGTTCTTTTCGACCAAGGCAAGATGTCGGAAGACCTAGAATCCTAACTGCTGAGTAAGAAGACGAAGTATTAGTATGTGTTTCTGAAAATCTTCAAATTAGCATAAGGCGTATTTCTGCAAGCCATAGATGTAACTCTGTTGAAAGTAGTATTCTCCAAAGAGAAAAAATGTATTCGTTTTACTTGCCATTAATGTCAGAATATCCCCTTAAGGTATTCCATTTTGGGCAAATTCATCAAACAAAATACCTCAAAAAAATTACCCCTTATGTTATAATAAAATATTTTTACGGGTGAAGCCACGTTTACGCGTTGAGGGGTATTTAATTGGAGAAATGCTATTCGTGATATAGGAAATCCACGTTTACCAAGAGAAACACATATACATCAATTTTCCATCAATGTTTAGTAAGGAATTCTTGCGGATTACATTTTGGGACCACACGTTCTACCCCGTTCATTACAATTTTTAATAACTGATATACCAGCTATTCATAAGTTTGTGTTCTTACAGCTGCAGCTAACCCTGGCACATTATCATCTTCCAGTGAGGCAGTACTTAAATAAAAATACTCTTATAACCCTGATTTCAATCTATCGGGATTGGAAGCCACCTCAAATCATTAGTCTACAACAACACAATTAATAGTCTGGAGGAATTGCTAGTCAAAATTAAAAATTTTGCAAATATCGTAAGAAATTAACAAGACATCCTCTTTTAATTTGCATTGTAATAATTATCCGAAAAAGTAAGAATAAAAATACTGAATTATCAGTATATGTACTCATAAAGAAATTGTGTTTTATATCGAAAAGGAAACCTAAGAATACATGATTTTAATTTAATCAATACAGCAGAACATATAACTAAATTATTTCGTTAACCACACCACCTTGTAGATTGAAAAGGAACGACATTGAATAATGCAAATTTAGCCCAGTCACCTTATTTTCTGTCTCAGCTCGTCGCCTGTTAACGTCCTGTAAAAGTTATAAACAAGCAATTCTAAGTAGAAAAATATCAGAATCTGAAGACTTACTCTAGAAAATAGGATATTTTCTAGAGATTTTTAAAAATAAATAATGTAATAAACGCTTGACAAATAATATGCCTTTTATAAGACAAAAACATTTAAAAACAAACTGTTATGAACTAAACTTTCAATTTAAAACAAGACCTCATACTTAAAACAAAAATAAAAAAAAGTGAATTCACAGCCAATTTCTTTTGTAATTTGAGCATTAGATATTAGCATTTAATAATTGTGTATTTCACAATTTTAAGGAAAGTTCTTTGAATTTAGAACTGCTTAAGGCTGCAATTATTAAAGTGCTGGCAACTTTACCAGGCAGACAGCTGCTGTGGATACCATTTTGACCCAATTGGTAAAATTAACAGCACTTTGATAGTTCCAGCCAATAATAGAACATTCTAGTGAAAATGGCACTTTAACTTGTTTCAAAGACCAGATAGACAAAATCCAACAAATGGAAAATAAAAGGATCCCAACTTTGCTTTTTATCAGTAAAATGAGACACTTCTGACGAAACGATAAATGCGGCGAATTTATAATGACTGATGGAGTATAATAGGTCTTTGCGTTTATAATGAAATTGCCTTAGATTTTGTGACAATAGATCTCTTTAAAGTGATTCATATAATGCAGGATACATACAGGTACATATTTATATCATATTTTTTTATAAACACAATTTTGCTCTTACGCTGTAGAGTGATGCATGCACATGGCTTGGTTATCCCAAAACAGTGAACATTCTAATACATTTTCCTAAGCATGTTGATCTAAACTTATAGAGGGAGCTAAAAAATTTAGTCCAAGATCTACACCATCCTCAGTGGCTAAATCACAAAGAAATTTCCCCATATTCTTTCCGCATCTTAAAAAATTCATAAGTTTTATGCTTGGAATTATTAAGAAAGAGTTCAGTTAAAAATGAAAAAAAATCGTCTAACTATAGTAAAAACACAGTAAGGTAAGTTTAAATCTGGAATCTTCACAAGTATTGTTTAAAAAATTTGTATATCCACTAATATTTTGTATATCCACCTAATAAGTTCTAAAGCATCTATTACAATGAGTTCTGATTATCCTATTACAAGACTGAAATTTCCATCAGCTCTTACCAGTTGCTCAGACTAATGGACTAGCAAAGCACTAATGGCAAAAGTTGCGAATTGTTATGTTTTTTTTAATGTATGATTTTCAGTCAAATATCGAAAATGGATTTAAACAAGTTGATTACTTGTCTGATTGATGATGGTGAGGAAAAATATATAACGATCATGACAAAATATCATTAAACTATTTAAAGTCAAATGATTTTACAATAGGTTACTGGTGGATTCAACAGAGTAATTATTTCTTCAGCAATTACTGGTTGGTCCATCAAATAAAACTGTCGGATATGAAGATGCACCCACGCCTAAATAAGCGAGCATCAGATAGTGGCTAAATAAATGCCTAGACATCAATGGCTCGCGTTCACCTTTCGCCGTCGCACTGAAAATTATTTGTATGTTTTGAATTTAAAATGTCTATGAAGTATAAAGCAACGTTGTAAAACTATTCATAGAATTTTCATACAATCCTAGAAAGTATTATCTTTATGAATGAGTAGGCATATGAAGTAAGAAAAATCATGTCATAAACAATCACAGCTTTTGGAACAAGAGAGTAAAGATGATCTTATTAAATTTATCTTGATAGCAAAAAAAGTAGTTGGATTTTTATTTAGTGAGAGTGTTACTTTTTCGATACATTTATATTTTTAGCAATTCTTACGATATGATAGAGTTTTCCTTCAGACACTATGTGAAGCATTTTTTTAACCTTGGTAATATAACACAATTTTGGGTGAGTAATATGATGTTTTAATTGCCCAAAATTTAACAGTACAAAAAAACAACACATGAAAAGAAAATCAGATTTAAACGATCTTCCGCTGATATAACATTTGTTAGATATGAAATTTGTAACCCAATTTGGATTAATATCTATTGTGCTCTCTTTCAGGTCAACTAAATATGTAAATATGTCTTTAAAAGCTACATCCTAAAAAGGTCACTAAAGAGTATAGAATATAGACATTCTGAATATATTTTAAAATGTAACTCTATTTATGCAACTATAATAACCCCCCCATTGGAACACCTAAAAATTTTCTCATAATTTGTTTTTGAGATAATTCTGATTTTTTACATTGTATTATAGACAGGATTATTGTGCCTGGGCTTTATGTTGATCCGTGCTAGAGGATGAGTTTTTCCATACTGTTGTTGTTTTTTGGCGGCCGTTGCTATGACAGTCGCCGCAATTTGTTTCACTGCAGGTACTATCGGAGGTCTCTTATATTCACTTTCGGTTTTTTCAGTTTTGCTTAAATTGGAAATCAATGGTGTTGGGAGAATTCGAGAATTTTTTTCCACCGAAACCTCAATGCAGGAATATCTCGAGTTGTTCCTATTCGGCTTGCCATATTTTTGCCTTAATTTCACTTGACTTTCTTCCTTGTTCTTCTCAAACACACTTCGGATAGTTTTGAAATTAAGATCATCACTAACGATTTTCTGAGTTTGGTCTTTACTTTGGTGAACACAAACAGGAGAAGTAGGAAGACTACTAACTCGACTCTTGACAGCCTTGAGGTTGTTATCACTTTGGTCTGCACTTACACTCATTTGGTCTAAACAAGTAGTGCTTGATTTAGCTTCAAACTCTTTCTTGAGATTTTGAACTTTGCCCAAAGAACTTGTGTTGTCTTCTATCCTTTTACTACAAAGTTGTGTGTCTTTATGTAAATTTTCCAAAAAGCTTTTTTGTCTTTTAACGGAAGTCCATTGTTCCATATTGGACACAGAATTTTCTGCCAACTCAGATTGTGCCGCATCTTTTGAGGAGGATGAAACATTTGATGCTGATCGGGACAGGACACATTCTTGTGCTACCAACTCTATAGAACAAGGTTCAGGTGCGCTGGCGGACAATCTGGCTAAACTAGGAGAGAGCGGAACAGTTCTATCTACATTAGGAATGTCAATTTTCTCAGATATGGCACTAGTAATGGTTTCAGCGTCCACAGTAGTCTTACCTCTTTCAACAAGGCTTTCGTTAACAGCTTCGGCAAAGTTAAATAAAAGTGTTTCTGAGCTCGGCGTTTTTGTTAAAGATACACAACTGCTGGTAACACTATCATTACTGAGTTGTCTTGCAGTGGTTCCCTCGAGACGTTGCTTGGTGCGTTTAACGGTACCTGGGTGCCAAGGAATGTCTTCTTTATCATAAGGGAAGATACCACTGGAATTCTGCTCAAGATCTGATGTGCTGTGAAGTATCCTTTCTCCTAAAACAAAACAAATACATTAAAACTATTACCATTTCATCGTATTAAATTATCTTTTTACTAATACACTAGTTAATATAATATGTCTCAATTAGTTATATTCAATTGCCTTTTGAAATACCTGAACTGCTGAACCCTAAAAAAACATTATTATTCTTTCACGGGCAATAAAAATATTTTACGTTTATTTTACAATGCCTTAATTATAGTTACCACCATATTACATTAAAAATTCGCTTTGCATCATTGATTTGTTCCATTCAAGCCACAAAAATTTAAGGATTGATTTTTACTGTTGAAGTCGGTTCGAATCTCCAATCGTTTATATCGCCAATTTCGGGCGATTTGAGTGTTTCGGATGCGTTCGATCGGGATTGCGGATGACAAACGTTGGTCAAGAATGCAAAATAATGAGTTTAATATATTATTATAGTTTTGCACAACCCGAAAAAGTAATAGCCGTTACAATCCGTTATAATCTCTAGCATTAAGAGAGAAACTTTTTTTTTAAGTAAAATGCAAATTTTAGTTGGCATGTGTAAAAATCCTATTTTCGACATAAAAATAATTGTTATAAAACTATTTAAGAGTTGTGTGTACCTAAATCATTGCCATACTTAAAGTCCATTCAAATTCAAGATAGGGTGCAAGTACAACTAAAGCTGCAGTAAGTGCATGTAATACCCCTTTACAAGTTTGCTAAAATCTTATATCATAATCTACCATCCTTATTTAAAGGCGTATTGCATTCACAATAACTTTTGTTTACATGCACTCTATCTTGCAATTTAATAGATTTTAGTAACCGAGAAAAAATGGTATCTTAGAAATTAGTTATTTTAGCAGAAATACGAAATAAAAGTGCATTAAATAATAGGAACGAAAAATAACTTCTGTTTTGATAATCTTATTTTTAGAAAGATATTGACAATTCTTTTCAGCTACTAGGAACTATTTAAAAGAATCTAAATTATTACATTTTTAAAATAAATTCTCAAAAATTTGCTTTTTTTCTCAGATCAAAATCTAAACATTACTTTTTTATAAAACTTTTCGATATCTACCTTGTTACCTTACCTTAATTTTATCACTTTCGATATTTGTTTTAAAAGTTTTCTGCTGTGTTGGATGGCAAATGACATGATCACACATAAATTTTTTTCCAAAATTCAATTTACAAAAAAAAATTTCAATCAGTATGTAGCAAATATTATTAGATATTACATGAATATATACAATAAAATTCAATCAAACTTTTGCTATATTACTTTCCCATTTTAGTCATATTTAGCCACACACATAAAACGGTGAGCAGCATTTTTTAGTTTTTTTTTTAAGTAAAGTAATCTATTTGGGAAAAGAATTGAAAATGACAGAAACTTTTTGAACAAAACACATTCAAGAAAAAAACCACAATAAAATATTTGTCAAAAGTAGTCATATAAAACAAATTCCAAAAGGAATATTTGGATGTTGAGCTGTTTTTCGCTACAAATCCCTAATTCTGTGGATTTTGCTTATCTTTTTATAATTTTTTAAAAAACTTTCTAAGGGTTATAAACTAAATACAATAATTTTATCACGACCAAAATACCTACTAATAGCCCGCAATTAAAAAGCTTTTGCCTTACTTTAAATTTATTCTGTCTCCATGTTGTATTATTTTGTAAAAAATTATTATGTTAAGCATATAAATAGGAAAATAATTTAAAGTAAGATTTAACCGAATACTTAAGTGTTTATTAGTGCTTTTAATTTTGAGTCTACTGTAATAACAAATTTTAATACTACAAAATATCCTAGACAAACCATATTTTTTAATTTATCATTTTTGCATGTAAACAATTATTGGAAGCGAGCTGCTGGCCATGGCTAGCATTTCGCTATCGTCTGCGCATTGACTATTATTTACATTATTTTTAATTTAAAACGTTAATGAAGTATAAACATTAAGGCAAATAAGACAAGTCAAACAACTTTTATTGTAATCGTCAGGCTCAGAGATTAAACGCGGTTGGAAATAGTCAATATTATAGTTTAAGACTTTAAAATTGCTTCTACAGTAAATACACTTTTTTGTAAATGTACAGGGTGATCCAGATATTTTTAAACAAGCTTTATAATCCCAATATTATTAACAATATATGAATAAGTTTAATATCATACTGAATTTAAAAGTGACGCCACGAAAAAGACCATAAAGCTTTAAAACATCACGAAAGTCTCCACAAGTTTCGAATTTTAAGTTTTTCCTTATTTCTGAGAATAAATGAAATATAACCAAAGATATCCAAATCAGCCTGTACCCTTTTAGAAACTGATAATAATAGAGTTCTACAGCGCTAAAATTATGACTCCAAAATATATAGAAATCATAACTCAATTTGAATTTACCTTTTTCATTATTATAATAGATAGAACCTCTCGGTCGCATATCATAGGACCCCCACGAACTATTTCTACTGGGCAGCAATCGAGTATCCCCAGATCCCCAGGAACTATGCCTTGACAGTTCATTTTTCTCTGGAAAACCCATCACTACAGCACTATCATAGGAACTCCATGAACTCTGCCTGGAGGGACAATCCCTTGGTTGTTTGCTGTCCTCAACTGAGGAAGCAGTGTCGGCGGCGATTTGGATAGTCGATCTTCTTTGCTGCTTCTTTTCTTCTTTGTCAAACACTCGATCGAGCTGATTCGAAAACGGATCACTTTGAGCAGTGTTTCTGGAGCGAGATTCAGGAACTTTACTATAACTATTAGAGGGCACAGCACTTTGAGTCATTATCACTGCAGAAGAGGTCCACACAGGGGTATTAATTTCACCCAACACTATACTATTACACTTTTGATCACAGACGGCGCTAGTTGTACTGTTACTGACTAATGTCGTTCCGATTTGTTTATTGTTACTTTCTCCCGGGTCCCACGTTTCAGAGGTCACAACAGTTTTTTCACTAGTAATATTAGTACAGGAACTATGGTTGCTTGCTTCCGTTTTGCAGCTTCGCTTGTCATCCGTTCGAGAGGTGACCGTACCGCTACTGTCGTGACCCGGCAAGTGAACGATTTGATTTGGAGAAACGCTATACGATTCCCCATTATCACAGGGCATGAGCACATGACGCGCCAGGGAGGCTTTGCTTTCTTGCACACTTTCTTTTGAGATACTTTTCTGACTTAGATCTTCCAAACTCATGAAACCTGAAATTACAAATTTAATTTTAATGCATGGTGAATAATTAAAATTTATATTATGTTATCGCCTTAATAAAATATCATGTTTTTTTTTATTTTAGTATCTTTGGTATACTATATATCAAAACAAAATCGAAACAATCGCCAAATATGGTAATTTTATATTAACAAACATTTCGGACATCCAGTAATAACAAAATGCAACTATTAGCTGGAATCGATTAATAATTTACTATCTTACAGGTGTTAAATATATTTTTCTAATATAGCCTTGATTTATTAAAACTACTAAACTTTGTAGTAAACATGTTTTAGCCAATATATTATATTAAATGGAAGCCTAGACATGCATAAAATTACCTCTATGGTCCACAGTTCAAAGTGTTGACCATGGTACTTTCCCAATATAAATGTTTTATATTTACTTTTTTCAAACATAAATTTTTATTGCAGACTTTTTTGCCTCTCTAATTTTAACGTCTTCTTGACGTGACGAGGCCAATCTAGACAGGACTTACAGCTTCCAACCATGGTCCTCAGTAACTCTATTAGACCCCTGACCCGTAACCCACCCTCGACCTCTTAGGGCCAGTTTCACAATATGTGGTGACTAAAAAGTCTGAGTTAGTAACTATAGATTCGATTGAAAATTCACCTTCTCAACTATAGAAACCAAGAAACCATAGTAAATAACCATAACCCTTTGGTTACCACACATTGTGAAACTGGGCCTTAATTTTACTGTTAAGATGCAACCTTTGGTCTTTAGCAAATATGTATCTGCACCAACTTCCTCTACCTGACGTTGGCGCATGATACATTGCCTATATCGTAGTATAAGATGCAACCTTTGGTCTTTAGCAAATATGTATCTGCACCAACTTCCTCTACCTGACGTTGGCGCATGATACATTGCCTATATCGTAGTATAAGTGTGAGGTGCTATTCCTTGTAGCTCATAATCGAACGTCCGACCGCAGACTCCAAGCTGCCCTCATTATAAACTTATGGGCTATGATGAGCATTTTGAGTAAAATCAACAAAAATGAAGGTATTTTGTTAATCTGCTTAGTTTACGAAGTCGTGATAACTAGTAACTACTCTTATACAAAAACGAAAAAATACTGACCTGGAGATGACTTTATGGTTTCCTTAATCTCTCTTGTTGCCAAATTGTCAGGGGACCAAGATTTCGGACGCGCGCCCATCTGTCTTAAGTCCTGACCAGAGAGCGTCGATTGGAGATCATACGATTTGGTTAATGCTTGCACCACCGGCGTGGGTTCGCCACCAGGAGGCACCTTCTCTGTTTTGTTATTGTTAGTGGGCGATTTCAGATTAGTTTCAGACTTTGATCTCTGTAATTTTTCTTTGTTCTTCATTGCATCTAATATACCTGTAATTAAAGTGGTTAATAATAAATTTTGGTAATTAACAACCTGATTATCAAAGACCAAAAGATAAAAACTAGTAACGTAAAGTAACTAACTAATCGTTACAAACTAAAAGTTACTAAGTGATCACTAAACGTCGTAACAGGTCCTCAATATATAAAAAAAATCGGCACTTTCACGCTTTCGTTACTTTCTATTTACATTCGACTCACGAGTCTCAGTCCAAGAGTAACTAAATTTATATTTAATTTACCTGAATGTATAATGAAAACAGGTCTTTTCTACATTGGTGGTTTGTACCGGAGGGTAAACCGCTGCTTAAAATGTGTACACTAGAAAAACATTTTTAAGAAAAAATACCCCTTTTTCTGAAAGGAATACCACTAAACACTGAAGAATACCACTGGAATACCTTTAATTACTTGTATTATTTTTTTAAACCTGGAAATATCAATTTTCAGTCAAATCTGTACATATGTCGAAGTTTTTCCGCACGTTGGCCCCGCCGTTTTGAATTTTTAGATGTTAACTAAAAATGCATGACTTGCACTCTTAGATGTTCATTTTCTGTTGAATCCGCACAAATGCCAAAATTAGTTTGCCACGTTGGCGGAGCTATTTTGAATTTTGAAACGTTAACTACAAATTTATCATTTGCACTCTTATATATCATCCCCCCCTCCCAAATACATAACGATTTTCAGTCAAATCTGCATCTGTTTTGATGATTCCATTGATTTTCAAATTTTGAATAAAAATTCTTCATTTGCACCCATAAATATCCCCAGACTGTGTTTAAAATTTAAACTATCGATTACGAGCGATTTTGTGGAAGTTGGTGAAAAATAAATTCCAAGATATGATCATGTCAAACATACAGAGCAGTGAAGCAAATAAAAGCATGTTGAAAAGTACACGTTATTTTTTGGTATTTTGATGTTCTTGGTTTTATTTTATCAGGCGTTATCATTGGAAGTATTAATTGTTATTCAATATTTATTTTACTTAAAACACTGTTCTGTTTCTCTTTTGCTTACCTTGATATGTTTCAAGCTGAGTTAGAAAGTTAGTGTTCGGCTTGATACAGCTGCGCTTCTCTCTGACATGATGCAATGCTCTAGTAAAGTCCCAATTGTAGGCCTTCATGGCGTAAGCTATTACAACGCTAGCAGATCGACTTACACCCATCTTGCAATGTACCAAAACCTAAAATACAGCATCAACCATATTTTTTTCATCAATATACCTTCGTATATAACAACTAAAGGCCTTCTAACTGTGCTATATAAACAGAAGAATAATAATTTCTTTTATATTTTGGTTTAGGATCCTATTTCAAAATAATAATTACTTATTTTTCCTGGCTTGGTAATTGTCATGTGACTTTTTAAAACTTTATAAAAAATATTATATATATTTATTGTAGCACATCAGACCTGATGAGGACATAACAATAAATTGTTTAGGCTATTCCAGGCTTCCAATGAAAGCAAAAATAAAATATTTCCATCTTCTTCAAGTTTACAATATAAAATATTTCCGAGCATTGGCCTAAACATTATTTAAAAACCTTTTACCCATTACTATGGAAAAAAATGGGAACATAAGAAAGAAGATGTAAACTTATCTGCAGCTATGGTGATTTTAGGCACATAATTCTAAAGGAAAGTGCGGGGTGCGAACTTTTTAAGCAAAGATTGAATTTTTATTTTTAAATATTTTTATAATATTTTAAAATATACAACATTTATACTTATATTTGGGGAGGTTTGAGCAAGTTTTAGTAGATTTTTAGCAAAGATTACTGACTCATGTATTTTTTTCTATTAGTTCTCATGTTAGCTCTAAGGGTTACAGTTATAGAGGGCCAGGAAATAAAACTAGGAAAAAGCGATCAAACTGCGAAAAAATTAAAATAGGTTTATGTTAGTACTTTGGCAACTTAAAAACGTTTTTAACATTTCAAAAATTCCAATAAACTTTTAGACAGTTAACTAAATACATGTTTCGAATTGTGGTTGGTCTGATTTATTGTCAGCTATCGAGAAGAATGGTGAAAAGAGGATGAAAGTATTTGTGGATTGAATCTGATGCAAATAAATGTATGCTACCTTATTGGGTGTAGGTGAGTACCCTGCTTGGTTAAACTCTTCCAAGCACAATTTTTAACAATTATCGAAAGATGTGTTTGAATCAACCTTAAAGAACCCTGGATATCTCCTTCGTGTCTACTGAAAATTTGTTCATGTTTAAATGAGTTTTTTCAATAGGAAGTTAAGTTTTAAATAACTTATCTTTTTTTAGTGATCTTTTCCTATAAAAAGCAACAACAACAAAACAATTTTCTCAATAAAATGAATTGTCTTTTGTCTTAGTTAAATATCATTATTTATATGTATATATATATATATATATATATATATATATATATATATATATATATATATATATATATATATATATATATATATATATATTTATATGGAGTTTCTGGACCAATTGATTTATATTCTTAGGAGATTTTCTTGGGTTTTTGGTCTGAATTATCTTTTTGAAAAATAAAACTTGTTTATTCTTCGGAAATCATTTTAATTTGTTTTTTTCTCTTTTATTCCCAAACGTTTCGGCAACATGTCTTCATCAGTGGATTCTAATACAGGTCACTAAAACTAACAAACAATGCTGTTTTGGATTCTTACTTATAAACATGTCTACTTTTTTTTCTTTTTTTTTGTTTTGTGTAAGAGGATAAAAATGTTTTTTTATATACATATACATCCATACATAAGTACACCCCTGCACAGATATATACATATATATAGAAATTTAATAAACACGTATAACCTAATTAATATTACTTGTTTTTTTTTTATTATTAAAACAAAACGTTCAAATTGGATGTATAATTATACTATAACTGACCTAAGAAGGTAAATTTTTTTAATCCATTCACAAATGGGACATATACACTTAAAATTTGTTCTACATATATGTGACAGTACAGTATATACATACTTAAAACTACTGACTGACTGAAATTAAAATTCGTTTTGCTGCTGTTGCTCGTCATATATATTGTTTTTATTGGGTTAAAAAACAAGGTGTTTTATATTGTTATTATTTTGGTATGTGGAACGAGCGCATTTATTTTATATTTTTGTAATTAGTCTACCTATTATTATTTCATTTAAGATAAAATGTAGAAAATTGAACAATTTTTTTATTTTTGCAAATTGCTATTTAATTTTAAACATTTAAATTTAGATTTACGAGAAAATTGCAGAATATATGCAGTTATTTTATTACGTTGTAATATATTTGGTTTAAGTTTTTAATTTCCGTTTTGTCATTAATTTAATTTTCGTGTTTTTTAATGTACATCATTTCCAAGAATTCCCTTTTTTTTTTCTTTTTTTTTTAATGATGTACATTAAAAAACACGAAAATTCAAATTCGAAAATTAAAAACTTAAACCAAATAAACAACGTTTTGTTTTAAAAATAAAAAAAAAACAAGTAATATTAATTAGGTTAGGTGTTTATTAAATTTCTGTATATATGTATATATCTGTGCAGGGGTGTACTTATGTATGGATGTATATGTATATAAAAAAACATTTTTATCCTCTTAAACACAAAACAAAAAAAAAGAAAAAACTAGACATGTTTATATGTAGTAAAAATCCAAAACAGTAAAAATCCAAAACAGCATTGTTTGTTAGTTTTAGTGACCTGTATTAGAATCCACTGATGAAGGCATGTTGCTGAAACGTTTGGGAATAAAAAAAAAAAAAAAACAAATTAAAATGATTTCCGAAGAATAAACAAGTTTTATTTTTCAGAAAGATAATTCAGACCAAAAACCCAAGAAAATCTCCTAAGTGTATATATATATATATATATATATATATATATATATATATATATATATATATACGTATATATATATACGTATATATATATATATATATATATATATATATGTATATATATACTAAAAGTTTATATTTTTCTTGGGTATAGGTTTAATTAATGAAACTTTTTTTTCTGCAACTAGCTCGACGTTTCGCTTCTTGTTTGAAGCATTTTCAAGAGCATTTTATTGCATGTCTTGGAAACTACAATATTATTTACAGTAATAATTTTGATGTTCTTCATCACATCAAAATTATTACTAATAATACATTGAAAACGAAGCAGTATCGGTCATGTTCATAATATGTCATTTTTTATGTAAAATTAGCTCACGAATGTGAAGTTAAAATTAACATACTGAAGAATCAGCTTGTACAATGGTTCTGCCTATTGAACAGTTGTAGAATATTATTTATTCCCTCCCAAATTAGTTTGGACAAAAAGTAATTTCTATTAATTGTATAGCAGAAACTAAACGTTTTTAGTATTTAGACAATTAGTATAATGTAATAAAATAATCGAAACCTTCACAGATATATTTTTTGTTAATTAACTAATCATTCAAAACTGTTTGTTTTTTACTTTTATTACCTATTTTACTAAAATTACAAGTTCGTTATATATAAGAGTAAAAGAAAGATAATGTTAGTGAAATTAACAAGAAAATAGCAAATTGGGTAAAAACTAACAATATAGTGGAAACAAGTCCTACATACCTTTGAGCCTTCGTTTCTTGCTTTTGTGATGTATTTAAATGTGTCGTCCCAATGCTTGAGCAGGTCCGTTTTTTCATCGTCATAGACGCGCACGTTCAAATAGTCGAATGTTCCAGGGAAAAAATTATCTATCTCTCTGGTTACGTTCAAAATATGGCCAACCCTGTAATAAAAATGAAATTTTAAATAAACCCTCATTTTTGTATATACAGTAAAACCAAGAACCAAGTAATCCCGAAAATTAAATACAAAGGGTTTGCCGGATCAGCGGATTACTGGATATTAGAAAAAACATTTACATATCTATCGTTGTGTTTACTAAAAGGTAATACTAAAAAAATAGTTTACCGATTTTTTCAAAAGTAATACAAAGTTTTTTATTAACGAATTATTTACAGGATTTCTATTTATATTTTGTTAGAGCTTTAGGAAATACATTTTTTTTTAAACATACGCAAGTAAGATTTTTCTTGTATTATCTTTCGAGAAATCATCATTAGAAAGTTCAAAATATATTTAACCTGTTTTTTAAATGCGTCTCTTTATATTTAATTATAATTTTTCAATAAAAAAAAACGAATGAGATAGAAAGTGTTATGATAAATTTCTTGAGTTTTTTTATAGATATATTGTTTGCAGTGATGCAAAACATTCGGCAAAATATTTTTAAAAATTGACGAGTTAATCCTCTACAATAATTGAACTTACCAACTTAATAAAATAATGTGGAATTTGAAATTGCCTTCGCGCGTCTTTGCTAACGGCCCGTGTCCAGGTTAACGAGGTGCGTTCGGATTATTGTCTTTAAACAGAATCCTTTATTAACGTATTTAAATACATACAAATATATTATAATTCGGTAAATAACCTTATAACAAAAAAGATCCTAATAATAAATAAACATAGGATAATTTCCTGAAACAAGCTTTTGAGCATTGGTTGCGGAAAAAATAGAGTATATAAAAAATAACAATACATGGTGTTAATTACGAGTGGCGAAACTCTTCGTCCAGATTACTGGATATCCGAATCAAGGAGATTGTACACCCACATTATATTTTAACGTCGGGTAAGTTACTTTTTTTAACACAAATTATTTATATACAGTGCATCCAGAATTCGAGCCCCTCTATGGGGATCTCGAAAATAAAGAAAGATTTAGAAGTTTTTTATTATAAGCCTACAGATTTAACCACTTGTCGCGCCATTCTTAAGATTAATAGTTATTTGCTACAACTGATATAAGAGCTACATAATTTAATAAAAATTACAATTTGACACCGAAACCCATCTCGCAAAATATTCGAAGTGTCAATTGTTGCATTTATTAAAAACAAATTCTGTTTTTGGAAATAACTACTGAAATTAGAGATGGCGGATCTTGGTTGAATTTTAGAAAGTCCGACATCAATAATATTAACAATAAAAAAAAAAACGAAATGACGAATATTCTTCGTCTTAAGTATTTTTGTTCGTGCTGATAAAGCGTATACGAACAATGCCCCGTCTAGAATCGATAACGTACCATATTTCAAAGGCGAGGCTTAATCGCTTGAATCAGGGTTCCATACTTCTCTATATGTCTGGATGTATTTTATAAGGTGCTCTACAGACTGTATAATATGTTATCAAAAAAACTTTAAATACATAAGTTTTACCGGAATTATTACAATCTAGGAAAAAAAACAAAGAAAAAGGTGATCAGAAAGTTAACAATGAGCATCAACTTCGTTATTTTAAAAATGGAACACCTTGTATATTATATATCCCTAAATGGGTCTCTTTTTGCTGGTTATAATCAATATACTAGGTTTAATATAATTATCTCTAAAGATACCCGAAAAGTTTGTGAAAAACCCTGCCATAAGAGGCAATGTACTCCCATTGACTCCACTATGTATTGGGGCGTTCTTCGTCTCTCTCTTACACATTGCTTCTTATTGCAGGCGTTTGTATCCGTAGTTTTTTAAGATAGGTATCGAATCTAGTATATTTATAATCGACAAGAAGATATCCAGATACCCATATATTGAAATAACATTATAACGGGTGTCTCATTTAAAATAACGAAGTTGATGTTCATTTGTTAACTTTCGCATCGTATGTGAATATAGCAAATGCCAAACAATCACACAAGCATATCGAGTTTAAAGCCTTTTTAGAATTCTCAATACTTTTTGCAATTTTTGTTACTTATTTTAATAGATAATTGAAAATTGTTAATCAAAAATTGTAAAAATCTAAATATAGAATGTCGCACGTTATTGACAAGCCTACGTTTTATTTATTTATACATGTAGTGGAATAACTTAACATTTACGCTTGAAGCAAAATCTGTATTAATTTGCTTTGTTAATATTTATACCCACAAAGATTTTATTTCAGTAAACTTCAAGGTTTAGTTTTTAATAATGTATATTTCCTAGATATTAAATTTTCACCAGACAGAAAAATTAAGTGATTAGTTTTTAATTTTACGGTTTACGCAAGAGCTATCGCAAAATTCATACGAAATGGTTTTAAATATAAAAATGTAATAAACGTATTAATAAAAATCATTATTAAGAAACTACTTACCGAATAAACTTCAAAATTTGCGTAAAAATAAAGTGTGATATAGGGACAGACAAACCGGTAAAACTTTTGTGTCAACCCATTATTGCGGAACTAAATGGCGGCCTAATAAAATGCAAAAAATGTCAGTACTAAAAAACTACTTATCTAATTGACTTGAAATTTTGCATAAAAATCAAGTGTTAAACAGGGATAGACTGGTATTTTTTTTGAATGCGAATCCTATTTGCAAAACAAAATGACGGCCTAATAAAATGTATAACTATTCGGTAAAATTCTAAAGGAAAATATCAAATAAATTTTTTGTTGACCACCTAAATAATTTTATGAGAAACGAATGATAATAAAAAAGTTAATAATAATAATAAACAAATAAACCAAAACCTTAAAAAAAAATAAATTACAGTTTGTAGGAATTGTATAATGTTATTGCCAAACAATTATTTGCATATATGTACTGTTTATTGTAAGTAGTAGAATTTTGTATGAGGAAAGTTGTAGGCAAATGTGAATTTACCGATTTTTGCCAGTGTCATTGAAATAAATGCTTTAGAGATATTTTATAAATATTTTGAACAGAGACCACTATACTAAACTAACTTCTGGACACAAAACGGGTAATTGAAATTTTAAGTGAAATGGTGTTTAGTTTATTACCTGCATATTTCAAAGAAATATGAGATATATAGGCAAATTTTTCCGCCAATTACTTATTTTTAACGACATGATTGGTATGTAAAGTCATCTAGATTTATAAAAAACATACCAAAAAACAATTTTGATGATATTTTTTGATATCTCTCATATTTATATTGTTTGAGTTTCATATTTTTTGAGTTTCACTTGTTTGTAAATTTACAAACCTTTTATACCCTGTTATTGGATTACGCTGTTCTCGACTATATGTAGATCTGCAGATATGAATCTGTATTTTATCAGAGTAAAAACTAACCTTAATCAACTCTCAGCGCGCCTTGTATGTCATGCTATTATAAAATTTGCAGGCATATCTGCAAAACTACATATTAAAACCAAAATAACTTAATCTGAAACAAAAATATGAGATATTCAAATATTTCCGAAACTAAAGGCCTTTCATATTACAGCCGTTATATATATACATATTTCCCATTGCAATTAAATTCTTTCACTCATAAGCCTGCTACCTACCTCACTACGTTCGATTCGTTGTGCGGCAATTCCATCTTTTGGGCGGATAATTAAGTAGGCTTTGACCTAGGCGAACCATTCGTCGGAATCAAATCTTTTGTTTTTTGTGTATTTTCAAACAGTAAAATGCATGAAATCCATGCGAACGTATTAAACAAAAATTGATGAATAGTGTGAATGAAATATTCGTTTATACGTTGATTCGCTCATTCGTTCGTTCAATGGGCCAATCGAATCAACGAGTCGAAACGAATAGTGAATAGCTACTACAAGGATTTATTTTTAAATTCACCAAAAAATTCAGCTTTTTTAACACAACAAAAATTCTTGGCTTCTGATGTAATCTAAATTTATAATTTTTAAACATTAGTTTTTTTTAATTTTTAAAGAAAACACGTGTTTTAAACAGTTTAAAAGAGTTTTTTTTGTTTTAAACATAATTTAAACAACAAGCTGATAATTATGTTACAAAAACATGTGTAAGACACTTGTTTGAAACTCTAATACCTATTCTAGTTAATTACTATTGCCTTAAAATATCCAATGTTTAACTATGTATTCTTATTAGAGTATGCTCTTCAAACTAGTTTTATATTAAAGTAACTAGAAAAGACATAATTAAAGCTTTTTATCTAAATCTTTAAAACATAACAACACTGGCCAAAATAGTACTTAGCTCCTTTTGCGTCGCTGAGGCGGTCGCACTCATATCTGTTGGTGGTTTAATAAAAACAAAGGTAGGCAGTTAGTAGTAGCTATTTATTTTATTGAATTTGGTTTCCACAATGTATTTTTTAAGTAGGCCATATTAAATTCCGTATTACATTTAGGTGAGAGTATTTTTTTCTTTGCAATAGCCAGTTTTTTTGACAATTTCTTCCTTTGCCTTTTCTTTTTTTCATCAAAGCAACATAAACCAACTGCGACTCTAATATGTCGAATGATAAATATCGGTAGATATTTAAAACAGACTGAGGCCGTCTCAGATGGTCTCAGTGTGTGTGTCTACTCGTCACTGTGAGACTATATCTGTATCGTGTATGCCCCGTTTTAGAAAGAGAGAACATATTTTGTGGAGTCAACAGAAATACAGTGTCTCTCACAACACGATGTTTGTCAATTTTATCGGTTGTCTATAAAAATAAAGCTATCAAACCTAGTATATTTATAATTAGCAACAATGGGCTCAATAATAAAGTTCATGCTCATCTTTTTGCTTTCCAATTGCCATTTCTTTACTTTTTTAGCAAATCATTTCGGTTCAGAGTCGGTTTCAAATAAATCTGTAAAACATTTGTTTGTATATGACATTTTTTGGATCTTCTAAAAATAAAGCTTGTAGACACCGTTCAAAATAGTACGCCCCATGCATAAGCATAACTCAAGTAAATTTGAAGCTAGAAAGGGCCAGCAAGAGGTAAAGTGCGCAGTTTTATGATAATATGATTTACACAGCCACTCCAATTTTGTGATCTTTAGCACTTGTTTTTTTGGGGAAATATGTTATTTTCTGGCTTTGCTGTCTGCATGATTCGCTAAGATGTTTTGGACACGATATAATTTTAAAAAATTCACAGAATTTAAAAAGTGCGTGTGTCCATAGCGATCTCTGTCTTCATGCTATGGACACATGACCTTTGGAGTTTCTAACTCGGCGCAAATTCCACACGCGTTGAGTGGTAATTATTTCTCCTACATGCGCTAGGCGTTGCACTCTGGACTGGCACTCCAAAGCCCTCAGTCTGGCATGTTCTTGTAAACCGGCCTAAGTTATAACAAAGACCGATTATACTCCGAATACATAGTCCATCCAGCACACCAGAAGCGTACAAAGGTCCCCGGGAACTCTTGATATATTAAGGAAAAGTTAATATTAGAAATATATGATAATATATTTTAACATTTTTCATTGATCCGGAAGTTTGGACCCTCCCCGGGATTGTTTATTATATGCCTATGATCATCCATATATCAAAGTGAGGACCTTTTTTAACTCCCCAGCACAAAATCCTAAATACGCCACTGTGGTACACGTCCGTGTCGCTGTTTAGTCTGCTGACAAAAAAGAAAAAGTTGGGACCTTTTAGTGCAGTGTCTTTTATTTTCCATTTGTTGGATTGTTTACTCGGAGTATATAATCCGTCTTTGGTCATAAACTCGGTCATAAGCAATTAAAATGACATTTCAAGATCATATTTAAATTATTCAATCTACAATAATCCAACGATTGATCGACTTTAGGATTATACAATATTATTGGCGTACTTACCCATTTCTCTGCAGCTCTTCATAATTACTCGCATTCCACTCTGAGCCCAAATATACATGGTCGAATATCTCCGTCGGGGCGTCCATTTGACCCAGGATGACCAGCATCTCTTGGTCGATGAAGCTCTTGAACTCCCCTAAATCCATATCTAGTTGCTCTTCCAATCTAGAACGGATGAATTTAGAAGTGACCTCGTCAAGGTCGACGGACATCATTATTTCTTTGAGAGTAGACCGGATTACCTAGAGAAGAATAACAGTGATACTGAAAAACATACATGTCTTCACAATTCAACAGCAGGGAAAATTCTTTAGATATGGTTAACATACATTTTAGAAACGAGCAAGACATAATATTCGACATTGTTGTACCCACCCAGTAGTTTATGCATCTTGGCAAAATAACTGTAATGATTTAGTTCACACCTTACAGAGGGGGGAACCACTAGCGAATTTAAGCATTCATAGTGCGATATTTTTATAGAATTTTTCATGTTAATTATTTTGAACTTTTTTTGGACGCCCAACATATTTTATTGCCATCGGAAATAGGTTCATATTACAAATTTTCAAAATCAACCTACAATTCAACCAGTAGAATCAAAAAAACTTGTAATTACCTTCTCGGTCTCATCCCTTTCTGCTGGTCTCGCCCTGACTGAATCGGGTGATGGTGGTCTTTTAGACTCCAAACAGTCCATGGCGTGCCACTCGTTGAGACAAGACCTGTCAGAGGCCACTCGTGATTCGTAATGTTCGACCCATGTGTGCGTCCCTCCGCCCTGATAGTAGTTGCCTTCGCGCGCTTTGGCGCTTACTTTGTGTAACGTTTGAAGGGCTGACCTGGAACAAACAGAAACACATTATTTTTAAACAATGTTTTATGATTTTAAATAATTTAGTAAATTCTGTAGCCACTAAGTATCAGTTTTACAGGCTTTTTTGTCTAGACTATATTTAAAAATTCATGTAAAGTTTAATGCTTATCAAAATAACCATCTGTAAAACAGGCAACGTCAAATAACACTTGATATAGTTTACATAACATTGTCATAATATGGTTATATGGATTTGCCCCGTCACATATATGTAATGTTTTACCTAGAAGCGAACGCGTAAGAGAGATGAAGCTAATTAGAGCGGACATCCCATTAGTTGCGAGAGAGATACATTTCTGCCTTAATTAGCTCCATCTCTCCCGCACTGCGTTGGAGTCAATGAAGCGTCGCAAAGCACAGTCTATTAACCTATTATGGCTATGTTACATAAGTACTCTGTCAAATGCTATTAATTCCACAACAGGTGTATACAGGAAGTTCAGAATTCAGTTGAAACTCGGAATAGTATATCAATAAATGTTTTTTTTTGCTAGGCATAATAACCCAACAGCAACCTAACTTTAATATGTGTACTCACAGGTATGAACATAAATTTGACAAATGCTAAAATGACAGCTTGGACAAGTTTAACAGCGAATTTTATGAGTTGAAAACTTTATTAAGTTTAATTTAACAGTGCATGTAGAATGTTCGTTTAAAAGAAATTTGAACATTCGCACGCACTACAATTGCAAGGTGATGGATTAAAAATTAGCAAAATAAAGGGTCAATTTACGGTGGCACTCACACAGAAAGGTGGTGTTCGATTCATTTTAAATGTTAAAGTTAGAAATGTCCATATATGATCTAGTGACCAGGTTGTTATGACAACCATCGTGTTATGTGAATGATACTATGTGACTATTGAGTACAATTAACAATTTAAAACAATGTTCACATAATTTGCTTTATTTTTAATGGGTTGTAGACGATCGAAGACGCTTATATACGATTGATCTGTATGACAGAAGCCTTAGAAATTGACGGACCAAGACCAACAAAACTGAATTAAATTTTAACAATAATTTCTGCGTCTTCAAAATGCTGTCTACAGTTGGAACAATGGTTATTCAAGAGTTACAAAGCTCATTTTTACCTAAATAAAGATAAAATTATCGATATCGGGCCACCCAACATTTTTCCAAAATTCACGAAAAACAATTACATTCGCCAAACGTCACAGTTAGTGTGCCGTTTGGTTTATGTTATCAGACCAAGGGCATATAATGAACTTAAAAGAAACATTGAGGGGCAGAAATTCAAGCTATTCCCGTATAATTACTTGCTAGAGTGTATTGAGAGCGACAGTGTAACAAACTTTTTCGCTTGTTAACACCTAAGAAACGTTTTATCAAATTTATTAAAATTTGGGGGAAATCAAAACCGATCGGTTCCGACTACACACGATTGGAGACTAGACTTGAATTAACTGCAGTTTCAGGAAGTACCGCCAATTTTAAAAGCATAATATGCAATGTCGATAAAATGCATAATATTTGGAATAATTATGATTTTGGAGATATGAAATCCAAATAATAGTTTAGGTTGTTTAAATTTAATTATCTTCTAATTGTGTTACAGTTATGATCTCACTGAATTCTTTAAAAATGTTTTGATTACTTATTTTAACTGATTTAATTTTGACGCCATATTAAGGAATGTCGTGTACCGTTAATCTTTTTTACCTTCGAAAATAACAAAACGAATTAGAATCATCGAGAAGCTCTTTTTAGCGAAACTGCTTCGTTGTAGCAACACTTGAGATTTGGTCTCAGAGTTGCTGGATTAAACTCATAGCATTAATGGATTAAAAAGTTTCATGAGCCATAACACCTGGTGAGTTATTTATTTTGGTAGTTTTGCAGATATATTTTAAGTACGTGTTTTATGAAAACGTGACTGATGGACTGCATTTTGTTTCAGGCTTCTATTATTACTATTCAATTATTACTACGACGCAGATTAGTTTTAATTTTATTTATGGGTTCCATTTAATTCATTGTGCAATGAAAGTAACTTGTTGATTATTTCCCGGGCATATGGAAACGTTTGGATGGATTTTCTCAACTTCTGGAGGAAGAGGTTTTCAATTTTTAGTCCCAGTGGTCATTTTGCTGGACGTGTGCTGTCTGGCCGGTTCTAGATTGGAGTTGCTGTTCCTGCTCTGGGCTAATTTTGCAGAAGTGACACTTTACGAGGACAGTTCGAAGAATTTTTGGTGGAGAAAAGATAAGTAATTTTTATAATTCTATTTCTTTCTCTTCATATAAAAGGGGTCTTGATTTAACTTCTGTCTTGGCGGTTTCAGATTGCAGTTGCTGTTCTTGCTTTAGGTTAGACGTAGTCTAAATGAGTGACGCTTTACGAGGACAGTTTCTAGAATTTTTGGTTGATAAATGATAAGTAATTTTTATACTTCTATTTCTTTCCCTTTATATAAACAAGGCTATTGATTTAACTTCTAAATTTTATAAATTTTAAAGTATGAAAATTTCCCAATTCAAAAGAGTAACAGTAAGTTAAACCTTGTTCCAAACTTACGTAAATTATATAGTATTAATCTTTTTTTTTGGGAAATCCAGATTTTTGTACAATTTTAAATGTTGGTCACTACATGGTATTAAAAAAAACTTTAATATCATGTTTTTCTTCTTATATATAGAATTTATTCATTGGTACTGGTTACGAGTTAAATAATAATAGTATATTTCAGGATAGATTAAACCTTTTTTTTTGGTTTGCAGTAAAAATTGATTTGTTATTTGATTAAAGTTGAGCGTTTTCTTCATTATTTGATAGATATTTTTTATTTAATAAAATATTAATTGTGCTTTAAAAGATCCTCTGGATTACATAACTTTAAATCCTACTATAAAATGTAATAAATTAGGATTGGTTTGTCTTAGATTGCTGAGTAAGTAAATATATTTTTCGGTTTTAAGATATTAAGATTTATGAATATTTACTACAAATTTGAAATCTTCTTAAGGAAAGTAATTTATATTTCATTAAATTATTAGTTGGGTCATGATTACAACCTAGAAGTTTGCATCAGAACACTACCAACCAATCATAGATACTGGCTTTCATTTATCTCATCCACAAGAACTTCAATAGATCTCTTAAATTATATCATACTGATTTAAGATCAACTACTTAAATTTATTTAACACTACCAACCGTGGTATGCGGACCAACCTGAAGGAATTTGAGCGTGCTGTTAGTATATGTAATTACGATATAATAACCATCTTAGAACCTTAGCTCTCCAACGACGTTTTACCTGGTGAGTTGAACTTACCTAACTACTTGACTTACCGCACTGACAGAGATGGGAACACCAGCACTAAAAACGGGTGGCGATGTCCTGGTGGCTTTTAAAAAAAGTTTTTAAGTCCAGACCAATAATAATTCCAATGACTGGTGTTGAGCAGCTTTATGTTTCAGTTAAGTATGGATACGAACAAATTATCTTTGGAGCAGTGTGTATTCTGCCCAGGTCAAACAAGGAAACTTATGAAATTTTCTGCAACACAGCTACTGTAATAAAGTCTGATAATGCAGACTGCTCTTTAGCGATCTATGGGGATTTCAACTTACCGGAGGCTACATGGTCAAACGAAGTTCACATCGTTCGCGTGGTTGCACCTGTAATGTCCATCGCGTATACTGTGCGGAATAGTATGGGCTATATTAACTTTTATCAACAAGTCAATTTTATATAGTGTTTTACCATGTTATTTCCATTTAAGCGCTTTAGTACCAATTTTCCAATGTGGTTCAACCATAAGCTTAAGAAATTAGTTATTGAAAAAAAGTTAGCTCATAAGCGCTTTAAGGAGTCTGGACACATTTCGGATTACGAGCAGTTACAGCGTTCTCAGCAGTTCGGGAAACCTTTAAGACCCTGACAAAGATGTATTATGATTAATACATGCATTCATTGCAGACCTACAAAATAATCCGAGATAGTTTTGACGTTTTCTAAACAGTGCTAAAAAAGTCAGTGGGTATCCAAATAATATGTTTTTAATGACTCACATAGTGAGAATTGAAGTGATTCTGTGAACTTATCTGCAGCCTTTTTTTCTACGGTATATAAAGCTTGTGATCTGGATATACCTGATTAGTATAGCAAATTTGAATAAATCTGTGTATTTAAGTAGTATACACATAACTGTTTCGGAGGTTTATGATTCTGTTGAGCAGTGTAAGTCGAGCTGTTCCTATGGTCCCGAAGGAGTTCCAACGTTGTTGCTTAGGGCTTGCGTATGCTCTTTGAGTCGGCCGCCTCAATTGGTTTTCAATTTATCTTAAGAATGGTGTTTTCCCCCAGTTTTGGAAGCATTCATTTATAACGCCAATTTTTAAATGTGGTGACCGGAGCAATGTAACTAATTATAGGGGTATTTGTCGACAGTCTGCTATACCTAAAATATTTGACTCTCTCGTAACATACAATCTATCATAGCACTGTAGACGGATGGTTATTGAGCAGCAGTATGAGTTCTGTAGGAACAGTCGACAGTTAAAAATTTATTGTCATACCAAAATTATGTGTTGAATGCCTTTAAGAATAAACTTCAGGTCGATTTATACTGATTTCTCAAAGGCGTTCGACAGGGTTGATCATGGGTTGCTTGTTGCGAAACTGGCGGCTTGGGGCTTTGGGAATCAGATCCTGAAATCGATTTCCAGCCTCCTAACTGGGAGATCCAGTTTCCTGAATGGAAGAACCCAGAGCGTTAGAATAAAATAATCATATTTCACATGAGATAATAGTACATTCCGGAGGGGCTCTCATTATGGACCCTCACTTTTTATATTATTTGTTAATGAATTAAATAACTATATTGTAAATTCAAATTTTCTCATGTTTGCAGACGGTTTAAAAATATTTCGCTCTATTCAGTGCACGGGCGACTGCTCTCTCCTCCAGAGACGAAGTTGATGGTCTATTTTTATGGTCTGAACTGAATGGTCTTAGTCTAAATATTAATAAATGCCACGCAATGTCTTTTTTTACAATTATGCATAAAATTAATTATGAATATTCTATTAATAACACTGCTCTAGATAATCTGGATTCAATTAAAGATTTAGGCGTAACAATGGGCCGTTCACTATCCTTTATTGATGACATAATTTCAATTTCTCAGAGAGGCTATAGAAATCTTGGATTCATTTCAAGACATTGCAGGGATTTCTGGAGTCTTACATTTAAGTTATTATTTTATTCGCTAGTGAGATCAAGCCTAGAGTACGCTAGTACTGTTTGGTCTCCTTACTACCAAGTGCACGTGGATGAGATTGATGATGTACAGAGAAGATTCTTACGCCCATGCGCGTTTAAGTTAAAGATCCTTAGTGTGGAATATCATATTGATTATTGTCTTATTCGGGACAGGTTGAGAATCTGTACCCTGCAATCTAGGCGCTTCCTCCTAGATATGTGTTTTATATTTAAGCTCTTAACGGGTAACATCGACTGTCCATATCTCTTATCCACACTTAATTTTAATACCAGCCACCGGACACATAATACTAATCTTTTCTCTATACCTTATCACTCAACAAATTATGGCAACTTTGAGTTACATTGCAGTTTCAATAAATTTAGGAATGCCATTGAAATACTGAAAATGCAATAATTGTCCCTGTGATCTGCTCTGTGACCTCCTGGTTTTATATTTATTTATATACTTATATTTAGTTATTGTTAGATTATAATCTATAATTGTTAATTATAGATTATAATAAAGCAATTGGGTACCCATATCCCGTTAATAAAGTAAAATAAGTAAAGTAAATTACATCGTACTGATTATAGATACATCAGCTGCTCAAAAAAGATAACTATTAATTAAACTTAAATCAGAAACTCAGGTCTTTTTTTATCATATTTTACTTTCAATCTTACTTGGAATTATTGTGGACAAACATATTTTGTAAATTTAAAAAAAATCACGATTTCTGGGTTGATCTGGTATGCTTTTAATATTTCATCATTTAATTAAAAAAATGATTAACCCTTAGGATGTTTATAAATTATTGTATACATTTCTTATCGGGTAAAATATTAATACATGATGTATTTATTGACATTATAAGATTTCATAATTTCATACGAGAATATTTCTTGTAGTTTGACAATATACGTCAGTAGTTATGATATGAAGTATTCGTAAATAAATGGACGGTTCGTATACTTCATTCAAACGTTTTGTCCCAGTTTGTAATAATTAGCAACAAATTGTTATCTAAAAAGTAAACGAATTAATTGATTCTGTATTTTGACACACTGAATTTATCAAATTAGCAGCAGTGAAATTACTTTTTTTATTTTTACTTCAAGAAAATACAGGAAATATTAAAATAAATCTAGCAAAATAGTTGATTATGTAGTAACTAATGCGTTCAAGACCAAACATTTGTCACAAGTACACACAGCTGCATTATCTGCAACCGATCATTCCGGATGTTATACTGTACTGTAAATGCAAATCACCGGAGAACCACCGTTTTATTATTTGCAATAAAAATAGCGGTGACAGAGTTAGGAACTCATTTGGTTTTTATTGAACGAGTGTTCAGTAATTAATTGCTTGTCGACACAGGAAGGCGATAAATCCCAACTACCTACGATCTACATGAAGATAGTCAATCCACTGATTGCGAAATGTAGATATTCCATTCCCTCATCATAAACGGCTTTTTTTATGAAACGCATGTAGTACAGTATAAAATTGTAGTTATGATGTTCAAGTGCTTAGATTGGGTTTCTATTTCGAACAACATTTTTTACTTTCACTATGTTTAATTATAAAATTGCAGCAATTAATTATAGACATTTTTCGATATCCTTACCCACTTTAAAGATGAACTATTTTTTTAAATCTTAAAATCGTTTTTTAAAACAAAATAGTCACCGCTTTCGTTTAGTTTAAAGGATATTAATTATTCTGTAACCTCTTATTTAGAAAGAAAAATAATGATTTACTAAAACACTCTGAGAAGCAAATATTTTTGCCCTTTAAATCTTAGTATTATCCGTAACTTCGGACCACTCTATTCGTCAAATACTCCTTAATCCCTTCACCTGAAAATAAAATCTGATAAATTATAATTATGAAGCAGTGGCGGCTCGTGGACTTAAGTACGGGTGAGGCGTAGCGTAGCTAGGTGGCACAGCGTCGCGGGCGAAAATTTTTCGGGGTGCCACGCACAAAAGGGCTATTTTTTTAACCTTTTGCTTTGCTAGCTTAGGAGCGTTTTTTAATACTTAGGGGAAATAATATGAATTTAGAAGATTTTAAATATATTTTCTGTTCTTACAAAACAGTTATGTACCTATATCTTAAAGCTAATTTCGTTTGGATTCGATTCGATCGATGCAAAATTACTTCCGCTTCCAATGATCTAAACGCACTAATTTACATTAATTCAATAACAAGCGAACAAGAGCCTGCAACCCACAGCAGCAGTTTTATGCCGCTCCCATTTCTATTTGGCTTACGGATATTCACCATTGCGTTGCCATAGCAACTGTCGTAAACAAATCTAAGCGCGAAAGCCGACGAGCGGGGAGAGTCTGATGCGGAATTTGTTACTGCTGATTGTGATTCCTCAACTCGTTGCTCTTATAAAAAGGTGTTCAGCGCGCTACGTTTCTATGTCATTATTACTTTTTGAGTATATAACGCACTAGTTATGATAAAAAATAATGGTATAATTAAGTAAATTATGATAAAAATGTAGATTATAAAATGCTTTATATTTTAAAAATATTTTTATTTATAAGTAAATTGATTGGAAAATATAGGTGAAGCGGCGCCGGCGCTTCACCCGTGTCCCCTGGCGAGCCGCCCTGTTATGAAGCCAACAAAAAATTGTATAATCGTGCCGAAAAGTTGACATTTCGATTGTCATTTTAACTTCGAAATAAAGGTGATTTCTTAAAAATTAGTTTATACCGGTATTATATCAAGTGCCACAAATAAGTGGTTCACCCTTATAACTTTTTTCTTTGCCAACATATCAGAATGAAATTTTAGTTCGTTATATCAGATTTAATTTTGAATTAATTCACCATAACCATAACAGCATTGACATATCTTTATTTTATTTCCGAATGTCTGCTATTACCTTTTGATTTTACTTCCCTCGTAAGAGGTAAGTATCATGTATGTTTTAATTTCTGCTTAGTTGCAGTATATTTTATAGAAATATGAAAAACTTTTCAATCCCAAAAATTAATTTAACTGACAAAACTTAATGTTATTATGAAAACAATTTATATTATATACATACATACATATATATATATATACATATACATATATATATATATATATATATATATATATATATATATATATATATATATATATATATATATATATATATATATATATATATATATATATATATATATATATATATATATATATATATTTTTTGGAATTGAGAGGTTATCAAAGGTGCCGGACCTAAAAATAATATTTACAGCGTTGCCGGTTTTAAAGTTTGTCCGATAGAGCTCTTAACTTTATTTTTTTAAATGCAATACTGTGATTGTTTTTCGCTTATAATGTTCATCGAACCAAAGTGTTTTCAATCCTAGAATATCAAATTTCTCTTCACCCTACGAGATTTTCTTATTAGAATCAACGGAGAGTTGGGTAAAGTTTTAAGGCTATGTGAAAAATGGAGACAGACATGTGTCATAAGTTTTTAAACATTTCTTTATGAATTTTTAAACAGTGCTTAATTTAATAATTACTTCAATGTCTGAAAGTATGCCTTAAGTATCTACTGTTTCTTTAAAAAAATTCAAAAATCCAATTTGGTGTCTTAATAATGTATTATTCCTAAAATCATAAAACTCGTATTTGATGAGCTAATTATCTTAAAAACCACAGAAGACAACTTAAATCTTTAGTCAGAATCAAATGTGTAATGAAATTATCTACTACGTTGCCAATTTAACCATCTTTCTAGCTATAATAGTTTTTGAGATAGCAATACAAGTAAGTCAAATCTTGAAAACACCGTAGTATACAATAAAATATAGTGTCTCCGGAGTTAAGCATATTTATATGGACTGTTTATTAGCTTTTGGAATATTACCGACGGTAAAACAATTTCTATATTACTTATTAATTATAGTAAAGTGTCAGCTATTCTAGGATTAGATTTTCATAATTCTAGAAATATATGAAAAAATGTATAGCTGAGATGGGATGTTCGACTGGTTACTATTACTTATTAGTCAACAATGTGGCCATTAAACTTTAGCCTGGCAACATTGTATAAAATACAAGGAAACAATAATAATAGCGGAAAAATCAAGCTGCTAAACAATAACAATTCTTTAACAGTAAATTGCGTCAATTCAGGCACCTCTCACCGCGTTCGAAGGTGACTGAGCGGAAAAAATCAAATTATTAAAAATGCAATGCAATTGCTATATAAATCTTTGAAGTTTATTGAATTATTTAAATGATGTAATCGTACATGGTTCATAAAACTGCTGGTAAACGTGACCTATAAATGTTTGACGTTACCTTGGTGCAATACTGATAATTTGTAATATCATTTACCGTTTAAGAAACCTTTATGCTTATTATCTGGTAGAGAATATTTTTTTTATTATTCAGTTTTTCGCCTTTGTTTCCTTATCTCGAAGTAAAAGACCAATTAATAAAGTGTGACACACACGTTTTGATTATTTTACAAGACTGATATTTTTTTTTGTTTTTTAGAAGAATACGTATCCACTCAAAGCAACCCATCATTCTTCATTATTTAGATATTAACTATGTCATCAATACAATGCTGAGACAACAATAAAAACTATGAAAGTAAAAAAATGCTTATGTCTATTCATTTTTTCCCTTACTAAAAAAACTGGTAAATTCGCATTTACCCACAACTTCCCTCGTACAGAATTCCACTACATACAGATAACAGTTTATATCTACATATAATTTTTTGGTAACAATTTTATACAAATCCTATACACGTGTAGTTTATTTATTTGAACACTGAATAAATAGTTTCTTAATAATGATTTTGTGAGGCCGTAATTTTTTTTCACCATATTGGATTTTCACTAGTAATACCAAAACAAAGAAAGTTTGATTCACTTGGTAACTCAGCTGCCATAGTAACTACGTAAAACCTTACCTTTCAAAGTATTTGAGTTTGAAGCAGTCAGTTTTGCCTTCAGTAGCAATAACATTGATTTCTACTTTTGTAGTTACATGGAAATTGCATTTTAAGACTTATAGTATATTCTTTAATTTTACTAAACTTTAAGTTACTACAAGTGGCATAAAATTTCCTTTAAGTTTTTATTTAATTTTTTTTATAGCTACCTTACGTACACTTCATATGGCGCGGCGCGGCGTCCGGCGGCGTGCATAATTAGCGACAGCGAACACATTTGAGGGTCATATTTTTTTTTAAATAAAGATTGTAAGGACACAAACATACTCTTTTAACATTTAACATAGTTCAATATTTCATATTTTGTATGATTTGTTTTACTGCAATTTGCTCCTTAGTTTTGGTTAACTTTCGGAAGCGATAAGATTGATTTCTACTTATTTTAGTTACACGGAAACACCATTTTAAGACTTATGATAGTTAATTCTTTAATTTCAAATCACCATTAAGTTACTACAAGTGGTAGAAAATTGCTTTTTTTTTTTTTAGTTTTTATTTTCGTTTCCTATGTACACTTTAAATACGCGACCGGCGCCGGCGTGTATATCCAACGGCATATGCTCATCATATTTTAACAGAACAAAACGTCAGTAAAAATAATATAATCTTTCTTGGAAGATCAATAATTCGTGTTTGGTAGTAAATAGAATATTTTACACTCAAAGACAAATATTTTTTTTTAATTTTAAAAACGAATCGTTTTGAAAATCATGTTGTATGTAATTTGTGTTAAAAACTGTCCAATGTAACGACTAACCATCCTACTGTGCTATAATTGGCTAAATTAATACAAGATTGCGGTTGCCATTTGAAGAAAGAAAATTTGTTTCGATTTTTTCAGGAATACTTGCTTCGAAATTATTCAATATAATAAATATCATATATATTTTATCAGACCAGCCGGTTGCACAAAACTTAATTGCTTTTTAGAATATTTAATCGAGCTTTCGGATTTGGCAAGATGCTTTTAGAAATCTAGGAACTCGCTGTCAAATTTGACATTCCGTTAAACATTCTAAACTCTAAATGAGCTTTCTGCATTCGGCCGATAGATATTTAATTGAAAAATGTTCGATTCCAAGCCCAGTTATTTTGCCTTTAAAAGGGGAGTTTACATTAAGAGATTGCACAGGCAATGCAATGAAAAATTGCCCGGATGCATGCGCATAAGTGATTTTGCGATCAGCTGATGCAATTTCATTTGCATGGCGCCGAATTAGAATCAGCGCTAATTTTATTGCAAATAGCACTCAATTTTAGGATGAAATAGGAAGTACCAACATATAAAAATGGTCATTATTATTATTGAGAGGACAATTTGCATATCCACTAAATTTTACTTTCAGAAACAAAATTCATTTTTCAAAACTTTTTTTAACAATACAAGCATCAAGCTGATTAAAGCAAAATTAAATTAATCAGCTGTTCAATGTCAAATTCATTTTAGTTGGCACACCTGCTCTTCAAAACGTTACGTTTAATTGTTTGCACGATATGTAAATGATTGTGCAATGAAATGGTTTACCTGTGCAATACTTTCCATGACATATTTTTGATTGCATAGCATCAAATGTAAACTCCCTTTTAAGAAGAACGGAGTTGGCATAAGAATACAAAAAACGCCTTAACTATGTAAGTGAGATGTACTTAACAAAATTTTATTTTATAAAAAAATTAAGTGCGTTTTTACGAAATGTAAAATTTTAAAAAAATTATTATTAAGTCATTATGTCAAAAAATGTCCACTATAATTCGCTGTTGGTTACCCACCGTAGAAAGAAAAATTTCCGATAAAAACATGCGTTGCCATGGTGACCTGACGAAAAAACCCATTTTTATTGGTTAAAAAGTACTGGTGTGAAATGTTCACAAAAATTTAACCAAGCCGTCCCCATATGACCCAGGGAAATGGAACATGTTTTTCGTGATTTAAAGACGCTAACATTTTTTCCTTCTGCGAGGGAAGTAAAAACATTGATAAGTTTGTTATTTCTTTGTAGGCCATGGAAGTGGACTTTCAGTCAGAAATTTCCCCATGAATAAATCCAAATTTTAATTTAGCTTTCGTTTAAATTCTCATTAGGAAAATATAATTATACTGTCCAAAAGCATTTTATTCGTATACATTAGTGTGACCCTGGGTGGCCTCCTTTGTTAAATCTAAATATAACTAATTTCGGTAAATTAACCAATCCTTTAGACGACTTTTTAAATGACGACAGTACCAGGCACTGTAGCGTGATGAGACGTGAATTTATTTTTGATGTATGTATTTTATCGTCTAAATAAAAAGGTATAGAAAATACCATCATTAAACATTAGATATTTCTAGGTTTTCTAAAAGATTTAACTAATTGTGACACAAAGAAAAATATTTAAGGTGGATTAAATCTAGAAGATTTAAGAACTATTTCGTATTTCAGAATTTGGGAATCGGTAAAATTCCTTTCTGTAATCCGCATATCGAAAGTTGTGATTTGAGACATATTTTTAAGCACTAATGTGGTAATGTCTCAGTCGAAAATCCTTAAGTTGGGTACCTGAAACAGCTCCATTTCACAACTCGTATTGTAAATAGTTATATCATTATATTAAATGCAGCTGGAATTTTAAAATAAATTAGTCCCATAAATCTGATCAAAAAACTCAAGAAATAGGTCGTAGTCAAGTAAGTCAAAGCTGTATTTAAAAAACATGACATTTATGAAAAGAGAACGTTCGAACGCACTTTTAACACAATTTTTTTGTCTCGATTTATTACAAGTATTAAAAATTGACAACTGTCAAGAAATAATGGAAATTTAAAAGTGAATCTAAAAAATTAAAACGTAGCCCTGATTTTAATTTACGATGAGATAGTAACTTTTATTTCTTATCGTTGATTGATAACTATAGCTATTTACAGCCTTACACTTACAAAAGTGTTTCATTTGTGATCTTTTCCTCGGTTTAATCATACAATTTAAAAGAAAATGACCTATTAGTCGAAAAAAAAACTAACAGAGCTACATTCAATTTGTTGCCACAAAAGGCTAGACAATAGTGAGAAAAATTACTTATTGAAAAGCGACAATACTGAGCTAAAAATACAGTGAAAATGTATTTCTGGCATATTTGGAGGTGTAGAAATCCTCATATTATAGGATCGTATTAATCTCTGGTAAAATCATTATTGAATATGAAGACAAATTTGGATGTCAGTAAGCACTATAAACAAATCGCTTTCTTGAAGCGAAGAAAGGATAGTAACCAACTCAGAAATTTAATCATTTTGAGAAAAGACCATATCGAATTATTTTTGAAGTAGTAATTACGATATAGGATATATTTGGTGCGTGTCCTAGAGAAGAACTGTTCAGTTTAACACTCGATGATGTGGAAACTGCAGTAATAGTAGTAATAACAATAACAATCTAATACAAAAATCGGTAAATATTATTCACCCCGAACTTCCCTCATTATGAATCTTTCCTTTTTATTAGGAATAGTGAAGTGTGAACCAATTTAGTTCCGCATATAGTCATTTATTAATACTTATAAATATTGGATTCGCACTAAACAGTTTCTACCTACGCCACACTTTATCTCTGAACAAAATTTAAAATAAATTAAATAATTAGTTTTTACATTGATTATTTAATATATAATATGGCAAAACGAAAATCAGAAATCTATAGAATTAAATTTTTTTTTACGTTAAATTTTTAAACATTTGGTTTCACCCCCATTTTGCTCCACCATCTTAAATTCGTGCCACAATTTTACCAGTTTATCTCTGTATCGCATTTAATGCTTGCACAAAATTTGAAATCAATCTAATAAGTACTATTTCCAGACCGATTTTTTAAATATTTTATTACATCGCCATTTTCTTTTGTTATCTTGGATTCGTATGAAAATGTTACCACTTCAGTTCTATGTGACACTTAATTTTGTGCAAATTTTAAGACAAACCCTTAATTTTTGACCAAAATTTGAAGTCAATCCGGTAAGTACTTTTTTAGCTGTGCCGTGACATGATAGACAGACAGACAGGCATTAAGAAAACATGTTTTTGGCATCTAGGAACTCTAAAATGTGTAGATATGTAAGACCCGTGAGGGTGCTTTTTTTCACGACTCCAATTTTGCCATATTGATCCGCGATCTTGAATTCGTACCACAATTTTACCAGTTCATCTCTATATCACACTTAATTCTTGTACAAAATTTGAAATCAATCTAATAAGTAGTTTTTCAGACTAATTTTTCAAATATTTGATTAGGCCGCCATTTTGTTTCGCCATCTTATATTTGTACCAGCATTTTACCAGTAGATTTCTACGTAATTCTTAAAACAATAACACAGCTGGTTTGGACGAAACGTTGTTTATTATTTTAAATCAGTTTCCGACGTTTCGGCACTGTGTGTATCTTCATCAGGGCGAGATTTGTTTTTTTCTGGAGGCACGAGAATTTTTACCTAATACAACAACAACCTACATACATTTTATCGCAACTGATTTCAGTTTCGTTCAACATTACACTATGTTAAGTGTAAAAACTTTATGAATGTTGACGTACTATTTTATGTTTTTAAGTGTGTTCGTTATAAATATTGTTTGTGTCAAAGAAAATTAACAAGGATGTAATATAAAAAACAGAAAATTCCTTTTGATAAAAAAAAATTACTGATGAAGACCAACCCTGAATGGCCGAAATGTTAAATAAATAAATAAAAAAAGAGCAACATCAACATTAAGGAAAATGACATAAATTTGTTTAATTTCATCTTGTCTCTTCAACCATAAGTAGCCAAGAAAAAAACAAAGTTACAATATACATATATATATATATATATATATATATATATATATATATATATATATATATATTGATATGATCACTAAAACTTCAGAAAATATGAAATAAATACACTAGCCAATGGGTATACCAAAACAGAACTTCGTTAGTTATATTCTACGTTTTTTCTTCCAGTAATGCTCATGCTGGTTGCCTCAATTTTTAATTCCTAATACTACATTAACATGTAATATAGGCACTGTTTGCGATCATCCTCCGAATTTAGGCCTAACGAGTCCCGAGTCTACGTCGTTTAATTTTTAAAATGTAATAATCCCGTTACAAATAAAAAACATCCAATGCCGCAACGTCATCGCTGCATACGCCTACTCAAAAAAAAAAATACAATTTTCAACTATGTATAACTATTTATTACATGCAAACATAAAATCGATATGTTGGTATTGACGAAGAAAAGGAAAGTCTTCATTCAAATTTTCGTATATAGCACATAGAGGACTGTTAGTTATGGTTACGTCAACTCATTCTATGTGTCAGAGGTTCTGTCACTCCGCTAACTTATTAATGAAACATGCCATTTTAATGGTGTTTTAGTTTACTACTGATGAATGGAGACACCTGGTAGAGTAATACTCAAGATTTTAAATACTACTTAGAGAACTGTATTGACGTAACAGTAGTACCAACTAAAAATTTTACAAACCTGTCATCAAACAATATCATGGAAGCAGTCCTCTCAAAATGCCTTCTTCCCCCGTGCACCACCATTATCACTAACCGCTATGGTTTATATTTTTGTTTCTGAAATTGATGATAGTGTCAAAAACTAAAAACGATTCAATTTTTAGTAGTCTCTATTTATTAAAACGTTCAATCAGCGACAAATTAAGTAAAACACAACGACACCGAAGCAATCGAGGCGGGGGCAAACGAACGCGTATGATCGCTTTTTGCCGTCAATCAGCCGAAAGTGGAGATACCTTCAAACGCCAACACTCTGTATAAATTGTACCGGCGAGTTACCATTTACGATGGCGCGAGGGGACACAGGAGGTGTGCGGGGATCCTTATTCGCATTAGGAAAGGCCGGTTGTTGAATGACGCTGGAAAAAAAAGTTTTTACGGTGAGGTCTTGGTCGGTTGCATTGCAAAAAAACGCAGTCGGTGTAACGAGTGGGCTTTCGCGAATGGGTACAGGGTTAAAAGAAAGTTGCTTACATCACTAATAAGTTATTAGAAAGAAACGTCCTAGATTACTAGACTAGTTTAATATTTCACAAATACTGACATTATGTCAAATTCAGTTAAATAAGAAAACACCCTACGGTAGTAATATAAAAAATAAAGCCCTAGGGCATTAAAAATAATAAATTAAATTAAAAACTACTTTACTTAAGAAATCATGGGTCTAGTTATTAAACCGTGTCGAACTGGAATTACTATCCGACGACTCATCTTCGAATCTCCAAGGCATCTTCAGTGATCCCTTCTCCACGAGATCCGAAATTAAATTCAGTATTCAGATCTCGTGCAGTAAATTTTAATTTGACCCCGTCTAATCCCAAGAACCCAAAAATCAATTTTGTACCAATGTCTACAGAATTATCTGACAAGTGAGAATTCTTCTGACTCAATGGTTTATTCTTCTTTGAAAGTGGTAACAATGTAAGATTGTTGATTGTCAAACTTTATTAATAAAGGCAAAATTGAGTTAAGAAGGACAACTAACAAGAAAGCTGCAAAAAGAAGAAACATGTAGGCTAAGAGTAAGATAATAGACTTTGAACGCTGCACCACCCGTTACATTACAACGGTTTCATTGACCAAAATTACCTCTGGATGTAACACACACCAAGTGAATTAGAAAACTTTCAGGCAAGTCAAAAATCCATTACGACAATACGTAATGATCAGACTAATAATTAAAATTTTCCAACCATTATTTTCACACGATAGCAAATAACACCAAACGGTAAAAAATATCTCAATTCCTATTATGCTAGTCGTCGATCACATAGCAGAAAAGAGACACACGATGGAAAAAAATTTGCGCGTGCACGCTACTCAATCGTTCGCGATTTCCTAAAAGACTGAATCAGATCTCGACAAAATACCAAACATACAGAAGACGGAAAAAACGCAAAGAAGGAATCGGCCATGAAAATGCCAACCCACGCCAAGGGATGCCATATTTGGACACGCCGGTTGGCATGATTATGCAGAACGAAATGAAATCTAATAATTGTCAATGAGAGGCTAATTCACAGTGTGTAGTACCGATGTTGCCATCAACTACTTTCAAATGCGGGTTACTCTCTTGAGTTCACAACCCTTGGACGCTAAAAAGTATTTTGTTTAGGCTTCAAAGACTTTTTGACTTGAAATGTAAAAAAAAATCCTATTATTTTTGAATTGCATTCGTTATATATTTTTTGTAACCTCAATAACTTACTTTATGTCCACTTTTTATATAAAGTTTCTTCGAATATAAGGCAATTTGAAAAACAAGGGAATTAAAAAAATTTCACTTTTTGGACTAAAATGCTTACTAAAGCAATTTATGGGATTTGGCAGACCAAGGGTTGTTTGGATTTCTTTTTACTTTTTGAACTAGAAATGAAAACAATACTAAATAACCATCGAAACATACAATCTTTCATGCGTAAAACTAGTGTACAATTTGGCAACGTCTGTGTTATTTAAAACATTTTTAAACAACATATATTGTTTATACTTTGCGTGGTGATGTTGTGGTTTCTTGACATACCGTAATAATTGTCTCGGTTCGTTCTAATCATAACCTTAAAGGACTTTCGTCGTAGATCAATGATCTTTCTATACACCTCATGGCGGCGCGGTTTTTAATCATACAGGGTGTTAGTCAACTTATACCGCATACTTTTTAGGGATATTCTGTTAAAATATGAAGTGTGGTGTAGAGATGAACTGGTATGATCCAACATGGAGAAACAAAATGGCTAAAGCCATTTTACCAATTTTATTACTTGATTAACATAGACTAGGACATGTTGCGAGTTTTCTTTTTTGTGTCTATTGCTAACCCTTTCAGTATACCAAATTGGCTTCATCGGAAACATCTTAGGGTCCTTGATGATTAGTGAGTGATTTTGAATTGAGGTATCATCGAAACCCCAAAAAGAAAGAAAACGGAAATTTGGGAAGTCTACAAATTTTTGGCTCGACAAAATAATACGCATCGACTAGAATTATGCCGGGCATAACTATTATTTGAAAAAGAATAATCACAGAAATCTATCTGAGTATCGAACATTAAGCTAAGTTCATAATAGCGCTATTAGGAACAACATTTACCATTTTTTTCCTTTATCGCCTATATAGTCCCCATTAGTTTATACATTGTGAAACCATTCTGTTGTTCTAAGGTTGCCCAATTGCGGTCAAAAAAATCGAAAAACCAAACTAATACCACTATTTGCCATGAAGAATGGAGTCTATGCAATTTCAAATAAAATATAAATAACTTTCTTTTGAAAAATTCTCAGTTTTGACTGTGTGAATGTGTTACTAAGAAGATCCAGGGTCTCTTTGAAAAGATGCTTCCGAAAAATATTTTTCGAAATTCTCGAAATGATCACAATCTCATACTATTATTCATAAGGGGACTAATTAAACATATTTTAAACTAAGCGACTATTAAACTTTATCGGACTGAATCCAGCGGTTCTTATGCATTAGCATTAGTCGTTATCAATCACATTAATTACCAGCATTTTAATGGCTTTTACTTTTCATTGATAAATTCCGTTTAATCACCTATCCGGTCTCGATAGTTCCCAAGAAAGTCCGCGAAAACATAACTATATATAACCGTTAAAATACTGGCAACAACGTTACTGATGCAAACGAAGTTTTTGTTAACAAATCATTAACGTTTGAGATTGCTCTATATGACAAGTAACTGAGATTTACGTACTCAAAAAATAAGCCAATTTATCAGGCAATTTCGCAGTAAACACAGTGACACCGAGTCTATTGGAGCTATTAAGAATATTTACGATGAAAGTTTTGTTGCTAGTTGGTACTATTTTACTAAATTGTGGGACATTACTTATCGCTAAGACAATGAACTGGAATGTTTATGTCGTTAATATCAAAGTGTAATAAATAACATTATCTTTTACTTTCGTTGATAAATGGATGGTTTCATTATAGTAGTAGGTTAGGTTATATTTGGATGTAAAAAATGTTTCTAGTTAACGTAAACTAAACAATTCCACCTATTTGGATAAGTGGTTCTTCAGTTAACATATTAGCTTAAAGTTGTTCAAAACATATTTTTCGAATATTTTACCATGCAGTAATGCCAGTAATATTATTTACTGCTAAGTATTGCTAAGTACAACTACTGTCACACTATTACTATACATATTGTGAAGAAGGTAATTCATCGGACTGCCAGGAATGCCAAGTAATCTCAAGTACTTCCAATATATAATAGCTTTTTATAGACCTCCCCGATTTGAAATAAATTTGGTTTTTTCTCGTCCTTTTGGTCTTCTTGTAATAATTCATGTAAATAATTACTGGCAAACATTCGAAGGGATTCGATAGCCTCGTCATGCCCGCAACATAATGCACATTGTCATAAATCTTGTATTTTAATAATTGCAATAAAAACATTAATACAAGATTTTGAAATACTAAAATAATATTTTTATTTCAACATCTTTTACACTACAAGATAAGTTCAAATTTTCAATCCGCCGTTTCGTCTTCCAGTACCCATCATCAACTGCATTTTCGATTTTGTATTTAATTTTTTAAAAGCTCTCATCTCCAAAACTCAATGATGTATCTCACTTATAGATTGATTTAAAGTAATTTGTTTTTCCACAATGATTTCCGTTTTATTAGATTATCGTTTACCGTGTCTCTCTAACCCACTGTCTCTTATGGAAAAATGCAAAATTTGTAGTCCGATATTTAAGTGTGATACTTCATTGGTTAAGGGTGGTAGAAGACTTTCAAAAAATTAAATAAAAAATCCAGGATCGTATTTAAAAAAATTAAGTTGATGATGGGTCCCGGAAGACGAAACGACGGATCCAAAAACTGAATAGATCATCGTGTAGAGTAGAAAAAACTGCAATAAAATATTATTTCAAAATCTTAAAAAAAACGAATTTGGCAAAATTCGGTTTTTCAGGAATATTTGCGAAACTACTCAGAATTTTCTAAATTTCTCAACGGAATATTATTTAGCACTTGATTACGCAACTTTTTTCTAATGTAACACATGTATTACTTCTGGTTTATGAAATAATTGTAGAGTGCATTTTTATACGGGACACCTTGTATACCTGCATTTTGTTTCTGAATATTTCGAAAACAAGTTATTAAGAAAATTTTTGAAAAAAAAAAAGATTTTACCGCCTTATTAAGTAGCACAAAAGTGTTCGTATATGTCTAATAAAATGTTTTCTCTTCGATTTTCTGATATTGCCTACTCTCAAGATATCGCATTAATTTACCAGAAATGCCCGTCGCAAGAGGCGTTCATATGGCTGTTTCAACATACATACGGGCAGCTACTGTGGTCGAGGGCTGGATGAAATCGTATATCATGCCTAATTGACGCAAATAGTCACATGCTAGTTGATACGTCACTTGTGAGAGACCAAGAACCGTAACCCCAAAATTGATAACTTCAGTGTGGGATGTGGACCAGGGGTCGGAACAAGGTAGGTGCGAAGCATGGACAAGAAGCTCGCCGCGCACGGCCCCGCCTTTAAACCGTTCCCGCGCTTTAACCGGCAGCAGACTCCCGTTTCAACTGATAGTCGCTTATTCTTATCCAAGAATAATTTTTTTTTTCCATCAGTTAGTTAATAATTGGATTTCTACTAAAGGCAGCCTCGCAAAATTATTTGCACCGGCACTCCGGCCCCGCTAAACTACTTTGCCCATGACCCCGACGGCTCTGGATCGAAATAGTAAGCAAGCAACGTAATTCGAAGCCTACGTTAAGCTGTAGGTTCAGTTAAGCATCGTTGCGGAGAAGAGACGTCAGTCATTTATTTCTTCTATTAGTCTTATTTAATAAAGATTAGGTAAGGGAAAATAAAATCTCTGAATATGAATTAATATCGAGAAGGTCCCGAAGAATATTTTTTATATAAGTAATACATGCGAACCAATAGCAAGAAATAACAAAGTAAAGTTGTAAAAATGTTAGTCAATCTTGAGCCCCTTAGCTGACATTAGTTTAAAAAAATTATAAATAACAAATGTAAATTTAATCTAATGGAAGGTATTTTCCTATAACTTAACTGACATTAGTTTAAAAAAAAATTATAAATAACAAATGTATATTTAATCAAATGGAAGGTATTCTCCCAGAAATGAGAAATAATTCAAAAGGCCACTGCTAAATGAAAATATACTCGAAAATCGAACTTTATCTTTTTCAATTATTTTTCCTAGTAGTATTTTATCTTTCTTATTAAAGAAAATAGCAATAGCTATTTCCTTCTAATCTAGAAGAAAGTTCAAATCTTATATATAATCATTCTGCTTGCAACTTTTTCGAGAATGTCTTCGCCAATTTGCGACAGGTTTCATTGCCATTTGCGGCAACAGACTGTCTACATTTACGGAGATGACAGCCTTCTTCTTCCAAATTGGGCTTAGGATTTAGCCGGGCGATCACGCAGTTAATAATGTATGAAACGAATGAAGTTCTTTCACTGTTCAACGATGGTGGGCCCAGTCGGATTTACATTGTAGATGTACGCGATTCGACTGGTATAAGACCTTACTAACACACACGCTATGATAGGCCTTAAAAGGCCATACAGGTTAGTACAGAATTCATCTAGCATTAATACAGGGTGCTCCAAACTTTATAGAACCTTTGCAGTAAATGGGGTGCTACAACTACGATTTTCTCAAATTTCGCATGTCGATACAGGTTCAACTAAACTACACAAGCGAAATATTGACATTTCTCTCACTTCCGGTTGGACCGAAAATAGGGTTTATTTTGTTATCTTAAATGGGACACACTGTATTTAATAATTAATATCAAATGTTAATGTAATTTAAAACAACATAAACTTACCCTTAGGTCTTGCCATTTTTTTAATATTTTTATTTATATTTTTTTTTTATTTACTAAAAAAATTGACAAAAACATTGCACTTATTAAGGCCCGAGGCTCTTGGAGAGATTAGGTATTTTCGTTTTTGTCACTTTTTTGGATTCACTGCGCAGTTTTCTCAAAATAAACATATTTCAATAAAAAAATTACGGATGAAATAAAAATAAAATAACAAATAGATATAACTTTGTAAGACACTATATGGTTATACACGTCCATTATTATGTTAAAATTGCATAGTCAATTAGCATACAATATTATTTAATATACTGTTTTCACTTTAAGTTTTTAAAAAACTAATGTTAAAAGTGAATCAACAAAATATGTTGACGTTATACAATTAAGAAATTGTCAAACCATCGGCCATTTCCTCGTATTCAAAAAGCAATGTTGCTAAGTGTAATTCCACTTTGTTTGCGAGGAATTTATTAATTGCTTATTAGAATTGTTATGCATATTTTGTTGTTAGCACCAGGTTAGGTGTTGAAGGTCATCGTTAAAGCCATAACATAAAAACAATTTTCTACAAGTTTTTCCTTAGATGCGATTACATTCGCCCTGAATTATACAGACTATGTATAACGGAATCTGAAAAATTATTTGTCATTTAAAATTAATACTAGCAAAATTACAAAACAAAGATATGATGTGATGCGTGGTCTACTATACAATTTTAGACACTTTAATGATATTCACTATGCTTTTACGATTAGGAATATTACACATTGAATGGAAGCGTTCACGGCTTTGGTCAATTAAGAAATCGTGGTTCTTGAAATTAGACCGTGTCAAAATGGAATCACTTTCAGACGTTTCAATTTCGATTGCGTGAGGCCTCTTCAGGGATCTTTACTTCACGAGATCGGAATACTTAATGAAAGATTTAAGTAAGCTGTTTATTCCCACATGTGTACCCCAAACTGACCCGATGTAACGATCGGTTTCCACGTATGACGTAAGTTGTAGCCTGTATCTCTATTAAAATTGTTAAGATGCTTATAGATTTCTATAGATCTAATGTTCCGTTTATAGAACCCCGAAACCGACGCAAGAACGTTGGGTTCCTCTGCATTTATGACACGTTCAGTGGAAGGCTGCCGTTCAGATACAGCAGATTGTACAATAATTTGTTTCCTTGTAATACATCGTTCATGTTCCTTAAGTATAATGGATATGGATAGTCCAGTTCCCTGCCAGCAGAGAACAAGAAGACGTTAAGACCAAGCAGCTCAAGAATCCCGCGGTTCTACGGGCTACCTACAATACACATGCCTACTTACAAAACCAGAAATATATCTAATATAATTTTACAGAAGAAACACATTCATATATTAGAAACTTCACACATTTTGTAGAGAAATTAAAAACAATCCAATTAGATCCAAAAGATATCTTAAATGTGGAATCACTATATACAATTATAATAATATTAGACTTATTTCTCCATTTTTAGATCTGATTAAAGCATGTCCTACATCGACATATTTCGTTTTTCAAGAAACTTGAAATGAAGAGACCTCAGGAGCAGCCATGGGATCTCCGCTTTCACCTGTGGTAGCCAATATCTTCATGGAAGCATTTCAGGAGAAAGCCTTAGAGTCGTCGCCTTTAAATCCAAAATCGTTTCACATGGTCTCATTGTACAGAAAATCTCTGATGATTCCCTTTCTAGATGTTCTTGAACAAAGGAAAGGGAATGGCTCAATAGGGCACTTTGTATATAATTCAGATTATTATCCAGAACAGAAGCAATCAGTTGTTAATTCTTTGCTTTATACAATCCTCGCGATTTGTAATCAAAATTCTTTACTATCGGAAACAAAGAAACTGGCTCAAGCTTTAAGAGGGAATGAAAATTGCACTGAGAATATTTGACGATTTGATTGAACTAAAAAATATGATTGATTGATTGAAATAAAAAATATAATAATCCTACTCCACGACAGGAAACTACTAAGTTGTCACCGACAGGAAGTTTAGTTCTTCCTTTTCTACACGGAACCACAGTCAAGACTGCAAAGTTATATCGCCAGTCCAAAATAGGCACAATTTTCAATACACACAACAAAACTGGACAATGCATGCGATCGACAAAGGACGTTATTTGTTTCCAAATGGAAGGTATATGCAACTCCTTGTTTCTGTGATAATGTCTATATTGAAGAAACTGGGCGATCCATAGTCACCAGGCCGAAAGAACATTAACGATTGACATGTCACAAATGTAAAAGAAAACAAAATTATGGCATCGATTTCGGGATTCTATAAAAAGAAAACTGCAGAATCTATTGAAGTCTATAAGCCCCTAATAACTTTAATAGAGATACGTAGTGAACATCGGTGTTCCGATATCATGAAGTAACGTTCGCTGAAGATGGCTCGTGCTATTGAAGACAAAATGTCGGAAATTGACTCCATTTTGACACGGTTTAATCCCAAAAACCATAATTTCTTAATATTATATATTTTTGAAATGAGCATGTTTTATTGGAGAAAACATTGTTTGATACAAATACAGAGAAATAAATTTGAAAAATGGAAGGTATTGTAAAAAGAAAATCTTCCAACCGGATATTAATTTTGAGACACCCTGTAAGTTTTGTTTTGATAGATAATTTGATTCTTAAAATAGCGGGTCTTAATCGAGGGATATATCAAGGGTCAAACATTTGTAAATCTACTTCTGATTTAAAAAAAAAAAATTCTCATAAATTGTTGGATAATTTCTGAGAGCTCATAACATTTAAGGTCAAATTTTCAATCATTTCTTAAAATTGCTGAAATAATTAATACCATCTATTTGCTAATTTTTGTATTAAATCGTAAATATCTCAAAAGTGGCTAGAGATAAGAACAAGTTAAATTCTCTTATGCACGATTTTTCTGAATGCTCTTTTCAAAGATTAATTAGATCAGATACAGATTACAATATCACAATTACCAAGGGACAGGGTTTAATTCATACCGATAGAAAAAAACAAGTCCATTCTAAATAATTACTTATGCATATAGAGAAAGTGATTCTGAAATATGTGCTAAACCGATTATCCGGCGAACATCGCAGATAAGGAAATTATTATTAAGTACCGCTATAAGAAAAACTAATTTATCGCTACTGCGGGTTTAGAAGAATTCCTAATGGCCGTTAATATATAGGAATAGAAGAAAATTATCACTTAGAAATGTATTGAGGTCGATCAGTTGTTTGTTTTTGGTAAATGGAATTATTAAGTGTGCCCATATCTCGATTGGCTGTATTTGGACATGGCTGCAAGAGTGACAAGTGCTCGATTTGGCTAATTGGCCTGACATAGAAATTATATTGCTGAAGAAACAGCAATTAAAACAATTTCCGCACTATGAAAAAAAGTAGAAAGCATTTAATGCTGCATTAACTTACAAATGTAAACTGTCGTCTGGAATGAAAAAAGGCAATTTATTTTACGAGTTGCGAAATAGAACTGTTTTAAAGCAAAACTTGTAAATTAAATAGTAATGATGGGGCCTCACCATCGAAATTCGACGTCAACTTAGTTTTAAAATTACACTTGAAAAGTATAAAATAATAAGTGAATGTGGCTCCCACATCCAAGACTTGACGGTGTGGCAAGACTAGGTAGGATTAAGCCGCCATTTAAACTTAACACTGATGGGCTACAGTTTTTACATTTTAGAGCTGATTTATAAAAAACTTACAAAGACCATTTCTTACTGTATTCTAATTAGCTATAGAAGTTTTATATAAAATAAAAATACAATACTTATGTAAGGGTTGCTGGAGCTAATAAAACCCTTATATATAAAAGAAATTCAAACTAATTTTGTATAAATGCCCCACGTACGAAGAAGCTAGCCAAAATGTGTATCTGGATATTATTTGTTTAGTCTATGTCACGTGGTTATTGGAATTTTTGAGACATCTAGTAGACTCACAAGTATTTTTTAAATTGTCGCTGTTTTTTTTATAAAGCGGCAATGTTCAATTTTTAAAAAATAGCTGTCCAGTTGCAGTTTTGAAAACAAAAGTTAACTCGCTAATTTTAGAATACGATAGTCTATAAAAATGTACGGTATATAAAACGTGTCATATATTCCTTATGTCACATCGGCGGCTATTCCGAGGAAGTAGGGGAAGTGCCTCTTCCTCAAAAAAAAAACCTGGCAAATTATTTTTTAACACACTTTAAAAATCAATAGAATATATTAATTTTCAATATTAAATCTTTTCAATATTAAATCATTCATTTCATTAAAAATGGTCAATAATTGCAATGTTAAATTTAATGCATTCCTAGTATTGCCGCTGGCCGCTCGTCAGAAACCTAGAGGCAAACACAAAACGAAATGATATACTTGCGCGTATTAAGCAAATCCGTCTGTGCGCCCACCCCACGGGCAGCAAACTCGTTTGTGTCGATCCACCAACGGAAGAGCCACGTGCGAGCTCGGTAAAAATCTTCCAGCGAGAGTATTACATGTACGAAGACCGCGCCTCTAGGGAAGAGCCGCAGTTTAAGGCTTCTGTTTGTATTGTACGTAAAGTAGATCGCAGCGCTCGCGTTAATGACATTGTTTGTAGTTTATTAGAAACTCCATTTTCCCGTTGGAAAGAAGATGACAAAAAGGACCTTTTAATTACGGGTCGACAAACAAGTGTGCTGACAATTAGTGCCAAAAAAGACATTAAACATTCTGGTAAATCCTACGGTATTCATTTCAAAAATTCTTGGTTTTCTGAATTTAAGTGGCCGTGTAGCAGTGGATATTTGCAAAAAATGTTTTGCATGCGGTGCCCAGTTTAGACTTTGTCTGTCCTACTTTTCTCCAACTAACACTTCCCCTATTGTTTTACCCACGAGATGCCACTGCCTTATGAGGGAACTTTATACCATCTCAGTACTTTTGTCAATAAAAGAAAACACAATTTATATAATAAGATACTAAATGAGTATGTGTAGAACTCAATAGGTTAAAACTTCACTGTTGCTAATAAAAGGAAATATTCATAACGAGGCAAGTTCCGGGTAAAGAAATTTTTTAAATATATTTTTAATTTATTTTTTGACTCTTTAAACATTTCATTAGGCGGTCATTTTGTTCAGCCATAATCGCTTCACACTAAAATTTTACCAGTTTATCCCTATATAACACCAGATTTGAAGTCCATTCGATAAGTAGTTTCTTAAAAATGATTTCTTAAACATTTGGTAAGGTCGCTACTTTGTTATTACCATTCCATCCCTATATGACCCTTAATTTTCTACAAAATTTAAGTCAATCGGATAAGTAGTTTTTGAGTTATGAGACGTATAGACAAATTGACGGTACTGGGAGAACATGTTTTCGGGGTTTGGGAAACCCAAAAAAGCAAAGATCTGCAAAAACCTCGGAGGATTCTTACGATAATAGACAAACTCCACTGAGACCCAAAATGCGATAGATTAGACGTGATGCCATGCCATTTTAACTACTTTCAGTTAATGTTTGAGAAGAAATTTAAAATAAAAAAACGATCATGGTGTCCAATAATTGAAAAAGTGATTATTTTTCGATTAATTGATTCTTTAGCCCATTGCTAATTGAAATTACAGATATCATTACATATTAATTTTCCAAATATCCTGCTTATGGATCCTAACAGAAATCTTAAGAAACTAAACTCATCTCATCTCTTACAATTTCGCGGAACCCTACAACTGAAGTAAACTTCCGTAAAAAAGTGTAATATAATAAATAAACACCAATCGATTTTGGTTTCAAGTCATCATAATCAATTCTGAATACTTTGATGATCGCGATTAGTAATAATTGTTATTAAACAAGGTTTCTAGTGCGATAATATGTAAATAATAGAATGGTGATAATAAACACGAGTCAAGAGTACTTTCGGCATTCTTCCTATTATAAACACAAGAAAAATAAAAATTTTACTTATTAATTATACTAATACTAATGCTAAAATAAGTCATAATTTACAGCTGCAATGTAAATATGGTTGCTATATTAATACTGGAAATAAACTTCGTGGTATTGTGATTGTGATTAAATAATAAATCGTTATTTATCTGTAATAGACAAAATTCTCAAGGATATCCAGGTCTTTGTTGAACTAAGACAATAAACTTTAATTTTCTTGACGTAATATGGCATAAAAGAAAAATACAGCAATTAAATTATTTAATGATTAAATTGAATAGGTGCACTGAAACTGGGAATATTATAACTTTTTCCTAAGAATTGTCGATAAAAAAAATTCTGAACCTACTAACATTACGAATTATCTCGAAGCATGATAGTATATCTATCTGCCTAAATTAAATATTTTCATCTACTTGTATACTAGCCCCTTTCATGTATGCTCATCATAGGCAACCTAATCGTCACCAGTCCTCTGGTTATAAATTACACATCCTAAAATTCTAGGGTGCGTAAACTGTGGAGCTTGTGTACAGGGTGTCTGTTAATATTTTGCACCGCCTACAGCTTTTCCTTAAACCGTCAGATTTCTTATCAGAATAATAATGAACATAGCAAATCTGTCAAAAAATACCAAATTGTGTTTTTTTTAAATGGAGCACTCTGTTTAATATTTTATTATACAAATCCTGAAAATCTCTCGATTTTAACAATATATACATGTTATATATTAACTCTAACCGTTCTTTCAATAAATACAAAAATAGGCAGATCTAGAAAACTGGTGTGATCAGCAGATAGACTGATTAGCTGTCAAAACTAAACTTTTATTTTAAATTTTTTATACTATAGGACATTCAACTCAAGAAAAAATTAACATAATGTAGTTTTATTTTACAAATGAAGCAAATATTTCCGACACTCATCGGGAATATCGTAGGATATTCCGCGATCTTAATTAAGCCACGTTCAGGTGGTCTAGTTTCACGTGCATAACTGCCATACTTATTACAGGTGACTTTGAAGGTGTCGTGGTAGATCATGCGATATTCCCGATAAATTTCGGACATATTTACTTCATTCGTAAAGTAAAACTATACTATGTTAAGTTTTTATTAAGATAAATATCCCTAGGAATATCCCATAGCATCAAAGAAAATTTTCTTTGATAGTAGATAGAAATTAAAATAAAAATTTATTTTTAATATTCTATATATTTAAAACATTAAGCCAGATTTTTCAGCAAGTTCATGAGAGAGTTATACTGAGCCAATTTACATGATTTTTTTTAAATGATATTCTGGTAATTGAGACTTTTCAACACTATTTTTTTTCTTTGATGTTAAATATTGAAAGAACGGTTAGAGTAAATATACAACATGTATATATAAATATATATATATATATATATATATATATATATATATATATATATATATATATATATATATATATATATATATATATATATATATATATATATATATATATATATATATATATATATATATATATATATATATATATATATATATATATATATATAGTATATATAGATGTTCTACACGTTGCAGGTTTTCTGAATCTTGCTTTCCACAGTAAATACTTAATATTTAATAAGTTGGGATAATCCCTAAGTATATAATGTATAAATTTCTATCTAGTATATGATGTTTTACAATGTATTTCTTCAAGAATAAAACCAAGTAGTAAGTTCCAAATAACTAACAAAATTTTATTGAAATAATAAGAACTTTTAGGCTGTCTTGAGAAAGGTAATAAACAGTTGCCGAACGTTTGGCAAAGCAACAGTTGTCAGTCAACAGTGTTTTAGTCTAAGGTTCCGCCTTTTCTGACTGCAGCCCCACTAAATTTAGCATGTCATATATATATATATATATATATATATATATATATATATATATACATATATACATATATACATATACATATATATATATATATATATATATATATATATATATATATATATATATATATATATATATATATGTATATATGTATATATGTATATATGTATATATATATATATATATATATATATATATATATATATATATATATATATATATATATATATATGGACAGATTATTCTACCTTTTAATGAACAACTTTGAACTGCTATGTTCCTATGTACTTTATTCACTCTAAATTATCCCGGGTCATTGTTTCACTAGATTGATTTTTAGGACTTCAGTATTTAGTGAATACCTCATTTAGATAAGTTTTCAACTGATAAGTATTCTCCGCTACCCACTGATATTTAAACCCTGAGATATAAGCGTTTCGCCACACTAGAGCAATATAGCTTGCAGCTTTCCATCTAAGTTTTTGATAGTTGCTAATTTCCTTTAAACGAAACTAGTATGTTTTGGCTTTTCGGTTGAAGTAAATATTTCCAGCTAAACCCCATTTTGGTGTTTATCAAAAACTAAGATAGGAAAGTGCAAACTCTATTGCTCAAGTTTTAACCCTTTTGATATTAAAGCTATTTAAAAAGTGGAAAAATGAAAATTAGGTTTTTTTTGTCGCTTTTGTTGGTGACAGTAATGTCACATAACATTAAACCCTTATAAAAATTAATAGGATATTACATAAAATGGGTCTATAGAATTAGCCAAAGTATTAATATATGTAATAATATTGAGGGTCCTCCTATTGCAGAAAATTCTGTTTGGAAAGATCTAAAAAAAAATGTGAACAGTTATTAGAAACACTGAAATCTGACGACCACGAAAATTTTAACTTTTGCGAGTAAAAAGTTTTAGAGTTAGAGGTGGGGGGACAAAAAAAATACAAAATAGTTAAGGTTTTTTTGATAGGTCTCCCTATATTTGCCACACGACAAAATAGACTAGCCATACAAAACGTCGTATTCCAAAAATATCATGTTTGCAAAAGAAAATAAATTCGAAAATGCAAAAAATGTTGATCTCCGGAAGTATGCAAAAAAGTACATGAATTATCAAAATGAGGAAAACAATATCTATGTTTTCAACACACAATCGACACCGAGACTACCGAGATCGAAACAGTCACAAAGTAAGTCTCGATCTCGAGAAACGAGATCATTCCTATTGATAAAGCCCGAGTCTGAAACTAAACTAATTAGCGAACCCTTAAACAGGATATACTGCATATCAGTGGTTATTTCTTTTGGTGGAGGACTGTGGACTCGGTAGTGTAAAAATAATACCGACTTAAGCTACAATAACACCTTTGACTTTTCTTACCGAACAAGAATTATTGTGAAACTGTGAAAATTAAAGAAATATTCAAGGATTCTTTTGCATTCCCGGGTACTGACACTGCTATAAACACATTTTGAGAACAGGGTGTTAAAGTTTTAAATATTTTCCAGTTTTTTATATACTCCAATCCGAAATTTTTAGTGCTAAAATTGCGTGCAGCAGCTTATTATTTTAGTCCAGGTAATATACATTTATAATATTGAAATTAGGTTCTTTTTGCGTTTAATCGATAGCGCTTCGTTTTTGCTATAAACATGTGTCTGCATGCCTCCTATCTTGAGATAGAGTGTGAAAGTTTTGAATTTTTTCCAGTTTTTTTCATCAGTTTCGTACATTTCTAGAGATATATCATTTAAACGTGGCACACAGTATACTGTGCACTGTGAGTAATGTCTAGGTAATACATTTAAAATATTGAAATTAGGTTCTTTTTGCGCGTAATCGATAGCGCGTCGTATTTGAATTATCATTACATCAAATATGACAAAAAGTCGACTAAAATTCAGCGATTCAGTTTTATATTCAATTCATTTTAACACGTATCTACCTACTTATAAGAATTACGTGGCGAAAAATATACTTTATAAACTAAAAACGAATTTTTACTCCTCCACATAGTTACGTTCTGATACACTTATGAATACTTGCATTTCGAAACAGTTAATGACTAACATCCGTATTCACTAGAGTTTAAATTTAGACCAGGTCTAACTTGACAGTTATAGGTTTAAGATGACATTTTTAACAATTCAATTAATAATTTTTCTAAATGCCACATTACAAAATGACAGTGAGATAAGCAAAACATAACTGGCGAACTAAGAATTTCAGTACCATGGCAACTAGACCTGGTCTAACTCTTAAACCTTTTTAGTGAATACGGGGGTAAATATTTTGGGGATGAATTGAGATTAAAAAGACCATTCAAATGATGAGCTATTAGGTCCTCCTTTTTATCCCAGTTTGTATGGAAAATATCAAGGAAGCGTAACTTTTGCCCCTTACTATTAGTATTAAACTTTTACCATTTTAAGTGTCTTTGGGCAATTTTAGTATGGTTTGAATTTTTTAATTTAATTTTAATTTTTCTGAATAAATATATATTTTTATATATTTAATTGAATATTATTTGTAGCCTAGAATGTACTTTCAATTTTAGTAAACTATACAAACAGTTGTTAAGACAATCAGAAAACACCCTGAAAGTATTATCTGGACAGGTGGTCTACATATGTATCGAATATTTTTCCTGATCATAGAAGAGGCGACTACTAAAAATAAAACTTTTCCCTAAAAATAGAAACGAGGTGTCAATGAAAACGGCGCTTCCTATAAAAAAACGCAAAAGCGTTACGGAGTGTGAATATATTTAAAATCGATATTTTTATTTTAGTCTTGGCTCTGAATGGTGAGGTACCTTTCATAAAGTTCAGATTGTCGTTTAAAGGTTAATGGGTTTACTAGCTTGAAGCCTACTATGTTATTTAGAGGGCCTTGAATTTAAAAATTATCACATAAATCAGGTAACAAAGCATGTCGAAATCTCGTTCACCAATGTACATAATTATATAAAATGATAATTATGTACATTTGCAACTATAGACCGATTAAACTTTGTTTTAATCGGAGTGTTTAATTTGACCTTTCCATCCAATTAAAATTTAAATTGAATTTGCATCTCACCCCGCTGTTGGTCAACTGTGAAATTTTGTGGTATATTAGATTTTAAGTTAAAATCAACTTTAAAAGGAATAACTATACACAGTAAAAAATAAGTTATTCCAAAAATGATTTTTAAAATAGCAAGTACCGACTAGGTTACATCCCAAAAGTCTATATATAGGATGAACCTCTCTGTAGTTTAGACATTCCTTATATATATGTTAAGCATATTTATCTGCAATTAGCAATTTCTTCCTCATTTTTATTTATTTATTTACAATGGTATGAAGTGGTAAAAAAAATTTTACAAAACCTGCACCATGGAACTAGTGTGTTATGGGCGTAGTTACAGGATGTCACTCGTTTTTACTCTATTATGATTTAACTAGAATAGAAATATAAAAGCTTATACTGGGTGCCCGAAAAAATGTGAGCAATATCTTACACAAAAATAAAGCTGGAAAATTTTTTGTAAACTGCTCTTAAACCTAGAATGTGGAAAAGAACGTTTCGAAAATAATTTGGATACTTGATGTTGTCACTTAAGGTGCTTACAACGACATAAAAAGTCAATATGTCAAGGAGGTCTGGGATAAACTACCTTTCATATTTTTCAGTATACAACTTTTAGCTGAATTTGGATAGATGTTTTAAAAGACGAACATTCGAAAACTTAAAAGCGTTTTCGAGAAAAGCGAAAAATAAATGGATCAAACTGGGTTATCTCGAAAATGTATCGAATATTGCTGTAAAATAATATTATGGGAGATATGTAAGAAAAAGATTTTTGAACTAAAATTCAGGAAAATTTCGGCTCCAAAAATATTTGTCAATTATCTGCCTTATTAATCTGTTTACAAAAAATTTCAATAGGATTTTTTCGAAAGATCTCGCTGAGATTTAATGTAGTTTTGATAAATTTCCATTTTCATTGAAGATGCTACAATTTTTCGAAATTGATAAGCAGTACTTTTTTCACTTAAACATATCTGGGGTGTAAGAAAAAATGAAATTTAGTAAAATATTCAAATGTAGCTAAAAGTACTGAAGTAAAAACTTTTAAAGGTAGTTTATTCCCGGCTGCCTTGACCCGCTGCCTATTAACTATTTTTAAAATCGCCAAATTAGCTCATCAATCGCCCAAATATAATTAAGTTACTAATAAAGATACCAAAATTATTTTGGAAAAATTGATTTTTACATCCTAGATTTAAGACTAAATATCCCAGTTGGTCAGCAGTTTAGGCCTGTTTTTAACTGGATTTGCAGGTAATAATAATGTGTACATATTTGTTTGTTATATTCCACATCTAGTTTAGCCGGAAACTGTTTTCAAATATATATATATATATATATATATATATATATATATATATATATATATATATATATATATATATATATATACATACACCTGATTAGGTATGTTGTTTTCTCGCCGCCTCCGGCTAAACCGGAAGTGTAATTTAAAAATCAAATAAGTAAAAATTCTTCCTTACTAGCCCAACTATCAGAACCCGCTAGAAAATACCTTAGAGAGACTACTCCAAATTTTCATTCGGAATTAGATATTTTCCCCACTATACTGTCGGAACAGATTAAACGCAGTTTGATTTATATACAAATCTTAATTAAGAATTTGCAAAAATAAAATAATGTCACTTTAAAATGCCTTGACTTTGGCCAGCCTACGCGACCTACAAACTTGGCTATAGGTAGGCCATCAATTTGGCAATATTTTTGACTTGGAGCCTTGACACCGTTTCCTGAACTACAAAAATTTAGAGCACAAATTTATAACATTTTATTTTTAGTTTTATTCGATTTTCAGAATGTTATTTCCTTTACTACGTTTTGCGTATAGTAGGCCTATTAAACGGTAGATATAAATAGTAACATTCAGCTGAGATTCACATTAAACCAAAATTTCTTTCAAGTCTTACGAGAATTATCTAAGCAGACACATTTTTGTATTCTATTGTTAATAGAACAGGGGTATATTTCTTTTTAGATTTGATATACAAATATATTAAAAGTGCCATAGCAGAAATATAATAATATGAAACAGTGAAATGTTACTATTATTATTATTATTCTGATGGACAGAGTTGAATAGAGAAAGGAAAGACAATATTTATGCCAATAGATAATAATTGTAGTCCTCTCATTCTAATAATATATAGACATTTTCAAACAACTTTTTTGAAAAGGAAAATAATTTAAAATTTATTTCATACTGTTACATACTTACCCTGTACTGATTTGCGGCCGGTAAATTGAACATTACCGTAATGTGTTGCCTAGCAACACTACTACGTTATTGTTATTAGTAAGCAATTATTTGTCAGGTTTGACTTTGACATTTTCTCACTTAAAAATATAAGAAATAAAATATTTGGTTTTATTTATTTGACAGTGACAAGGAAAAGCGAATCATAATTAGCTATAAAAAACAATGGCTACAACATAGTTAAAGTGGTACGATTGTCAGATTGCCAACTAATATTTATTAAATTATAATAAATATAACTTTTAATTAATTTTATAAAAGATTATAAAGGCAGTATGAAATAAAATATACGATACCTGTCTGTTAGGTGCTATTATAGTACTCATTTATGTCCCAGACAGTAAAACAACTCTTCCTATTATAAGTCACCTTATCACGGATTTATAACATAAATTACTATTTTCTATTTTTAGTTTTTACTTTCTAACTTGAAAATGAAATTTTAACGGTATAAGGGTAAAATACGCCCAAAGTATTTTATATAAGTTTTTATTATTGTTTTACAACAAAGAAGCCACTTGCTCTAGAATGAGCCAGAAGACCATTTAAAACATGCAATGCAACTTTCAACAGTAATTAATATAACTAGTGCAATCGAAATTAGCGATAATTTTTAGGAATTTGCACGAATTTTATTTTATAAGAGTTTGAAACAGTTTAGTTTTAAAGTAAAATTGACAAAAAAACATTTAAAACCTAAATATATAGTATATATAAACTAATTGGAAGAACATTTTCTGTTAAGAAAATGTGTGTGTTTTAACGGATTCCACCACACACATAACACAGTTTATATAAACATATAGCGTGTGTGTGGATTTTGGTAACATGTGAAAAACTTTTTTATTGTTGTTTTTATTTAAAAAGATTATTCTACATAAAAATGTTTGCTTATTAAAAAAATGTGTATGCTGCAAAAAATTGCCATTTAATATACATATTGCCCAAAAAACACGCAAAATCAAATTTTCTAGGATCGCGAAATTGGAGATCATAAAAATATGAGATAAAAAGTTATTTAATGGTCAATAAATCAAAAACTGTAACATATTCTTCATAAAAATTGTTGCTTATCTGAAAAATATGACTGATTTAAAAACTAATATTATTTTTCGAAATAAATACAACAGTTTGTAAAACAAAAAAATTTAAATTTAAAGTTTTGAGGCAGATAAATTAAAGATCCTTCAAATACACACAGTTTTTTTACAATAGACTTGGTTTGTAGAAAATTAATGAATATGTAAAAAATGCTTTTTTTCCTGATAAAGTGAAAATTTCAATACGAACTTAGTTCTATTAAAAGGGCTTTACCTATTTTTGTAGCCAAGTACCAGAAATTATTTTATAATAAAACTCTTATATTATTACAATTTATAAAATCTGTATAAAGTTATTGCCAAATAAATATATGTATATATAAACTGTGTTATGTGTGTGTTTTGGAATTCTTACGAGGGATGGTCTAGGTAAAGGGTAATTTACCAACCAACCAAAACCAAAAAAAAAAACAATTTTTTCGTTTTCAAATTTTCAATAACAGGGCATTAGTCTATGTCCAACACACAACTTACAAAACGATAACACCCGCATGAAATATAGCATTTTCTAATTTTCGTCATAATGATACTTGTGTTTAATAAGTTAAAAAAAAAAACTTATACGCTTTTAGTGGAATAATCTGTAGTTTTATGTAAGCCGGCCAAATTGAGTGTTTTATTTTTTAAATGTATGTTTTTTTATTTATATATATATATATATATATATATATATATATATATATATAATTAGTAAATAAGAAATCCTATTCTTTCTTAATTAAAAAAAAATAATAATGTTTACAAATTTTGTTTTTTTAAATTTTAAATATTTATTTGTTTAACTATAACTTTCGCAAGTAAGACAATGTAATACAGCAAAGCTGATCACGTAGTTCACCGCACTGTAAAATCCAGAGATGGCAAAGATTAATCGAAAAACTAAAATAATCGATTATTTTGTTACGATTAATCGATCAATCATATATTTTTCATTGTGAATAATCAAAAATTAATCAATTATTGGAAAAAGACAACTGTTCCGGTTATTTGCTCATTTCAGGAAAAATTTTGGTTTTACAAAACATTGTTAATATTATTTCGATATTATCCGCCCATTCTACATAAGCCAAATCTGCAGCGTCCGCAGTCCTGCAGTTTTTCATACTGCGATTTGAGTGGTTGCTCTTGGCTAAAGGCGGAGTATAAACAATTTTTGTTGAAGGTTCAGCATGAGTGTGCTAACCGTCGGTATGATATTCGGCTTTGGATATGGCGCATATAATATGTTCGAATTCCCGATCAGGCGGATGACTTTTTTTAAACAAAATTTATAATTAATAAAATGCGGGTTAGGTTATTGGTATTGTTTATTTCTGCAGTAAAGAAAACAACAACACGATTTCGAGTCTATATAAAAACAATTGCACCAGAAACTGAAATCTCTTGCTGTACAAGAACAAATGCTAAATTACGCCAGGGGCGTAATACCTTGAGCAGTTGGCTAAGTTGTGCTAGACATAGCTATTTCGTGGCAAATTACGAGAAACATTTACAAACAAGCAAAATTACCTATACCCAAATTATCGCAATACAAAACTCATGTTTTTTTATACTCATTGATGATGGTTGTTATTAACATCGACCGATTAATCGTTTATTTCTTGCCGATTTAATCAAATGTTTGAATAATCGATTAATTTATTTTTTTTGCCATTTCTTAAAATCAGAGATATCGCTCAAGTCGCAGCATGCAGGACATTGGACGAGTGTTGCTATAACAAGTGATGAAACATGATTTTCGGCGATGAGTCATCCCCACCCTTTGGAAGAGGTGTTTACACAGTTGTAAAACCAAAACTACACCGCATTTCAACAGTGAGAATAATAAAAAGGAATATTTTGTTTTTTAATAACATATATATTATTTCATTAATAAAAATTAAAAAATAAAATATTATTAATTGTATTTTTTGTTTAAAAATAAGTTTTTACAATTATTTGGTTTTTCTACTGACTTAAATTTGAGATGAATATTAGTGACCACTAGAAAGAAGTATCTTGTTACAAGTTTTTATCACAATTCATTAAACACAAATAAAATCATAAAGAAGCTTTAAGAATCCTTTGTCAAGGGGTTTTTGTTGTTTTGTAGGTTTCGTATTGATACTAAAATCGACTAATTTTTATTGAAAACTAAAAAAACGAAGAAATTGTATTTTTTTGTTTCGATCGGACCAAGAGAAGTAGCAATTCTGTAAAAAAAGCCATTTTCTACAAAACTCATAAAAATTACTCTATGTTGTCGTCGTCAAAAACTCAGATTTCCTTAATCTGTGATGTCACGAATATGTCGTATTAAAAAACCAGAGGGGAAGATCCGTTCCTTCTTTCACAAACATTTCCAGCATATTAACTACTTTTTTACCAAAAAAGGGCTGATAATTGCTCTAGAAAAGAGGATTCTAAATAACTTTACACAATGCATTGTTGTAAAGAATTTTTTTAACTTCAGCTTTGGAACTTCAAGTGATAGGTAAAATGGTCCAGAATTGTCACCTTATTTTTCTTTATTTTGAACTCACATTATTCGATTTAATTTATTTTTTGAAATTAAATAATATTACTTTCCTCCCTCTTTAGGGTAAAAACCAATTTATCGATTTTTTTTCAATACTTAATAGTTTAAGAAATGCATTACATAACTGAGTAAAGTTTATTTCACGAGGCTGCATTCTCTTTCAAAATTTTGGCTAGGAATGCCTTACAATTTCGAGCACATGTTGACCTTTTAACAATATGTTGTTATTATTATTAACTATTTGTCTTAGAAAAGGGATAACATCCTATTCATTTAAAACCATTTCTTCGGGCTGCACTATTTTCTGGAACAGTTATAACTGTTTTTGGGTAGGCATTTTTTAGAGGTCACCAGCCTAAGAAATTTTAATGAATTAAGAACTATAAGCATTCAACCAACCATGGAATTTCTGAAATAATGTATTCAAGACAACTATAAAATAATTAATTAATGAACAGAATAATTCCGAAATATGAACGTGAATTAAACGTGTAATAGGTGGAATTAAACATGAAGTTGATTATTAATCTACTGTTGGTAGACTTCTTCAAGGCTTCTGATCCTATTAAATATTCATTATAGATAACTACATACAATTATTAAAAATCAAAAACTTCCGAATGCTGTAAGTTGTTGTACAATAGTCCGATATTAAAAAAAGGGTGTTCTAATATAAAAGGGTGGAGGAAATTAACAGTTCCCTTCCCTTTTATAGTGCGGTTTTCCGCACGCCAAATTTTAAAATTTTAAGCCTTGTGGTGTTCGAAATCTTTGTCACAACAGAGGAGTCCGGCAGGTGATTATTACCTAGCACTATTAACTAACATGGTAATAATTTATATTTTGCTGAAAGAGTCTAGTTAAAGGCCATTATGTATATCAGAATTTAAAGTCGAACGGAAGTTTCCAAGACTTTCAAAAATTTTATCTGTTATAAACAGAACTGTCCAACAAAAAGACCGTCCGGGTACCTTTCAATTTTTAATCTTTACTTCGAAGAATTTCCGCTGCATATTTCGAATTTTAAAATCTATGCGACAAAAAAAAACGATTTTTCAAAAAGTTTCATATTTCTATATTATACAGGGTGATCAAATCAGGTAAACGTTGAATAAGTTTCAGTGTTTACCATTTTGATAAAAAAAAATAACTTATATGCTTCTCAACGGTAGGTTACCAAGGTAACATCAATATTTCCGACGTGTTTGTAAATTTTTCAAATACGAGCTTTTTAAAGGAGATACACTATTAAACATAAAATTTCGTATTACAATTTTCAATATGCTAAATCTTATAAAAAGCTTAACGAATTTTTCAGATTTCGCAAGCTTATTTCAAGAAGATATTTCATAATCAAAGCGTTTTTCAAATTATAATACGCCAAAAACACAAATTATGATTGTTGTGAACTGAACAGTATGTCTGTATTGCTCAAAAAAATGACAATTTAAATTTGAAATGAATACGTCAAAAAAATTTAACCTGTTTATCGATTATGTTTGAAATACATCATATTACTTTTACTAGATGGCAATTGACACATACGACACACGACGCCTAATCAATAAGCATAAAAAAACTTTTTGATTTGAACCGATTTGTCAATTTTTGAGCAATACAAACACAATCCACAAAAATTTGTCCTAAGTTACAAAAGTGCTTATTATATCTACGTCTTATTTCTCGTTAACCTATAATAGCTTGAAAATTTTAAATCCGAAGAATAACGCTTTTGTCATAGAATCTTGAAAAAAAAATTTGTTTTCGTAAAAATGGTAAACATTAAACTTTCACATAACTTTATTAATATCCCCCGTATAACAAAGAAATATCAAACTTTCTGAAAAATCCCTTTTTGTCGCATAGTGTAGAAACTATGGGCTTTTAAAATTCTAAATGTGCTTCAGAAAAAGCTGATTTTCAAAGATGTTAAATAAATTTGATAAAAATTCAAAAAGGGTCGAAGGCGTCGATCTTTTTATTGAGCAGTTTATTTCTTTCCCCCACATGTAAACAAATACGTCATACTTCATAGGACAGAATAAAAAAAACTCTGTTTGAAAAATATTTCCACCAGCCGTCGGGCATTTCCGCACGAGTTGATCGTTTCAATTTGTCCACATAAAAGGCTATGGATGCGTAAAGAGCGTCGGCCGGTCTGTCCGAGATTCTAAAAAAAGCGTCGTTGAGGCGTCGAGACGCAGGGGTCGACCGACGCTGGATGTGAGCACGTCGCCATTTAAGGGAAGGCCTACGATGCCGCCTGTCGGCCGAATGGCATTCTGGAATGTATTTTATTAATTTTTGGTGATTTTATTTATAAGAATGATTATATTTATACGTAACAGCACCATTAGTTTCCAGAAATATTTTGTAAACTTACATTTCACACATTGCTGGGCTCTCAGAGCAGAGGAATAAGAGTACAGCATAATGCCTTGTGTTATATTATGATAAATACGCATTATAATGCAGATATAAATATATTTAATTAAAAGTTTATTAGCTACACTGAGAAAATATGTTTTACTTTATACGTAGTTATAAAGTAATTTCACGTATTGCCGACAAAAAACAAAATGTTGAATTGTTACAGCATTAGACTAATGGTTTCAGTCATTCCCTGTAATTTGTAATTGTAATGCGGTAACAATCTCAATCACTTCAATTACCCTATATGCATATTTTAATCGATCACTGTCCATAAGAGGGTCTTTCTGGATGATTATAATATTAAGGAAAAAAATATATTGAATGTTGACTATTAATACACTTTTATGTAAAATTGGATATTCTGAAAGCGGAATTTGGCCAACTATAGACAAGTGCTTCTGACTTAAGGTCTTCATCAGTACAGTCAACTAGTTAAGAGACGAGTACAACTAGCGCCAAAACTTAATACAACAAAACCACACCAGAGTTCCCAACAGGAGCAAAATCGACATTTGTGGTTAGCTTTAGCGGTCGTCCTAAAAAAATATCCTTTTTTTACTATATAATAGTTTTTGCAACGTTAATCTTTTTCTACTTTAAATTAATTAGTCTTGGGTTATGAGTTTCGCTACAGGTGGCTATATGCTGCTCCATGGTAATAGAGTATCAAATCCGGCAAAAATTTCGGATTTTCTTTTGATAACCACAAATGTCGGTTTTGCTCCTGTTTGACAAATCACTTTACTAGCTTTGAAAATATTGTTAGTAGCATTATATTAAGGTATATGTCAACTTTTAATTCTTTAAATAGATGTAAACAAAATCAACTTCTCATAATAATCCTAAAATAGCTAACCCAGCAGAGTAAAACTAAAATTGTAAAACCAATAAAATAGGAACAATAATCAATCAGACGAAACTCATAAGAGTCTCCTCTAAAACGGATTATTTTACATCGCGTTATTGTTTCCGGTCGACCGACACCTTAATCACAAAATCAGTGGAAACAATTAAGCCCAAACCGAAACAACGAATACCGTCGGATTTGAACTTTGAACGTCTTTGACCGGTTGAATGTTCGAAAACAGGACTAAAAGATCCAAATCTCACCATAATCCTTTAGAATATATATATTGCCTTTACCGTCGTTTTGAACGTAAAATTTACTCTTAACTTGTGAAAACTTCTAAAATTGACATCCCACAGTAAAGATTTTTCAAATTAATAATACACTTTCTAGTTAACTAGAAAACAACAATAGAGAACATGCATGTATGTATGTATATCGTCGTATACGTTGCAGTCGTCATATTTTCTTAGTTGGACATTGAAATATTAAAACATAATTCATTGAAATCCGAGAAAAATTATACGCCATATGTTTTAAAGTAGTAATAACATTCATGAAGAGTTGCATAAGCGGTTGAGTATTTGAATTCGTAATAAGGATGTCTAGGCAGCGATAATGGGTACGTATTACGTATGCATACACACTTCATATTATGACATAAAAATGACCTTGTAGTTATGTTTAGTGTTTCAAATATTGTAATGTTAAAAGACATTGTCCCAAATTGAAGACATGCCTTATTGTTTTTTTCGAAAATTATCTCTAAAACAAAAATCAATGGTTCGGGAGAGCCGCTTATATGGTCATCCGAATCTGTGGCTGAACACGAATAGATGGGAATTCCATGCCTGTTGGAAGCGAGAGGGGAAATACAAAGGTCACTCTCGGTTGCTATTTTAAAGAATGTAACTATTGGAATACGTTAGGGTTCTCAGGGCTGAATAAATGGTATAAGAGTAACCCAAAATGAAACACCTTTTAATAAGGCAGAAAGTTGGCAGTCACTTTTATCCATTCAGTAGTCGTAAAGAACTTTCACTTAAGTCATTTTCTAACGCAATCTAGCCACCTGCCACACGTCGAGGTGGCAGTCAGTTTTATTTGTGAAATACTTATCGAGACCTTTCATTTAAGCACTGTTAGAACGTTACTGTAATCCTACAGTTAGAACCTTAAAGCAGTAACGGGAAGTTTCTTTTTTACCCTTCTGGCGTGGCAGGAAAAGCGATTCGTATTCAGCTATAACTATATTTTTATCTAAAAAGGGTCTCGACGCGAACGCACTTTCCTAAGGTCTCAAGCACAGTAGACTTTCAGGCGCATATAATGGTTCTGTACAGACCAACACAACCCGGATAAAATAGCCATTCCTTAGTGCTTCAAGATTACTACCCACCGCCTGCCAAGTTTGCATATTGAAATTGTCCAAATTTTAATGAGCAAATAAGAACTTGAGTTTTAAATTAATTTGGTTTTTAACTGAATAAAAGCTATTCTGCCTTGTGTGCGTGCTCGGTAACAGAGGTGTTATTTCTGCATTTTCATTAAAATAACATTGGTGACTATTTGGAAAATATCTATAATTTTTATGTAATCATGTTTTAAACTCGATTTTAAATATCACACTGTGTTTTTGGTTAGGTCTTTTTTTGGGTTGACATAAAAAAAGTGTATCTATAATAAGACAATACGTCCCAATGTTACTTTGGAACTAATATTCCAACCAATACGGAACGAGTATTTGGTCCCAGTTGCGTAGGTCTGTACAGAATATTTATATGCTTCCAGGGAACAAATGGCTAATGTGCATTCTTTGGAAAGGGTACACTGGTGATCAAAGGGACAGTAAATATATATATATATATATATATATATATATATATATATATATATATATTGTATATTTTTACTAATGTGGTCGAGAGTAAACAACGAAGCTATATATTTTTTAACTTATAAATCCTGCCTTAAGACATGAATTAGTACAGAAAAAGTATATATATATTTTAAGTAAAAAAGTTTAAACAGGAAACGAAAACTTTTAATTTAATTTGTAAATATTCATTACTTAATAAATCCTGGATGGAACCAATCTTTTTTAACAAAGTTTCTGAATCTAATGTGAATTGAAAGCAAATCGGTTCCCCAGCTGTTATAATGTTATGTTATAAAGAACATATTGAAACACTAACACAGCTAAATTTGCTCTCAAAAGTTCCACCTCGTTTATTTGCTGCTTATAGCTTTCATATTTAATAGATCATACAAGGAAGTTCAACTTTCACTTTACAAAAATAGATTACTCTTTCTGAAATAGGCATTTTTCAAAAGTTCACCGTTCACAAAAAAAGAAAGGTTAGAATGCACTAAAACCGATTGCTAATGGAGAGTATTGGAATCATATTTACAAGTAGCAAAATTCTTACCAGTCTACCTCATTTAATGCACCTATACCTATTACCAAACATTTCGTTCAATTGGACACCTCTTTTATTACAAAATAAGCTAGAGATAAATAGAGTTTTTACAGATTCTTAAATTTAGTTTTTATAGAAATTTTAAGGTAATATTTATTGCTACTTAGTTAACCTCTGTGTTTTTAAAAAAAAGGTAGATACATGAAGTGATTATGATAGGCGAAGAGTTCTTTAAGTTTTCAACCATTAAATCAAAGAAAATAAAATTGATTATTATATTTTTACGTTGCCTAAAGTACAAGGACTTTGCACTGATGATGATAAAGCTATGAATTAATTGAAAGTGATAAAACTCGAATTAAGAATGCATTCATATTTTTAGTAAAAACTATTCTGATACAAAAAAGCGAAGTTAAAAAAAACAAAACTTACCACATCGCCTGCACAGACACTGGTTTAAAAATATGATGACTATCACAGACACTAACACTGAAGCCTCTGCAAATAAGAAAAAGACTGTCAATTTCTAAAAGTAATGCATTAGAGAGTAATTATGCAGGTATTTTACGAGTTGCTTAATATTGGAAGTCTCGTCTAGTCAGACACTAATTTATGTACCTGTTCATTTGAGATAGTACTTCGGATTTGTCATTTAAATTAATTTATTTAAGTTCTTACTATAATGGAATACTTTTTTATATAAATATGGTATGCTATTATTATTATTGTTTTTATGACTTGTTGTCTCACAGTATACTGACGGGATTATACCAAGTCAGTACAAAAAATAAAAATAAAAAAAGGAAATGGAAAAAAACAACTATTGTGTATTAAGAAATGATCTAACTATGCTACATGTTTTCAAAATGACCGATTTCTGGATGTTCCTGTGAATGTCTGTATTAAGTCCTAATTGAGACAAATGCGGTGTAAACGTTATTGGGGTGAGACCTGTTACTGATATGACGAGAGGAACAATTATGACTTTTTCCTGTTTCCACAGCCTTTTTACTTCCATTGCCAAGTCGGTGTATTTGGCGATCTTCTCACTGTATTTCGCTTGGATGTTCTCGTCGTTGGGGAACGCCATGTCAATTAAATAAGTGATTTTCTCTTTTTTGGATTGAAAGGTGATATCGGGTCTATTTGCGGGGATTGTTTTATCTGTGCGGATGTCAATGTCCCAGTAGAGCTTGTAGTCTTCGTTTTCAAGTATAGATGTTGGTGTATAATGGTAGTAAGGGTCTACGTTATCCGTTAGTTTGTATGTTGTGGCTAATGCTTGATGAACGACCTTCGCTGCTGAGTTGTGTCTCGCGGTGTATTCAGTTCCGGCCATTATTCTACATCCACTCGTTATGTGATCGATCGTTTCTCTCTGCTGGTGACATCTCCTACACCTCTCGTCTTCAATGGTTGTGTCCTTGATGATGTGCTTTCGGTAGTTTCTGGTTGACTTTATCCTGGATGGCAAGCAGGAAGCCTTCTGCTTCAGGGAACAGCTGCCCTTCTTGTAACCACGTATACGAAACCTTTTTATGTATATGGTCTTGCTTTATGTGGTATCTGTGTCTTCCGTGAAGTGTTTTTTCAGACCAGGTGTTCATCTTTTCTAGTCGTGATTGGAGGTGACTGTGTGCGTCTGCTGCGTGGCTCGTTTGAGACAGGTCGAGCGGTGTATAATTCTTGTCTGCTTTCACTATTGCCTTGTGGAGGTTGGTTTGTTTGTTGTGGAAGAATTTTCTGAGTTCGTAAATTTGTTTTTTATTTAGCGATTGTATATCTATAATTCCCCTTCCTCCTTCTTTTCTCTCGATGGTGAGTCTTTCCTTGCATGCGTTGGGATGTAACTTCCTGTGTTTAGTGAATTCAGTGCGGATGAGAATGTGAATGTTTTCTATGTCTGTGTGTGACCATTTAATGATACCAAACGAATACGTAAGAATAGGTATAGCGAAGGTGTTAATAGCTTTCGTTAGATTTCTGGAATTCAGTTTTGTTTTTAGTAGCTTTGTGAGTCTGGTTTTAAATTCCATCTTGAGCTCAGCTTTGATATGAGTGTGGTTAATTTTGGTGCTTTGATGGAAGCCTAGGTATCTGTACGTTTCTTCTTTGAGCATGTTATCTATAGTTTCATTGTTGATTGACCCCGTAGGGTGGTCTTTCCACTGTCCCTTGTTGATATGAAGTAGCTTGCATTTACTTATACCAAATTCCATGTTGATGTCCAGGGTAAACGTTTCTGTGATTTTAAGGAGTTCCTTTGGCAGTGCCTTTGTGCTTGCATATAATTTTATGTCATCCATGTACAAGAGATGGTTTATTTTGTGTAGGTTATTTTTTTGGGATTTAATTTGGAATCCGAAGTTTGTGTTATTCAGTGTGTTTGAGAGTGGATTGAGACAGAGGCAGAACCACAAAGCGCTGAGTGAATCTCCCTGGAACATATCTCGTCTGATGTAGATCCCTTCTGTTTCGATGTTTTTTTTGTGTTCTCAGGTTGATTTTAGTTTTCCACGTATTCATGATTTGCGTAAGAAATTGCCTGATGTTTTTATTGACTTTATATAATTCTAGTACTCTGGTTAGCCAACTGTGGGGTATCGAATCAAAGGCTTTTTTATAATCTATGAAACCAGTATGAAGGTTTCTATAATTTTTCCTGGTTTGTTCCATGATGACGCTGTCTATAATGAGCTGCTCCTTGCATCCTCGGCTGTTTTTCCTGCACCCTTTTTGTTCTTCCGTTAGAATGTTTTTGTGTGCTAGATGTTGTTCTATTCTCCTAGTAATTGTGGCTGTGATAATTTTATATAGGGTTGGAAGATACGTAATAGGTCGGTAATTTGACGGGTCCTTATTGTCTGAATTTTTGGATTTAAGGTATGTTGTTCCTTGGGTCAGAAAACTGGGGAGTGTGCTAGGTTTTAACATAATTTCGTTAATTTGGCGAGTGAGAGCTTCATGTGTGAAGGTAAACTGTTTGTACCAGAAGTTATGAATGTTATCTATTCCAGGACATCTCCAGTTATGCGTGTATTTGATTGTTTCTGCAACTTCTTGTGTTGTCATTGCAAAGTCCTCTTGTTCCTCTAAACTTCTGTCTGTCTTCTTCCGCTTTAATCCATGAAGCGTTATTATTGTGTAGTTTCGGTTCTGACCAAATACTTTTCCAGTATTCTGTGATCTCTTGTTTGGTCGGTGGTTCTATTACTCGTGCCTCCTCATTGCTCATGATTTTTGGTAGAACTGTTTTTCGCTTCTTCGAAACAGGTTGCTAGCGTCCTTTCTTTCATTTGACTCTTTGTATCTTCGGAGTCTTGCGGCATACACAGATAAGTTTTGCTTCAGAGTGTCAAGGATTTCTGTAAGCGTGTAATCAGGAGATACAGATTTGATTTTCTCTACACTTTAAGATGCCCCAATTCTTTTCTAATTTTGTTAATTTTGTTTTCGGTCCTTATCTGCCATTTGAAGTTTGGTTTTATGTTGTTGGCGTTTCTGTGTCGTGACGGGAGTTCCGATTGTTCTGTGTTATCGTGGTTATAGCTGCTGCGTAGATCACTGTATGAATGTCCTCAATTGTGCTCGCATTCGTTATGTACTCGGGAATTATGCGTTCGTTGATGGTCTTTAGGATTTTATGTGTATCCCGTTTAAAGATTACACGAGGAATAGGATCTCTTGTTGTAGGATCGGAGCCTGACCATTTGTTTAGATGTGACTTCATTTCTACTTTGATTGCTTGTGTGAGAGACGGTCCGAGGTGTAGCTGTGTGTATGGTGCTCTGGGCGAATGATTCACTTGTCCTGTGTGCTGTATGGTGCTTGTCATCTGTCATGGGTTGTTGCTGGGTGCTTCGCCTCTACTGAGCATTGAGTGAGGTTGCAGATCTTCTTGCACAAAGTTGGGCTGGTTTGTATGTGGGATCGGTTCGGCATCTGCCCCGCTGTCCTCAATGTTTGGTTGATGAATGTTTAGTTCAGCAGCTACCATAGCTTTGATGTTTTTCAATGCGAGTGGGGTGAGCTGACTGGTCTTAGCGATGACTCTTTTTTGATCTATTACTCTCTGTTCTGTGATAAGTGATTTGTATTCTGGATATTGTGCTATGAAAAGTGTATGCAGTTTATGTCCGTATCCTGATGAAATTGTCTCAAGTTTGGTAGCGGTATAGTAGGAATGCATTACCGTTGGATTCATTTCATCTGTCCATTTTAACCTCTTCCTTGGTTTACCTGCCTTGGTAGTTGCAGGTAGTCGTTGCGTATATCCGCTGTTGTAATGGGCTCAAGTTGTTGTGTTTGGTTAGCATCTGTGTCAGATTTATTTGTGTATCTATTTGGGCAGCGCATGAACGGTTCGCTCGATTCTGTAATGCGGGTCATGCGTTGCCCTGCCTTTCCCGCCTTGGTGGGTGCCAGCTTAGCCGGCAAAACACTTTCGGTGGGTCTATTTTCCTTTACCTGGTCGTGATCGTTTCGGTAGAGCTGTTCTTTCCCGCAGCATATTATTATTATTATTATTATTATTATTATTACTATATGGTAGTATTGTACAGCTTTTCAAAGTTGAAATATTTAAAACATTTGTCGTGTAAGTCCAAGGCTATACTCAGTAAATAATCAATTTTGAAATATTAAATACCTAACATGGGAATAAACCTTGATCACTCTTGCTTGGCTACCGCGCGACGCCGACAGTAACCCAAAAGAACTCGTTTGGTTTATTGAACAATTATTTAGAAAGAGAGAATGCTATGTATTCATAATATTAAATTTAAAAAAACTAGAATATATATTGCTATTACGTACTAAACCGAAATAAACCTTATTCAAAGGCAAACAAACCATAGTAATATATGGTAAAAATATTCGAAAACTTTTATTTTCATAAAAAAAAATTCAAATAAAACTACCAACTTTCTCATTTAATATTTCTTTGGCTTACTCACACGATTAAAAAGCTCTGATCTTTGATTTTGTATACGAGAAAATATGACCGGAAGTCTAAATATCTTTTGTTCATGCAAATTTTCCACTATATTTCCTTTGTTATTTCTTAAATATTTTGACAAACTTTCTTGACGATTAGCAACGGATTTATTTATTGGCTTAAGAATTAGTGCAATGAATAATTATAATAATGAATTTAATATTAAGATATTCTTTAAACATACTCTTAAATGTGATGGTATATAATTGTTTAAATCCTCCAAATCTTTAAATTTGTTCTACAATAATCGCATAAGTAGCCTTAATCATTAGAGGCATTGCACTTTATTACAAAAGTTCAGTGTTGCAGATAGAAAATGCTAACTCTTTCTCTGGGGATTTTTTTGTCTGTATCCCGCGAATATTCTTGGCTAAGTTGGCCTAAAAAAGCAAAAATGAAAATAGTACGCCAATCAAAATCAAAACGCTCGAATTTTGATCTAATTAAGATCTAACATACATTTCACATTTCGTATCGGATTTGTTTACCAAACGAACGTAATTATAATAGAAATAATAAATATGTTTAAATACTTACTTTTATTTTTTTGCTTTATACGGGATACCCAAAGTGTCGCTTATTTTAGTGTGTTTTGTGGTTTATTTTCCTATATTAATATATGGGGTGTCAAAGCAATTCGGTCTGCAGTATTTGCATTTTCTAGTAATCTGGGATTCAGTAGTTTTATATTTTTGTATTTATTACTAAATATAGAAAAAATGGCTGATTTTGGTACCATTGCGGGCTTTTATGTTTATACTGATACTCACCAACCAACAGGGGCCATTATGATTTGCATATGTTTTACACAGAGGGTGTGATATTATTTAATACGGATTTAATCCGTATTAAATAATATCACACATAATTTATTTTTTACCCAAATATCGATAATTTGCTATATTTTGCTTATATAGAAACAGCCTTCTCAATTGTTTTTCAAATTATTTCAGGCATAATTGTGATCTAAAATTCACTCGAAGCCCTTTAAATATGACATCACATCAAAACATTTTGTCTTTGGCTGTGACGTCACGAAACATGTTTTCCGCGTAGGGGTTAGCATAGTAAATCAATACTGCCTTTTCCAACCGCTTGTGATATTGTTTGAAATGAGTTTATGTTTGACCTCGTCTTTAGTGAAATCGTTCTTTAATTTTGTCTTAAAAGAAGCATGGTTGACATCGAATTTACAAAAGCCCAGTTGGATAATCTACAACATGTAGATGCGTTATTGGTGGTTGACCTTTTTCTAGTTTTTTCTTGACAAAACTTATAATTTTGTAAGTAGTTTGGTTAGTCCTAGGTGATGTAAAAAGTTTATCTATATTAAGCAAGGAGCCTGTACTTATTAGGTGGATCCGTCCCGTTCGGTTAGCACAAAATAAAACCATCATTAAAGCCATAATAAATAATAAATTTGACATAAAACATAAGACAATCTTGTGTGAACGGTGCACTCATTTTTATTAGTACAAGTTTCGTTAGTCTGTTAGACAGTTCCTATTTTAGACACTTCCTATTTTAATACAAATGAGGGGGTCAGATGCCAAGGGGTCCAAGTAGAAAAATGATAAAATTGAGATATTTCAAGTTAAAGTATTTGTTCTGAAAAAAAATCTAGAGTGCTAAAATGAAGACATTTTTTTTCTTACATTATTTTATTATTGTTTATGCTCTTTTGAGAATAAACTTAGAACTCTTTAACATTAATTTTAATTTACAAGGCGGTACTTTCGCACGGGGCCAATTTTTTTGTTTTGTTTTTTTTTAGAAGTAGGTTAAAAAAAAGCTATTGAATATTATATTACATAACTAATAGAACAACATCAAAAAACTAAATTTTTTCACTCGGTATCTGAGTCTATCACGTCCCGGAACATTTCACCCTCTTCTCCGATATTATCGCTTCCTGCTCGGGTTCCTGGTCCCGGATTAAGCGATTCATAAAAGGCATGATGTATTGAGGGTATATAAGGCAGAAGTTGCTTCAAGTTATTAAATTTGGCTGTTTTTATTTTTGGAGGTCTCTCATAAAGTGGAGGTAGAAGAATGCTCGTAGAAGGTCTACCACGCAAGCCACTTTTTTTTGAAAAATCAATTTCCTCAAAGGGTAAATCTGTATTATAAACTTCTTTAAAAAACAGTTTAAATGGATGTTCTTTTTTGACATGTAGCCACTGCATTTTAGTAAGTCCTTTAACATTATTTTTTGATTTCAGTAAGTTATCCATGGGAGATATTGTTTTGAAATCTTCAGGTTGCATTTTTACTACAATGAATTTTTTACTCACTCCAGCAACAAAACTAACCCAATCCTCAGGAACGAAAATGTGATTTAGACGTCTCTTTGCTTTTTCAATCACAGCAAAATCTTGATCACATTCCATAAAAGAATGTCCGGAAACCAAAAAACGGTGGTGAACACTTTCAATGTGTGTATATTGCACAATATACATCCAAAATTTCACTATGTTTTTATTTTTATTTTGCCCACCACAGTTGTCACTAAAGGCATCGATGTGAGTCACTGTTTTTGGCAAACTTAGAATATACTTTAGCAAACATGACATAACTTCTTGTGATCCCTTGGAACCTTCACCTTCATGCCACATGTACATGTTACCAACACCAGATCCTAAATCGTGAATGCCCAAATTGTAAGTCCATAACTGGCGCAGGTAATATACCTTGCTACACGTTAAATGAGGTGTAGGCAAAGTTTTTTGTAAATCAAAACAAATCGCACGTCTTTCGGGAGACTGCTTGGCTAATTCCTTGGCGGCGTTTTTCAAATTTCTGGCTGCTTCAGCTTGACGTAGATGACGATCGTGTTCATTGGCTATACGGGAGCCTTCTTCTGTCTCGAGACCAAGAGCGGCTTTTTGTGTTATGAATGTGTCACATTTTGAACATGTGTCTGAATATGGTTTGTGAAAAGCTAAGTTAAAGTGAGTATTAAAAATTTCACGGTATTTACTTAGCTTTAACGGGTAAGCTTCGTTTTCTGCACAAAATTCTATGTATAGCTTATACATTTTCGATACATTCAAGTCACCGGATAAATACTTGCGATTTGGATTGTCCTTTCTGGTATAATGACTGATATATTTCGGAAAAAGTTTATATGCTCCTTTACTAAGTTCAAAGACTCAGTACTTATTTTATTACCAGGAACATGACGACCTCTTTGGTCCGTATGGGAAACTCCAGATTCTTTTTTCCTTTGTGTCACGTTATAGAATCGTTTTCGGCTGATATCTAGAGTTTTAAAAAAAAAGTCTTTACAGACACGTTTATTTTGAAGTGTTATCACAATGCTAATATTCTTTCGCAAAGTAGCGTTTTGGCGGTGCATTTTTGGAGGATTCTTTTTAATGCATGACGAAATAAAAGCAGTCTGCAAATCCCAGCCATTAGATTTTTTTCCAAGGTTCCAATAATCACTAAAAATCGTGTTTCTTGTTTCCTCCGAAAAATTGTCCGTACACTTGTATCTGCATGTATGATTATAGGCCTTCACCGATTTCGCGTAATGTACTTCGCCCTTCCGACCAACATATTCCTGGCCACTGTTTCTTTTCAATTTTGCCAAATTTCTTTTCCATGTCTTAACTTTACGGACCCGTTTTCTGGATTTTGTATCCTCAAGCAAAGCTTGCCCTTCACCATCACTACTACTGCTACTTGGGATATATTCTCTATCCTCATCAGAATTATCGGAAAATGGCTCTGAAAGATAAAATCGTGTCATTAAAATTGTGTGCTTTAGATAAATAAGAACCAAACATTAGAGCCAAACAACGTCAAGAAAAAATACTAGCTAACCAGGCAAAAAAATAGAAATCAAAAATATTTTTTTTTATCATAACCTAAAAAAATCTAATTTTTAAATTTTGCCTTAATTTAAGATAATATAATATAGTTTATCTGTTATAATGAATACCTACCTCTTTCGCTGTCTGATGTATCCATATTACCAATAAAAACTAACTTAATCCACTATTTTTTACGATGTAAACATTCAACGAAGTGCACACTGTCAAGTAAAGTTGACAATATCTAAGATCCAAAGGGATCCAAGTATACTTGGACCTCAAGTAAACTCGACAATATCTAAGTTGCAAAGAGGTCCAAGTATACTTGGACCTGTTTAACTCTAACTAAACTCATGATTTGGGTGTGTCGTAAAACATTTGGCTCATAGATGGCAGCATTAAAGTGTATTTTTTACTTGGATCTCTTTGCCACTAAGAACAGTTACGTATCTAGTATTTATTTTTGTACTTGGCCCCATTTTGAAAAAAATCGACTTGGACCCCTTGGCATCTGACCCCCTCAAATATACATTAAAATGGTCTTCACAAACCAATATATTGCTTTTTGAAGATACATCTTTGGGATCAGTAGTGCCGTTTTCCCCAAACCTTTCACATTTTATTCTCTAGGCGATTAAAAAAAAATTTAATTTGTATTTTGTTCGCGAGTATCGCCATCTATTTAGATTTAGAGAATTTTAATATGACGAAACTCAGGGGCAATTTTGTGCTAAAAAAAACTCCTTCATAATATAATGTGAATCAAAAACAAAGGGCTCGTTAAGAAGATTTCAAATATATGCACATATGCTTTATAGCGTGTGCAAAATACATACAAATAATTAAAAATATAGATAATTTTTAATAATATCTGAGTGCGAAGCAAAGGAGGAAATCCCTTTCACATCTATATTAGCTTCCTTATCCAGTTTTAAGCAGTCGGCGTTTGCTCTTTTTTATTATTTATAGTACTTGTTATTCTACACTTGTCACGTACGTATCATGAAAAAAAAAACATTAAATAACGTTACAGTTTAAAAAGCGGCAATAGCTCTCTATACCCACTTGAAATAAAACGGATTATGTGATAAGGATTATGTAAATACACAAGGCACAATTGCAATATGAAACTGAGTAATGTGTTCGAATACAGAGTTAATTAAATTTCTTTTGCAATACAGTGATGGCGGTTTTAATTAGACGCCATGCAGTCTGGTTGGATGGATTTTGGCTGTGTACCTGACCCCACAATTTTTAAGAAATAAAAATCAAATAACACAATTATTATAATAGTTTAAATATATTTTTTTATTATAAATAAATAAGGAGGCATAACAAAATAAAAACTTTTGAAGTATAGTAGTTAAACAACACCTAACCTTAAATACTAAGCTTTACATAGTTTAAGCTTTATCAAGCCTAACTTATCAAGATTAGAATTTGAGGAAATTTACTAGCATATACCACTATTGGTTTCTGTTTAACGACAAGAAATATATAGATAATTTTATAAAAATATCATTCCTTGATTTTTGTGATTAATAGTAATAAAATTACTCAAATATAGTTTTAAGATTTATAACATAGTGTGATAAAATCAGCGGACTCTAAACTTTAAGTGGTTACATTTGCATTTCTTTCCAAGATAGAATTAATAGATTTTGCGAGCTTCTCAAAGTGCCTAGACGCAACACGGATTTGTATAAAAAGCCAATCATTAACTTGGATTATTCTTAGATTAGTTAGTCTAATTAAATAAGTTTACTTTTTTCTTAAGTAAAGGTGATCGGGTACTTCTAGTAGACCAGCTATGTTTGATGTCTTTCTTGAATGCTATTATTATTATTATTATTATTATCATTGAAAAAATAAAATCAACCAGTGGTTTAGTTCTTTTCTAGAATTTATGAGTTGGTTATAGAAAACTTGTTTGTGCTATATATTCAGTTTGTCGTGTTATGTGTTCCACCTTTGTCATGTTGAAACCAACAGCTTATTCAAATCATGTTTTCAAAATATCTATAGGGGTTGATGCTATATGGTAGGTGAGTTGGTTGAAAGCTTTTTATTAAATCTCAGTATACGAAAATTCAAGGACTCTTGCTGCAATAGTAGAAATTTGCTCACATTTTTAAGACTTGGGCTCGTTATTAAGCTTCTTGTTGATTTTTTCTGTTAGGCAATGGAAGAACTTTTCCTAGTTTCAGGCAGACCACCCTATGTGCATGCTTAGAATCCTTTCTCTATTACCTCATAGTCATAATGAGAGTTTACGCTGATGATGCTCAAGGTTACGCTGATGATCTTGGTATTATAGTAAGGTCCTGCACAGCGCTTTGATAATGATGGAAAAATGTCACACACGGTCTATCTGTTCGTTGAACCAGATAAGACTGAAATGATACCATTTACCATAAGATAAATGTGGATCTTGAAGGGATGTAATGCCAAAAACGAATGTGGAAAGAACTGAGACTAAGTTATAATAGTCTCCCAATTGATCTGGAAGGATCATACTGAGTCATAAAAAGGCCACAGCACGCCTCTGGTCATATAGGTCCTTTGAAACGACTTCAGCACTTAAATCCAACATTGTGCGCTGGCTTTACACATCAGATCGTAAGGCCAATGATCATCCAGGGCACTATTGTGTGATGGCCTGCGGTTCGCAGGGTGAAACACAGGAGGAAGCTTGACAAGCTCCAGTCACTTACCTGTTGTGTGCATGACTGGAACTATAAGAACGACACCAACCCTAGCTATGAAGGTTACTCTAACACTAAGCCTTCAGCATCTGCTTGTAGGTGAAGAGAAGGCTTCTATTCGTTTAAACGACTGGGATCGCTGGATACACAGACACTAGAATTTTGGGCATACGCGAGTTTGGACTGAGTTATTCAGAACCGACACTCTTGTAGATAGGAGAGTAACCTCTAAGAAGTTTCGTGTCATTGTTGCTGACAGGGAGGAATGGCAAAGTCCCTCTTTCTCCCTCCCGAAATCAGATGGTCTTGTTTGGTACCCAGAGTGGAAAAACTTCGTACAGAATGGCACAAACACGCAGGACACAGACAGTCTACAGTCCTCACGTCGGGCTCCTTTAACCATTCTGAGACTAAAAGGCTTCTCAAATTGAACAGAGGCCAACTTAGGACCCTTACCGGTGTCCTAACTGGACACTGGCCGGTTTTAACCATTCTGACTAAAAGACTTCTCAAATTGAACAGAGGCGAACTGAGGACCCTTACCTGTGTCCTAACTGGACACTGGCCGGTGAATTATTACCTGCATAAAATTGTACTCTGACCCTTACCGCTGTTCTAACTAGACACTGGCCAGTGAAATTACCTTAGGGGACACCTATGTGGAGCCCGAGCCTATAAGACGTGTTCGGCCTGAAAGACTCCTTTCCTTTCTGAAAGTGGGAGATAGCACAATGGGCATAGCGAGTGTAAGTTCTACCCTTACCAAGCACACTAGAATGCCATTCATAATTCACGCAGTTAATCAAAAGACAATAAAAACAAAACTCATAACAGAGGGTAAAAATGACATACTTTTTATTAATAGTTGATAATGCTTGTTAGTTTTTTTTGAGAATGCCATATGCCATTTTAGGTAGTCCATTGTGTACAGGGAGTCCCAAACAAGATCAACTACCCCCTTATCTAGAAAACTATAATAAATACAGAAACAAAGTTAAACACAAAAGATATTGTTGTAAAACGAAGTTTTATTTTGTATTATTCATGTGTATACAGTGAGTTGCTTTCCTTCGGCCACTATCAACTTCGTTTCTTTAAACGACTAATTACATTTCATGTAACATGTCCTATATCTAAATTCATTTGTATTCGTGATAATGACATTTTGAGCAATTTAACCTTCTGTAAAACCTAAACGGATTGATTTATAACAAAATGGTTTCCTATCTTAGTTTTTAAATATAAATAAAGAAAGTGCAAACCGTTTTGTTATAAATCAAACCGTTTAGATTTTACAGATGGTTAAATTGCTCAAACGTTTGTTAATTTTAATATTTTTGTTGTAGTAAATATTAACCACTTACAACAATTTAGATACTGCATGAAATCTTAATGTATTATATTAACTTGAATATATTAACATACTTAATCGAGATGAACTTAGAAAATATGTGGCTACTAAGCAGCTATTGTCAACTAATTAATGGCTTACTTGAATGGGTTTATTGCAAATAATTATTACATTTTTGCATACAATCTGTAGTTGTGTACGCAGTTTATTAGCAACGACAAATGTTTAGTGTTTAAATTAATGTAAATTTTTATAACTTTTGTGTTAAATGACCATATCATAATCGTTCTCTCAACGATATTAACTTTAGTGAATCAAGTTTTTTTGACGTTTTCGAGTAACTGACGTAGACAATTATAACAAAATATATGAAAATTAACAAACCTATTTCAGCAAAATTCAGAAAAAATAGATAAAAACCTTGCGGTCATGAAACTTTCGAAATCATTGGCGTAGATACTTAAAACTTTTAATAGCCATATATATTATATTTAAAATGTCATTTGGTAAAAACGGCAAAATACTCTTCATAAATATTGAGAAAACAATATGTTTAAGACATTTTCCTTAGTTTCATCAGTCAAACGATATTTTAAAATTTAGTTTAAAAGTTTTTTATACAGTAAGAAAAAAAATTAAACATAACATATAAGAACATAAACTTAACTTTATTTTTCAAAGATGCTTAGTTAACCAAGATTAAAGTTCATATAATAGTATGTTGCAACAATATTATGTCACAGAGACATGCCGGGAAGATATATAATCTAAGAATTTATAATTACTTTTACGACTTTTACTTTTATGTTTTTACGAAAAATATTACCTGATCTAAATTAGCAAAAAAATCTAGGAATAGTTACAGCAAAGCTTAATTATCTAAAAACTAATTGAGATTTTATGTAAAGTTAAGCAAATTACATTTTTTTTTGTTATAAAAGTTGTAACAAATAAAGTTAAGTTGAAAAAATTAATAACTAAACTTATTTGTTCTAGGTTTAAAAATTCTCATAATCTTAACTATTTCTATGATACGTGCATTTATAATTTTTTATGCGGATAGTGTCTCCAGTTCTATTATTGATACAAAAAATTTAAAAGTGTAAGAAAGTTTAGTCATAGAAGATTTGGAAGACGTGCTATTTCTGAAAGAAAAACGGCAAAATAAATATATGTACTTACAATATATACTTTATGTTTCTTCTCTAATTGTTCTAAAGATTATCATTCCTCTTGTGATATTTGTTAGTAAAATTTTGCTATTTTCTCATAGTAATATCTATTGACTTAAAGTGTAGCAAGTCTACTTTCCCTCCCAGATTACTGAATTTTTAAATTGGTTATAATTTGTATCAGTTAAAAGTCAAAATAATTTTAAATATATATAAAAAGAAAACAAACAGAATCTATTGTTTATTTTTTAATAAACCTTTATACTTAGAAATACTTTAAAAATATTATTGTTCTTTATATTTTATTTATAGAGTCTATACATTTTTAATCTACTAGTTATAATGTCTATATACACAACAGTTTGGTTTTTCTTAACTCAAATAAATAATTTACTTTATTGACGCCGCGCCGTGTTCCAAAATAAAAAAAGAACAAGAATTGCTTAATCGAAATTAAAAGTCCCATCTAGATCTTGTTCTGAATGTTCGTTATTTATTTAATTCAATTTTTAGATAATTTATATATATATATATATATATATATATATATATATATATATATATATTAGGGTTTCCAATCCCCGGGGAATCCCGGGATCCCGAACATTTTTCATCCCGAAATCCCGGAAAAAATCTCGAAATCCCGAAAAATATCCCGACTTTATCCCGATAAATTTCACATATTTATTTGACAAAAATTATTAATAATAAGTCAGGTATATGACCTATCCATGAAATATTTCTACATTTTAAAATTGGAAAATGATATTCGTGACCTTCAACAGTCCACAGAGTGCCTACTTACACTTTGTTATTGCTACTCCACTAAAAGTAATAAAACGGTTCTGGAATTCCCCGAAACGCCAGCCGAGGCCCGATCGATAATCGTATTGTGCGTTACGTCTATTAATTCTTTTTCAGTAGTTTCTGGGGCGGTGTCTAAAAAACATTAAGATAAAGCTTTGAAGCTGTTGTGACACTAAAAGTTTAAAACTTATGTGAGTTGTGAGTTAGTTAGATAGTTAATAAGGTATGCTATATTTTATTTGTTGTTAAATAATACACATGACGAAAATGGCTGATGATGATGAATATGTCACTCACCCTAAGAAAAATGATGAAAAATCTTCTATGTGGCAACATTTTTTAATGTCAAAAAATAAACAAAACCTAACTGCGAAATGTAAATACTGTAAAAAAATAATTGGTATTAAGGGAGGTTCTACCAAAGGCCTGCATGTTCATTATAACGCAAAACATTCATTCCAATAAGAACAGGATGCGTCATGTTCAAAAGAACCAACTGTAAAAACAAATTCAAGTTCCTGTACTGTGGCTAGATTTCCTCGAGGGACTGAAAAAGACGATGACATGTGCACTCCATCTAAGAAACAGAAAAGGATTAATGAATATTTCATTTCTCCTCCTGATAATGATTCTTTGGATGCTGTATTAGCTAGAATGACATCACTCGATGGTTTATCATTTAGGGTCTTTATTACTTCAGTAGACCTTAGATTAGGCCTTGATGCCAGAGGATTTACTGATATACCCAAATCTGTAACATCGATCCGAAACCGAATACTAGCATACCACAAAAAAGTGTTGAATTATTACGTGTTCCAATTTCAGACGATAAAAAAGAACGGTGGATGTTTCAGTTTGACATTAGACGAGTGGACATCTTCGGCGAACAAAAGATATTTGAATGTAAATGTACACAGTTTTGATGAAAAGTCTAGATTTTGGAATTTAGGTTTAGCTCGAGTAAAGGGCTCTTTACCTGCCCAAAGCTGTGTCGACCTACTCAAGAAGAAACTTGAAGAGTTTAACATTTCTTTAGATAATGATGTAGTGTGCGTCAGTAATGATGGTGCAAGTGTAATGAAGAAATTTGGGAAACTCATAAAACCACAACAACAATTATGTTTTGCACACGCCATTCATTTAGCAGTATTAGATGTTTTGTATTCTAAAAATTCAATGAGTGATGAAGAAGAGAACCAAAATGAAGACGATAAGGTGGATAACGATGAGGATGATTGTGACGAGTATTATTATGAAGATGAATGTAACGAGGAGGATTATTTAAAAGTGACAATGGAAAACGATAAACAAGACAAGGTAGACCTTACGAAAAACTATGATTTGGTGGTGATAGTTGAAAAAATCCGAAAAGTGGTAAAGCTTTTTAGACGTTCTCCTGTGAAAAACTCACTTTTACAAAATTATGTTAAAGAGAAACATGGCAAAGAACTTTCGTTAATTTTAGATTGTCCAACAAGGTGGAACAGCTTAGTAGATATGTTAGAAAGATTTGTCCAACTTAAAGATTGCACCAGAAAAGCTTTGATTGATTTAGAGAGCCCAATAATAGTCACAAATACAGAATTTGAAGTCGCACAGAACATTGTTCATTGCTTGGAACCGGTTAAACTAACTGTAGAAGGTATATGCCGACGAGATGCTACTCTTGCTACTGCAGATGCTAGTTTCAAATTTCTGTTTCGAGAGTTAGGTGATCTAAAAACAAAACTAAGCATTGACCTGGAAGAGTCTTTAAGAAAGCGAATATCAGAACGAAGAACCATAATGTCTGGAGTCATGGACTATCTTCAAAATCCCAACAAACAAGACAGCGAGGATACTTTTTTCAATTTGCCTCCGTCCAAGAAAATTGCAACTTTTGTCAAAAATATCCTGGAAAGCTTATCAAGGACCAGCCTTAGCAGCCAAAATGAACCATATGTAATAAATCTTGACGAAGATTCTGAGTCTGAAGAAGATTTGCCACTCAGCCGACTGAAACCAGCTGAAAATTTGAGCCTTAAAACCAAACTCGATAAGGCCATAACAAATGCAATGAAACCAGTACAACAACAGTTGAAGGGAAAATCTGATGATGTTTTAAAGGTGGTGAAAACGGAAATGGCCCTATTTGAAAATGGTGGATTGAAAGGTTTACATTTGCAACGGTGCTATGATCTCTTGCTGACAGTTCAACCCACCAGTGTAGAATCAGAACGAGTTTTTTCTTCTGCGTCATCCCTTGCTACAAGAATAAGATCTCGGCTAGCGGATTCTACCTTAGATTCACTGGTGATGCTCAGAAGCCATTTTCGTTCTAAGTAATTTAAGTTTTAATTTAATTTTGTTTATTTTTTTGTTTGTTTCAATTTGTGTTTAAACATATAATATTTCTTAATTACGTATTATGCAATGTTATGTTATGAATTATATTTGTTATCATGCAATGCAATACACATTACATTTCAATAAATATTGAAGTACCTATATAATATATCATTTTTTTTATTAAGATAATTAAAATATTTAAATTACGTATTATAATGACCCTACAAAATATTTTTCAATTTTTTCGGGATTTCGAGATTAATCCCGGGATCCCGGGATTGAAATAAAAAATCCCGAAATCCCGAAATTCAATCCCGATCCCGAAATTTGGAAACACTAATATATATATATATATATGATTTTTAGTCCTTCACGGATGGAAAAATACAATGTGATTTCATTCCGGGTGTACATGCGTTCACTACTGTCGTTCTGAAAAGAACAGTTTTGCTGACGTTTTCGCCAAAATCACATTTGGCATTTTCAAACGTCACCAAAACTGTTCTTTTCAGAACGACAGTGAACGGATGTACACCCGGAATAAATATATATTATATCTTTATCACTAAACCAAAGTCGAAACGTCACACCTAAAATATAAAATTTTTATCTTGTGGGGAAAGAAAAGCGCCAGTGAAAAAGTTTATTTTATTTTGATCAGTCTTTTTAAATGCTAGGAAAAAATTGAATAAATTTTTGAAAATTTCATTGCACGCGTACGAAAACAAAAATGTTGTCTATTAATATTCCCCAACAATCAAAATATTATTTAAAACAGCCACCTGTTGTTAGTCCATTTAGAAATTGTTGCCCCTTCCAGAATTCTCCGTTGCTTCCGAATCGACGCAACCGGTCCGAACCGGCCGAGAGGATGCAATGCGCGAGAATCCATTTATTTACCTAGAAACCAAAATATTTCGATCACTCTATTCCGATCTGACGTCGGATCAGTGCAGGCCCGGCTTAAGCATATTCGCTAAAACTCTCAATATCATTAACTTTAACCAAAGTCTCCATCATTTAAGCATTGTCGGATGTACCCCATTTAACAGAAATATTAATTAAAATTATCCGCCCTGTAAGGAAAATACGAGACTCGAGTCGCATTCAACCCTTCATCGTTCATTACCTGATTCCTAAAGTACCCCGATCATAGAACGTCAGCTTAATGTGACGTTTCTTTTTCACACAACGTTAAAAAAGAAAACAAAGCATTCTATGTTTTATAGCAATATCGTAGCATTACATAAGTAAAACATATTAATTATTTCAAATACACCTACGTATCTGTATTACATAACGAAGATTGTCATTAAAAATAAATGTCCACTTAATTTAAGTAGCTCTATTCCAAAGGCGATGAACTTCTAGTTTATTATTTAGGACACTTACAAGTAGATCGTGTCTAATCTAGAAGTCATAAAAGTCAATAGACATCACATAGAGTCAAAGGGTTACATCTATTTTGGTTTTATGATAAAATCAAAATATTGCCCGAATTAATAAGTGACGTATTCTTTATTTATTGTGAAATAACCATTCTGATTACAATACGTTTTAAAGCTATCTCATAATGCACCATATGGCGCATTTCGTTAAAATTACATCGGTTTCAGGTTTTATTGTAATACTAATTGTTAGTATAATGTGTGGCGCATAAGAATAAAAACCAAACTGCTATTTCTTTTTTTCCTCGAGTTACATATATTAAGAAATGAGTTTTCTTGATGCTTTTTAAAAGGGAGGCGAGCATTTTGCTATAATTGTTTGTTGTTCACAAACGCATTTTAAACTACTTAACTAAGGTAACGTACCCGTCTCCATCCAAAGTGATCTTTGTATCGGCAAGTACTCTGAGCACCAATCCAACCGTCGTTTCCTCGTTACAGTCGATGCCCAACAAACAAGATTCCTCACCTCTACTGCCCATCCTGGAAACCACTACCAGGTATCGCGTCCTTGCTGGATGCACGCTTTCTAACTTAACAGCCTAAAACAAACAGAAACCCACACTTGAAAAAATTTAATGATTATTAAGTTTGTTTTTGTTTCGTTCACTGAGCCTTTGATTCAAACAAAAGATATTAAACTTCAATTTTTTTTTATCTATAAATATATTTACAAAACAAATATTTATTAAAGGGAACCAATTGTTTATTTAAATATCGGTTATAGGTTCATTCCGCCTCCTATTCTACAGCACTAGAGCGGTCGCATTTTCACGTTAGGGCTCGCAGTTTCGTTGAAGCCATTTTTATATGCCTGTTTCAGATAATGTGAGAGAACTTTTCGAACAATTAAATAAAGCTATTCACTTTTTCGATTGACAATGTTTTGGTTTGCTATGTAATATGCTAAAGTAGTATTTACATAGCTAATTGAAGTCTGTCGAATTTTAAATATTTATGTTCACTGATTCAAAAAGTAAAATGGGGGGGCATTAAAGAGTCGCACTGTATATCTATTAAATATGTACCTTTCCGAGCAAATTTATAGTTAAACAAAGGTCTCAGCAAAGATATTATATTAAAGAGGGCAATGGATATATGCAAAGGAAAAAAAATTGTCTGAAATGCCGTTAAAAAAATTAACGCCTTAATAAAATGAACTATACAAAACATGGCAAAAATAAAGTAGTTCGTCTTAAAGTCAAAATAGACACACTTTTCTTACCAAAAAAGAAGAAATGAACGAACATTTAACTACAACTTCAAATTGTAAATACTGAGGATTTAAACATCAAGGAAGATTGCAGAAGTACCCGGCAAGAGAAGCATTTTGCAATTATTGTAATATCATAAATCCGAAAACGAATGAATCATATAATTAGTTAAAACACTGAACTACTACAATATATTATACATATATCAGTGTCGATAAAAACCTTTTTTAACATTTAAATAAATGCTATAAATGGTCGATATGTATTTATCCAGTCACTTTTTCATTTCCATAATTCCATCTTGAAAACTAGACTCTCTTGAAACTAACAACACAAATAAATGCATATTTATTTCTTACACAAACAAAGAAGATATTTAAATTTAATGTCGGCCATTAGGCAGGAAATAAATAATACTGTATTTGAGTCAAAAAAAGAACAACGGGAAAAGTAGTTTCGTTAGTTTTGAATAGCTAAGTACCACTGAGATTTTACTGTTAAGCGGTGTTTACATTATGCCCGCCATCGTCAGTATGGTAGAAATCGAGGAAGATTTTCGGTTGGACAATTAACAATGTGTATATGAACAAAATGTCACTAAAGTTAAAAAAAGACTCGAAATGAAAGAAACACACGTAGTACCCTGCTTTACTATGTATCTATTCAGTAAAAAATTAAAATGGTCAGGGTTAATTTTAACATTTCTCTATATACATCTACATATGAGTTCATCTGTAAATGTCCTATTATACAGCTCCATCGCTTCTATTTTCGATTTCCAATTTCTAACCCGCCGACTTATTTTTCCTCGAACCCTTCTAAATGAATTATTGTTTACCGCAATTTCTAGTTGCATAGCTTTAGCAACAATTTCAGCAACACGCATTCCATTATTGAGGCTTGTACGTTACTGAATTATCAAGCCCAAGCAAATAGTACATCTCGAACATTCAGGTACTTACGTCGCAAAAACAAATTTTCAAGGGTGAACAGAAGCCGTGCAGTAAATCAACTGTAACAGTAAAACTCTAACAGTACCCTGCATGTATGTTCAATGAAGTTTGTAAATTTCTACCTTGGTCCTTCAAGATGTGCAAAAGTATGTAAATAATTTTTTTGTTCCGTCAGTCACGTGGAGATCCTAGCTCGTTAGGCTTAAAGGTTGACCAGTTTGTGTTACGGTGGGGTTAAATTAAAGGATATTCGCAGGAAAATAACCGTGTCTGTTATTTCACATGTTGGTTTACAATTTGAAGATAAATTCCATGATATTTCTCAATAAACATTATTAGCGTTTATAAGTTACATGTTTGCTATTAGTTTGGGGTGGCACAAAAGAGTGAAAGCCTTTTTACTTCCCCGTAAAACTAACAACCCACATATTTTATGGGCGGACTATATAGTCCCAATAGAGGTATTAGACCATACTATGTCTTTTTTATTTTGTATGAATTTTAAAGAAAGCAACTATTATTAAATAAATGTTTTTAGTACCTAATAATAAAATAGTAATTTCAGTTTTAAACCTATTTTTTATGTTTATTTTTATTTCTTGCAATTTTTCTATTTATTACCTATTTGAAATTTGCGGAATATATATATATATATATATATATATATATATATATATATATATATATATATAAATATATATTATTTAACAATAATATGGCTTTATTTGCAACCCCTATTAATAACTGTTACAGATAATATTAAGATTATATATTTACTCTACGTTAAAAGATACGAGACTGAAAAACGACAATATATCCCAACCGCCACATATTAGTATCGACTTCTCCGAACCAATGACTGATAAAATATATGTTATGTTTCCGCACCGCATGAAAACCGTTTATTGAGACTTGAATAAATATTGTTAAATATAAGATTCCAACGTTAGGATCCGGATAAAGCTTCCGAACGCCGCTACTTCTCTACCAGATGTTCGGTTTTTATGCAAGTTATAATATAGAAGTATAGAGTTTAAAGTTTTGTGTTGCAAATACCAAAAAACAGTCAAAGGCACTTATTTTTTTAAAGATTTTATAACACTAGCAAAATTTTCCAAGGTATGTGATAATGGTTATCCCAAAAATGAAAAATATGAATTTGTTGAAATATCTGTTTATTTCCAGTCATGCAGACAGATGCTTGCTTTTCCTTATTTGGTAATGAACATATCGATGCAGCCGAGTACATTTATCTTGACCTGTTGAACAATACGATATTTTATTGGCAGTTAATTTTATAACGCTCTTTAGAATATACTGCTGCCATTGACTATAGTATGCTGATATCTGTATCACGTTATAATATAGTTTCTAAAATTAACATGTTAAAAATAGACAGGTGATTATCTATCAGAATGCAATCAATTTATTGTGTTGCAACAAATCAATCAAATGTCAAATTTCCGCAGAGAAATCTTTATTTGAGATAGATAACCAGAAGTGAAAATTGAATGTTAGGCATGATAAATTATTTAACAGTACAAAAACGTGTTCTAAAAATTGTTATTTTTTGCATGATCGAACGATATTTTAGAATGATTACGTTTTACACGCAAGGCAGTTGTGTATAATGCATCTGTTTTATTAAAAGGCAACTGTAAAACAAATTGTTGTTTGTTGCTAATTGCTTTCTTGGTGCCGAAGATAATTATTTACATTCTATTCGGTTTTTAACTTATGCAATGCAAAGCAAAATGGTATCTAGTCGAGAGGTCCCATCGAAAATAATAAAATTAATTAATAATGATAAGGCTGTGGATAAAGTCCCGATCGTACGGTATGGTCGGGATGTATTTCTTTTCTTTATTTTTATGGACTTTCTGGCGTCATTTAACGAAAATCTCCATGAAATTAGGTTCATAGTAAATACACCCAGTCGTATTACATTATATTTGGCGGGGAATATGGAAATATTAAATAAGGTTCTTAGGGGGGGGGTGCTATATTTTCTAGAGATATTTGAATCGAATTTGGCACACGATAAAACTTAATTAATACCTATAGAATATCCACAATACATTTTAAAAAATTATAAATGTAACTTTTTTCGGGTCACGAATGGGCATTTTATCGATATATCAATACTTTTTGATAAATACCGATAGGTAACTGATAATATCGATAGGTAGTCGAGAACATCGATAGCTACGTATAAACGAATTACATATTTACCATATTTACAAGCGAATTATGCAACATATGGAAGGTCAGGATCTAGTTTTGTCGCATTTTAAATGCAATTTGTAGCTATCGATAACTAAAATTTTAAATGTTAAATAGTACTCATGTCTTTGTAATTCTGCAGCGCGTGAACCTTTTTAAACCCATTTTTAACCGAAATGTAATTTAAATTGCCTATACATAGCACAATTTTTTTAAGGTCGGACGTGCAGGAAGTTTTTTCTAATACGTAGGTACCTTTTAATCTTACTTTGAACTTGAATAGACCTTGTCGCTTATTTTTAATTTTTTACGTGCAGTTCTCCCTTAAGGTGAATGAATAATATTTAAAAAATTAAAAATGATGGTCAGGGTACAATATTATGGTTTTCCTAGTTCGCTCATTTGATAATAAAAAAACTAATACAGTAAGAACTTTATTCTTAAAAGTGGAGTTTTTCATGTTCGTTCTGACAAAGGTCCTTGGTTAACACGGCCTGCTACTGAGTTTGCCTACTTATATACAGGCTTATTCCCTATATTTTAAAGCACCTCAAGAGCCTTTATTTTAGAAGCTAGACAAAGGTTTAAATTATGATATTTGAAGGATTTTTTTTAAATTATCAAAAATATTAATATGTAAATATATATATATATATATATATATATATATATATATATATATATATATATATATATATACACACACATATATATATATATATATATATATATATATATATACATCTTTTGCCAGAAATTGCATAAGGAAGTTTTACTTTTAACACGGAAATTCTGCTTTTCACTTAACTGAAACCGATAAAATTTACAAAAAAGAACTCAAACAAAAGACAATACGAAAGCTAACCAATGAGCATCAACTTCGTTATTTTAAATGAGACATACATGGTCGGTTATCGAAACCTTGATACGACCGCTAATCTTAACATTAAAGTAGTTTCAAAATATTTCTTAAGTGATCCAAATTCCTGACCGTCCGTCCTATTTTTCGTTGTTTTTATGAAGTAGCGCCATTATCAGCGAAAATACTGGGTTGCGCTTCTCGTGACATGATGCTACTTTTTTATGAAACTGACGATGCCGTAAACAAAATTATCATAGCCTGCTTCGATTTTGAGATACAGGACGAGACTGAAAATTTTGCATTTTGGGACTCCCCCGTATCTCGGTTATTCTTCAACTTATCGGCATGCCACTTATATAGATTTTTACGCATAATCCACTGGGGTGGTTAGATTTTTGCTACGGGCTGACTTTTTTTGATATAACCCAAAATTATGTATTTTTTAATATATTTGTAGTTTATCTTATCCGTCTCGCTTTTAGCTTTTTAAAAATATATAATAGTCTACACCTACTAATTTGTAATAATGAATTAGTAAATTGGATTGTTTTAAAATTGGATTCATAATGTTGTAGTAGGCCATGACAACGAATATAACAAAAGACAATAGTTCCGCCAAATGAAAGTTATTCTAATCAAGAATAATATGACATGCTGGTCTGTTTGTTTTATTCAATGCAATCAAAATATAAAGGCGGTGTCGGATCTGTACTTGCAATACTGGTGTATGTAGGTATCCAGAACGAAGGCAACCATCCAATGTTAGATTTATTCAATAAAAATAACTTTTTCTGTCACAGCGTTAAATTCCAATAAAAATACCTTTTTCTGTCACAGCGGTAAAAGTCAAATGTATTTTTAAAACTTAAATGTGTTTTTTACTGGTATGTTTGATATAAAATTTGTTTAGAGAACATAATTTAATAACAAAATAGAGCTAAGCAGTGAATAAGGTAATAGTAATAAACTATTTAAAACAAGTGTTTTAAACATGTTTTAAACTATTTAAAATATATGTTTTGTTTAAAACTAGACCCTGGTCGTAAGTGAAACAGTTTTGCAATTTACTTATTGGCTAATGGCCACTCTTCAACAGGGCCCGATTCAGGGGTGAGCAAGGTGGGTAGTTGTCCAGGGCGGAAGTCTTTAGGAGCGATAAATTAATCCTTCCAGTCGTGAAAAAATAATAGTTGGTTTTAGTTGTTTAGAAAATATATTATATTATTATCACAGAATATAACAAAATTATAATTTAATTAACCAATACAAGAGATTTTATTAAGCAAATTCACTTCAAACTTTTTTTCAATTAGTGCCGATGAGACATCAGATATATCAGTTAAGGAGCCAATATCTATTTGTTTTCGGACAGTGGATGAAGAGCTTAACGTGCATGAAGGGTTTTATGAAACGCAATCTACTACTTCTAGCTCATTATATTTATTAATTAAAAATGTACTAACAAGATTTGCAATTGATAAAAAAACGCCGTGGACAATGTTATGACGGAGCGGCAAATGTCAGTGGCGAAATCTCTGGGCTGAAGACTACAAGACGAACCAATGGTCTTGTATGTCTATTGTGTCGCAGACACATTAAATTTAGTCATTCAAGGTGCAATGCTAGTGAAGTTAGAGCGACCCGGCTCTTCAAACCTACTGCAGAACTTAAATTAATTACAGCTACTACATAAACCTTTAATTTTTTTCATCTTGTACCTGAACATTACACAAGGAATAAAATATATTTATTACAGACAAGTTTCGAAGAATAAGATGAACAAACAAACCGAGAACAAATTGCTATAAATAATGATGTCGACACATCCTCTCGAAGTACAGTTCAATACGAAATTTATTTCGTTTGCCCGCAAACCGTGAAGACCTACTTTGTTGCTCGTGGCCTGACTCAACATCTTTCTCGATTCGAACGATACTTCAGACAAAGTTTACGAAGTATTTATTCCGTAAACTTTGCTTCAGATCAGTTGAAAATCTCGAAACGAACCACAATATTTACATTATGCACCAATATCATTTAAACTCAATAGACAAAAACGCAGTAGTGTGTGAAGCATTAAATAAAAATATTCATTAATTTCATCTAAAAGGTATCAGGAAAATATTTTGCTCAAGAATTTTTGAAATTGTGCAATGTCAAAGAATTTTGACATAATTTTGAATTCGTTTGGTAAAAGTATCAAATTGAATATTTTTAAATTCCGCTAACTTTTATTCCATTTCTGAGTTTTGCAATAATTATTCGATGTATTATTGTTATAGTTGATTACGGACATATGTAAATCATCAAAAAATTATATGTACCAACCAATGACATTCATTATTTACCACCTACATGAAAAAAATTAGATATACAAGGGTTCAAGTGTTTTTTCGAAAATAAATTTAAATTTTTCGAAAAAATCCCAATTTTGTATTTAACAAACTGCCTTATAACGTTGTTATAAGGCATAAGTATATAATGGATTGCCCTGTGGATGCTAATATTTTCATCAATAAAAAAATAGACATGGTCCACCGTTAGATAACCTCTAAACACATCAAGAACAACATTATTTAGACATGCCAACATAAGAAAATGTTTCAGATTCGTTTTAGGTTCAATTGTCGTTTGTAATGTTTGAATCAACAACCACATGCAACTTGAGGATTGTGACTATGAATTATTCAATATCATTTATGGTTAACATTCCACGTTTAACTGTACAGGGTCCTTCCTCAGAATTCGCCACCCCACATATCGACTTAATTTTAAAAGGTAGAAAAAAATGTAAAATTTGAAGGGTAAATTATGTGGTTTGCACAAAATTATTATTTATGTATACAGAATGTCTCAATGTGTAGCAGACCCCCCAAACATTTTTACATGGAACCTGTATATTATAAGATTATAAATTGGGTATTCCTTTGCTGTTTATAAATATGTTACGTTTGATGCCTTTCTTTTTAAACACACCTGAGAAATTTCACAAAAACCATGTAAGAAATGTATTCCAGTTGAGTCCACTATAGTAGATCGTTTTCTGTCTCTCTCTAACACATTGCCTCTTACGGCAGGGTTTTTGTCAAGTTTCTCGATTATCTTTGAAGACAAAGGTATCAAACCTAGTATGTTTACAATCAGCAATAAGAGACCCGTTTCATGAACATATAATATACAAAGTGTTCCACTTAAAAAATGTATGTTGAATCTACAAAAAATGTTTGAAATATCCTAAAATTAAACCAATAGTGGGGTTGGCGAATTATGAGGAAACATCCTGTAGATTACAAAGCAAATGGTAAGACCTGGGCCAATACCTCTTATGACCTCCGTTAAATAACCCTACAAATTACGCAGATTAATAAACAATGTTTGATGAAAAACCATTACTATTATACGGAAACTCCTGATTGTTATTCTGAATCTTTAGTGAACTGATATAATCCTTTCTTATTGGAATTTTTAAGGGAATATGTAACAGGGTTCCCAGCAACTTTCTATTACCAAATTCCCCGAATTTTTCAGGTTTTCCAGAACTTCTACATTTGAATTCCAGGTAATTGTTTCATGAATCAGAAATAAGTAATAATACATATTTCAATAGGAAAAAAGAATATATGGCATAATGAATTTTGCAAACGTCGATTTTTGCATGTTTTGGTTTATTTGTGGTACTTTCAATTACTGTGTGATTATAAAATGGTGCATACGCCCCTCGTAAAGGTAGTTTTAGCTTGAAAAAACACTGACCGGCATGAAAAACGGGTCAAATTAAAACTTCTATAACTTTTGTCGTTATGAACCGATTTGAATAGTCTTTTTAGTAAACCGTAGGTAAATTAGTATTTTTTATTTTTATTTATTTAGGTGTTATGAAAAATCAGTTTGCATCATATTATACCGTGGGAAACAAAAGTGTGTTTTTTAGGTCTAAGTTTGAATCACCCTTTGGAGTTTTTAAGTAGTGCAAAAATGATGAAATGTCACTATTCGTCAAGCCATATTTATTCTAAGCATTTTTTTTATTTATCTCAGTAGCTTTTTTCCTTTGGGAGATAAACGTTTTTGAGTAAAACACTACAAAATTTAAGAAACAAGCTTTTAATTACAAACAACACAAACATTCTACTCCTCATGCAAAACAAAAACATTTTGAATCCAAGCTTGAATAACCGCATTAATTCTTCTTGGCATGCCTTGTATTAAAATGATTATTTCTTCTTGAGGGATGGCTTCCCATTGTTCTAAAAGCGCCCGTCGTAGTGCGTCAGGGTTGCAGGAGCAGGCACCAGGTTTCTAACTCTTCGGCAGAGCATGTCCCACACATGTTCAATAGGATTTAAATCCGGACTGTGTGGGGGCCAATTCATTTGTGGAATATTAACGTCAGTTAGATATTCTCTTACTATCCGTGCAACATGGGGTCGCGCATTATCGTGCATCAAGATAAAATTATCGAAAAACTTCTTATATGGGACTACATAATCAGTTAGTATTTCTTGAATGTACCTTTCAGCACTTATCGATCCCTGGGAACAATATACAAGTCGGTACTGAACCTCCTTGAAAACTAACCCTAGGGCCAAAGGTGCATTCAGCATAACTTCTGTTCTTCGCCGTGCCTTTTCTCTACCGTCTGGAGATCTTAAAGAACATCTGGATTCGTCTCGTACTCGTTTCCAGTCATTTTATATCCAATTTTCATGATATCTGGCGAACTGCAACCGAGTTAATCGATGTTCCCTGTTTAGTTCCGGTCCCGTAGCAGGTCTTCTTGATTTAAGAGCTGCATCATTTAAACTTTGACGAATAGTGCGTTCACTTACGTTAACATTTCTCACCTGCTCTAATTCGTTCCTAATTTGAACGGCAATTTCTTAATGATAAAGTCACCACGCAACGATCGTCTCGATTAGAAGTTTTTCTTCGGGGACCTGCTCCAGGACGTCTGGTATATGAACTTGTCTCTCTAAAGCGGTCATAAACACGTTGAACTGTGCTTTGCGGAATCCTAAGTCTATCGGAAACAGCCTTGACTTCTACCATCTTCAATTCAAGCGACAATTGCTGACACAGTTTCCGGACTTACAGACATTTTGTGTTCTGTCAATATACAGTAAATAGGGCTTCTGAATGACATTTTGAAAATTCCATAGCTGTGCTGATCAAAATATAAACAAAGAAGCAAAGCAAAACTTTACGTAGAATATCAAATACTTTTAATGTGTAGTGTTTTATTAAAATAATAATAAAAAAACAAAATGCTAAGAATAAATATGGCTTGACGAGTAGTGACACTTCATCATTTTTGCACTACCTAAAAATTCCACAGGGTGATTCAAACTTGGAGCTAAAAAACACACTTTTTTCCCACGGTATAATATGATACGAACTAAATTTTCATTGCACCTAAATAAACAAGAATAAAAAATACTAATTTACCTACGACTTCCTAAAATGAGTATTCAAATCGGTTCATTACGAAAAAAGTTATAGAAGTTTTAATTTGACTCCATTTTTAAGTGACCCGTTTTTCATGCCGGTTAGTGTATTTTTGGCAGTAAAAATCAAACACGATATATTTTTTATAGATCTAGTCGCAAGTAAAAAACATTTCTGTAACAAGGAAAATTTTAAATACTCAATAACTAGAAGGGCAAGTAGAAATATCAACTTATTTCCGTATTAATATAAAAAATAATACAAGTTAAGTTTTTACGCAACTAAGCGATTTGTAGCTTTATTGCTGATAGCGTTTCTGTGCTTTTTTTTGTATGTTCCAACTAATAAATATCAATGGTAACTTTCTTTCTTTTGCAATGTTGTGTTGTCAGCATCTTCAGTTTTCTTTCTCCTACTTTCTAGGCGTCTATAGGTTTGGTGAGAATTTTTGAGAAACTTCCTGTTATGTATGTTATTTTTATCCTTGAAACTCAATCTAAAGAATTTTTTATTAAATCATAAACGCATCTGTCTGAAAAAGTTTTCTAATAACTTTTCAAGGATATTTTCATCAAGTAAACCATGATTCTACTTTTTAATGATTTGCAGAAAAACTTCTTTTATTTATATGTTTTTTTATTCTTTCACTCTTCACATCAATGGCATTGGCAGTATTACAGGGGGTGGACGAAAAATGTGCATGGGCTACATATAGGGGTATTTTTATCTAAAACTGTTTCTTTCCTATGCAGTGGCGCATACAGACATTGTTTCTAGGAGGGTTTTCTTAAAATTTAATAATCTAGGCGCGATGAAAAATTTCAACCCAAGAAAAAAGGTCCTCGGTTTTCATGTTCTGAACTTTGAAACATAAATAATATGTATAAAAAAAAGGTCGTTGCTGCTTTATTTCAGTTCTAAGTAAAAATGGCTTTGGAGGGAGGGCTTTGCCGCCAATGCTGAAAAAAAGGTCATTAATGTATACTCTTTGGATCATTTTAGCTGAAATAAAAGTGGCTTTGGGCGGGGGGGGGGGGGGTTAACCATTAACCTATGTATATAGTATAATATGTACAAAAAAAAGGTCGTTGCTACTTTATTTCAGTTCTAAGTAAAAATGGCTTTGGAGGGAGGGCTTTGCCGCCAATGCTGAAAAAAAGGTCATTAATGTATACTCTTTGGATCATTTTAGCTGAAATAAAAGTGGCTTTGGGCGGGGGGGGGGGGGGGTTAACCATTAACCTATGTATATAGTAATAGTATAGATAAATAATTTGAGGTCTGCATATGTACTCTAACCTCTTTGACATACTCTTTTTTTTTTCAAATATAGAGTGTTGTTATATTGTCTAATCACACTTATCAAGTGGTCACTTGTTGATCTAAATATGTGTAAATGGTATGTTCTCGAGCGAACTTTAAATAATGTCAATACAGACTATTTTTCTTTTATTGTAAAAAACGAAAATTGGGACAAAATGCTAGCGATTTTAAAGAAAAAAATCATCATTTTATGATACTTTTATTTATTATTACAGTGAGGCATTCTTAGTGGCGTAAGACGAAAATAAAGCAAAGATCCTATAATCCAAATAAATCTTTTTCCGAAAAACAAATTGCATATATTTTTGTGTGAACTAAATAATTTAAAAAAATTAACCAACTCTCCTTCTCTTAATATGAGATATAGATATCTTCTGAGTTTATATAGAAAGTCTATCAAAAAATAAAAAACAACATTAAATGATTAAAAATTAAAAAATAATTTAAATAAAAAAAGTTGGAAGATAATAAATGAAGGAAGGATACATAAGGATCAAAATAAACATACAAACGAAAATAGTTGCTCTGAATAGCACTGCTGTGAATGAAGAAAGGGTGAAATGTAATTTATTTAATGATTTTTTCACCAAACAGGCTCTATCAATTTAACAGTGCTGCTAAAAATGTCAATTAAAAAAATATATCTGCAAATATTTAGTTATTTCCAACCGATGCAGATGAAATTCAAAGCTTATTTATTAAAACAACAAAAGACATACTCCCAGCATTGAAGAAATTTCTTTAAAAAATGCCCTGTCTCCTGTCTGAACCATTAAGCCACCTTGTCAACGAGTCATTTGTTAATTATTCCCTGAGCCCCTAAAAGAATCCAAATGCATTCCTATTTTAAAAAATAAGGGATCTAGTTCTGAAATCTTCAATTATAGAACCATTTGCATTCAAAATCAGATCGAAAGTCTTTGAAGCAGCATTTGCTGTGAGACTAGTTTCTTAGCATAGAACACCATAAGTTCATAAGTGGAATGCAACATTAGAGCTATAAATGGAAAGGAACACGTATTGTGTCTTTCTTCATGATGAGTCAGGCTTTTGGTACTGTCAGTCATGAAATATTGTCGGATATTATACGCCATTGGCGTTCTTTGCAAAGCTCTGTCTTGGATAAAATACTATCTGGAAAATCGTAAGCAAGTGATTGTAATTGATGGGGTCAAGTCTAATAGTAGGTTGAAAAAGGCTGTTGTTTAACACATATGTTAATGACATGGAACGGAACACCAAATCGCATGGTTCTATATACGGATGATACCAACATATTAATTAACTATGAAAACTCACAAACTCTTTCCGAAAGGGGCAATAAAACTTCTACATTATTTTGTACATATTGTTTGATAGATGACCTACAGCTTAATATAAAGAAACATGTTTTATGGAATTTCTCTCGAGAAATTCGACAATCAATTACAGTCTATTAACAAGAGTGGCAAGGAACTCGATAGAGAGTACTAAGTTACTAGGTCCTTGAAACTTCTGGATCTACATGTCGATCAGAAGCTCAGCTGGAAGTGTTATACTGATCAACTTAGAAACCATATCCTGCTTAATTGTAAGATCCCTTGTAAGACTCTGTTGATGTTTTGGGGATTTTATTTATGGCCCGGTTTACTCTCGCCTTCAGTACGATCTAATTTTTTGGAAATAAATTTTTAAATAAAATTTTTAAAGACAGTTTAATAATTTTTTTTGAAATAAATATAAATTTATTAAAAATTAGCATTAGGCGCACATGCAAAAGGTTTTCAAAAGCCAGAAAAAAAATAGTGAGATGTATAAGCCAAGCAAGTAAAACATCTTGTGAACCACTATTTAAAAAAACTTGGATTTCTTATATTGCCCCCAATTTATATTTATTAAGTGATTATGTACATAATAAAGAATCTTAACAAACATGAAAAAAGTGATATTCACCAATATAACACTAGCAAAAAGCAAAATTTACATTTGCCATTCTAACATTTTGTCGCAAAAATCTCCAGGGTATATGGCTCTCAAATGTCTTAATAAATTCAAGACGCTTCTAGGAGATTAAAGTGATAACAACAAATTCCTGAGGTATCAGCTAAAACATTTCTCAAATAATTTATTGAGTTTTTTCTAACTAATTTATTTCCGTTGACAGCTGTTTCGACACACTGTGTCTTTTTCAGAAACCAACTAAGACTGATTGACAAATGACTTTTCGAACTATTATTTTCTTTTTCAATAAGTTACCTTGTATATTACATTTGGAATGATATAACTAACGAACTAATAATTCCTTGTTTCACAAAATTTGGCAAGTTTATAAAACACGTCCCTGTCGAGGCAATAGCTCTAGTTTTTGAAACGCGTGAAAAAAAGCACGATTATTAATTCGTTTTAAAACTCGGAGGAGAAACTGGGTCTGTTTCGTAACGAAGACATAACAAATCCTTCGCATTGTCTTAGCTTTTCCAGCTGTGACATTTTTCTGTCACGCGTTTTGATTTGTTCGGTGACGTTTAGCAAGTATATGTTGTTTCGTTATGAAACTTTCACTGGTATCCGCGTGAATTCTAATGCCATAACCAAACCATAACATCATTTGACACGTTCCGACTTAATTGTTTTAAACGGTCGTTTCTGTTGGGTAACATTAGCGCGCGATACAATTACGATCAAGTCACTTTCATTACTAAACCATTTACGTAATATATATCCACTCCCGGAGTTAAAATCCCAGCGCGACGCGGAATTAAATTTAGGATAATATTAAAATCACGATACTTGAGTGAATGTCAATTTTTTCTGCTCTGACACTCAACGATGAATCCTTAAACATATCTGAAATAACTTAAATATAAACGTTCATTTCACTTACTCTCATGACCTCGAAACCAACAAGTAAGCAATAAACTCAAAACTCTAAGGTAATTTCAGATCAAAGGAAAGTTATATAATAATTGCTTTAAGAATCCTGTCCCTAAAATTCGACCAGCACAGAAGGATACGGTAATGAAATAAAAAATGCAGCCGAGATGTACGAAATTACCTTCAAAGTCAAACAGATAGGGCGCATATTTTTTCAGTGAGGAACAAGGAATAAAAAAGTACATTAATTATGGTCTTTAAAATACTGGGGTGACATCGGCGGAGAGTTTTATGAATATTAGAGCCCCTCAAGGTTCTGTAAGGGGCCCAATGTAATTTTACGTTAAATTACCGATCTTCCCGGCATTGATCAAATAGCTAAATATATACTCGTTGCCGATGATATCACAGTAACTTGTGAAGCTGATACTCTCGATGTAGAGCTGAGTAACTCCTTAGCATCACGAGAGAGGGCTGCGCAATAATGGTTTGGAGTAAATAAACTGATTTTTCAATAGTACAAAGACCAAACAATTAACCTTTTCTATAAGAGAATTAGAAGACGTGAATCGAGGTGAGAATGATGATAAGGATGAGGTAAAGTTTTTGGGAGTTCATCTCGATCCAAAGCTACAATGTGGCGGTCATAACAACATTATTTCCAAGAAGTTAAGTAAACACCTGTTTATCATTAAAAATATTTCGAAGTGTATATCTCAAGATCTTTTAAAAACTATATATTATTCAGTATTTCATTTACACATTTCCATTAATATTTAAGTGCGGAGGCATTCTGCAGAAATGTATCGAGTGTTTAGCTTACAGCGTAAAGCTATCTCAGAATTCTATTTGGTCTTGGTTACAGAGACGACTGTAAATAGGCATATATTTCACCAAAAATTCTGATGGTTCCTTCCTAATACATACTAGAAAATTTGAGATTCTTAAATTCTTCAAAATATTTAATCCTACAGCAGCCATAAGAAAATTCATAATTACAACACAACACATAATTACAAAGAGCATTTGATGTCAGCTTATTGAAAAGGTTGAAAAAGTATCAAACAGGTCCAGGAGATTTGGTCATTCGTTTTTATAATGCCTGAGGATATAAAAGAACTACTTGATTTCGATTCGATTGTAAAATAAAAACCATCCTAATGTATTGTTGTTTTTTAAATTATGGACAGTACTTTTCGCCTGGTAAATTTTATGACTTCTACATATCACAATTAAAACTTAAGGGTTTACTATATATTCTCTACTTTCATATACATGTATACTAGTCCGTCAGACTGCATTTCAACATTACGGTAAAGTTTGCAGTTTGTGAATTTCAGTTCTTTTTATACTTCTTGTTAAATACAGATAGATCAGACACATAAATCAATGCCGTACGATTATGATATATTGAATGGAAGATATATTGGGTAATTTAAACAAAATAACGATTGCAAAAAATATTTAATATATCAAAATTACACTAAAAAATGTGACATAGTTATATTGTTAATAACGCCACATGGCGGTCAAACAGACGCTGGTATATCTACAAATTTTTATCCAACAAACCATAAATCCTGTGATTTACATTTAGAAACATTTTAATGGTATATTACTATATTATAATTATTTTATTCTATTATGGCTAAAAATCCGTTGTTACGCAATGTAACAACTGTCATGCATTATGGGTCGAAAAAAAAAGCTGCCTCGATTTTGTGAGTTCACTTCTGGGCATAAATAATAACTTACATATATTTTTTATATAGGAGTAATCAAACGAAACTTAATAGGACTTATAGACTGCTGCCTTATTTTTTGTATAGTAAACAATTTCGAACCTCAGTTTCAAACAGCCTCGAATTTTTTAAATCCCTATAAAGCGCAAGTGGGAATTATATCTTATTGGTTTATTTAGGAAACATATTTACAACAGTACTTAACTTAATGCAAAACAAATAATCTAAACATATCATTTGACAACAATTTATTATTCTTATTATTCTAAATTACATAAAAAAAGTCTCCATACAGTAATATTTTTAAGTAAGAATTTTAAAATTTAATATTTTCCTTCAGTGTTTATTACAGCCCTTAATCTATTTGACATACACAAAACTAGTTTTCTTCTAAAATATTTTCACATTCTTCCACGATTTGAGTTTTATGAGCCTCTTTGTAAGTAACATTTGAGTTTTATGAGCCTCTTTGTTAGTAACATCAACATATTGCTGCTACTGCCAGAAATTATGTTCAATTCACGTACTAGTTGAGCATTGTCCTGTTGGAAAACCTAATTTTTTAAAACTGGGCCTAAAATTTACCATTAAAATGACAAAATATACATGATGATCCCTAATTCCGTTATTAAATGATACATTTCCTACTCCACCGGCCAATGTGAGCCCCGAAGAGTAAGCCACTGTCTCCTCCATATTTAACTGCCTTTCTTCCTCCACATCTTGACCTGACCATCGGATAAAAAAGATTCGTTTTTCTCTTGCCGCTAAAAAGTACTGCTTTCTAAAACTCAACAGGCTAGAAACATTTCTGCGATTTCTAGACGCTTCTTACGTATATTTTTGAAAATTAGAGCTTTTTTTCGTGCGACGCCGACGTGCCCATTGTAAAATGCATTTTCTAGTTGTTTGTGGATTCACATTATCTGAAAAATTCGTCTTGGTTCTATGGCAAATTTTGAATGAAACTCGATTTTTTGCAACCAATTAGTTGATCAGGGCGCCCTGACCGCAGTTGTATTTTAAATGAACCAGTCGTTTTAAACTGTAAAACATCTACCTAAAGGATTTTTCTGTTTTCATAAATCTACTATGATTTTAGAATATGGAATTTCACAATTTTCTTTTCACTCATTTTTATCTTCAAAATTAACTTTAATTTTTATCACCAGCAAGTGGGAATTCTAGAAAAATTCATAAAACCAAAAAAAATTGTTTTTGCAATTATTTCTGAAAAAAAGAGAATAATATAATAAAGAATAATTTTAAAGTAAACTTTATTTTACAATACAATACAATTACAAGTTTGTTTTGTCGCACGCGAATTTTTTACGCGCCTTCTTAATATAGCATAATCTTTACCACATATGTCCATCAACAATAATTTAAATAGCATTGTTTCATTTCAGTCAGGGAATTAGCATTCTTCAGAAAATAAGATCAGCAATGACTTTAATTCGTGAACTGTCTGGTTTTAAATGTACCGGATCCTGTAGGTCATTACATTTTTTCTCAAAAATGAGTATATTTTACTTGTAATAAAAGGATAACTTAAGAAATACGAAAAAAATTTTTTTTTTGTAAATAACTTTATGTCTAGGTATGGTACACGTGGCGCCCTATCATAATATTTTCAATAAATTATGGTCATTGTACAATATGTGGACACTGAGGGTTTGGACTGATTTTTGAAAAACAATAATTTAAAAAGTGATATAGAGGGAAACGTGATATTTATATATTTTGACTTTATTTTGTTTAAAACAATTCCTTTTGTTCTTGTTTTATTTTTTTATAATATAAAAAACAAATATTCTTGTAAACCCCATATTTTGTATTTTTTAGTATAAAAAATTTACGATTGCCGATAAATTCCTTAGACTTAGACATCGATGACAAAACTTTTTTTGTTTTGTAAGACCTCATATTTGAAAATAAAACAGCTATACACAGACCATTTTAATATAATGTAGTTCTACGCCAGACTGAAAGAAAAACTAACTTTAGAGGAGGCCTCGGCATGTACACATAATCCAGAAGGTCATAACCCGTGGGTTCAAATATGGTACACATGATAGTTAAAGTTTTAACAACTTGAGGTAATTTCCTTTATAATATTGTGTTTTTCAATTTCAATAATAATCTCAAAAATGGCACTAAATTTGCGCAAATTTTGTTAACACACACATCCAAAAAGGCATTAAACATATATATACTCTAAAAATAAGCGTAGCTTAAAAAGTTGAAAAAACTTATATTTCGAAAAATTTCGCGATTACAATACTTCCCCTTATATAGATACCCCATATGTTATTGGTTATATTAATAACACAAGGATATGTTGGAAAATATTTTATATGTCTAATCTATAAATACCGTATGGCAAATATATACATTAACGTTTTATTTTATTTTATATGCTCGAAGTACATACGAGCACGTTTATTTCTCCAAACTTGAGAAAATGTAATTTAAAATTATTTTAAGACAAGAGGCACTATTCAAATTATTTTAAGCTTATCATAGTCAGCATTTCAGCTAAGAGGACGGTGTATTGAAGGAACAAAACCGGAGTTAACTCTCGCATAACAAAAGGATATCATTATCTGCCTTATGGAAATAAAGAAGTAAAAAATAATCGTCTCGTAGATAAGAAATGTCTCTGAAGATGCGAAGCAATTATTGTTTTAATTAGTACAGTGACGGGATGCTGAATATAGCCCAAGATAAGAATAATTAAATTATAAAATTTTGAACGATCGTAAATTTCTAAATAAATATTTATTGTTCTTAACTTCAGACAATAACAATGAACAATCAATAGTTAGCTGAAGTACGTAGCACAAGCCTCTTTCTCGCAAAATAATCAGAAAGCTCTATCTTAATAATAATAGTTTGTTAGGCAACTAAACTACTCGTCAAAAAGAAGGACAAAAGGTTTTTTGATATGATATTTAAATGTCGGTCTTTCCGACATTTCTTAACCGATTTGAATCACCTTTTCGGATTCTAAGAGCTTGTTTCTTTTAGAATCAGCAGCAAACAATGCTTTTCTCACATTAATTTTTTTTAACGTTGTACAGGGTGGTAAAAAAGGTAATGTAAAAAATTAAAATTTTCAGAAAGGTTTTCCTCGTTGATATGCATTGATATTTTGAAGCTTAAGTCAATATCTCAGGATAGTAGAGTAGCGTTATTTTTATGAATGATGAAACGTGCAAATTTTTAAGGGGCACATTTCTATTGTTAACGATAGCTTTGGTTCATTTCAAGAAAATAATTTTTAAACGGGATCTTTTAACTTATACACAGTGTCCCAAAATAGGGTTCGATCTAAGTAAGCTTATATTAAATGTAAAACTATCAATAATTTGTAAATACATAAAAATGTTGTTGTAAGGTGTCAAGTGCCCAAAATTCTAATCTATGGATTACATACTCTGTAACCAGTAAATTTCACAGTCCATGGATTGACCTTAATAAAATTAGCAGAGATTTTTTGCTTGAAAATTTATGCAAAATGAAAATAAAAAAGTTAGTCACAAAATTTATCTTACTTTTCTTATTTGACATTTTTTCAAAAACTGACAAAAACCGTATTATTTCTAAAAAATTTCAAAAAATCGTAAAGGAAAAACTTGCTTCCTTTTTGATGTTACATATATACCCAATTTCAAGACTAATAGTTGACCTCGAAATTAAAAAAAAAAAACTTAATGCTTCTTCACTTAGGTAAGAGAATGTGTTCAAACCTGAATCAAACTAGCAAATTTGTTCAATTGCTTCCATAGACTACTTTATAACTTAGGCTTTATTTGGTTAATTTAAAAATGACATTTAACATTAAAAAATAATTATGCAATGCATATAGGCGATAAATTTATCAAAAACAGATAGTAAAATCCACGTTTGGGCATTTGCTTTGCACATCATCATCAGTTCACTTTGAGCATTCAGACAGTGCGGATTGATTCGGTTCACTCGGCTCCGTACTGAAAGTTTACGAGAAGTGACTATTTTCCAATTTTTGGAAAAGTGTTAAGTGCGATTTATTCCTTTAGAGGAATAAAAATTCAGTGAGAAGTCGTGCTGTTAAGTACAGTGCAAAATGAAACCAGAAGTATGTGTTACTACTAGAAGTGGCAGCTCTAGTGGAACTGTAAAAACAAAATCTGAAAGGATAGCCAAGCTGAAGGAGGAGAACACCCGCCTCCTACTAAGGTACCAGGCCTTAGAAAAAGAAAACAAGGAAATGACGGCCCGGCTGGTCCGTCTAGAAACCCTGTTTATAAACCAAATAAGTGTTGACACAAAGCGGCAACAAGATGTGAACCTCGAGTCACCCGCTGCTCCGCAAAAAATCAAGAGAAAAAGGGCGAAATCTCCCCCTACAGAGAATATCATCTAGATGGATGAGGAGAATATTGAGAAAATGAAGCCGAAAGAAGTCGAAGAGGAAAAGACTTCTTCGGTAAAAACTAAAATCCCTCCTGTAGTGATAGAGGATGGGGGTGACTGGACAGTTGTTCGTAGAAACATCAAAAATGCAAACATTGCCTTTTCTAAGGCAAAAGCGGCAGGGAGTAGACTCCAAATCTACCCTGTAACGGCCATAGACCATCGGATTCAAAGATGTCGAAATAACCCGCATGACATCCAGGGTCACAAAGAAACCAATGCCATTGTTTTTGATAAAGTCGGCAGATAAGAGGATAATGGCGGTCCAAGTACTCCTCGACAGGCAGATAAAAATGGAGCCAAAAAAAATGACCAGACGGTCAAACAATGTTATGAATGCCAAAAATTTGGGCATACACAGTCCTTATGTACAGGGTGTTCCAGCGAGGACTGAACAGGGACCTATTTTCGACCTTCCTTGTATTTTGGAAAAATTCAAAATAGCCAATCGATGTATTTTTTCTTGTAGAATCCAAAAATGTCATCGAAAAAATATTTGAACCAGAAACAAGAGTTACGCTATGCATCAGGTGTTTTTTAAATGGAATGTATCATTTTTTATACGATTTTTGGAAAGAGTGATTTTTTTTATGTCCGTTCTGATTAAAAGATTTGATTTTGCGATAGCTGTTTATATTACATTTTAATGTTTTACAAACTAAAATTTTAGCTTCACCTGTTTAAAATATACGATAGGTTGGTATAGGTGATCAAGGTAAAATGACGTTTGAATGCTTTGTCAATAAAAATTGACATTATTTTAATTATTGTCGAAGTCTTCACCTAAAAAATATATATTTGACTCTGATCGAAATGAAATACTCTTTGGACGAGAGACTACAGATTGTTATGCTATTTTACAAGTGCCAAGAAAATGCAAGAGAAGCAAGAAGAAGATTTATTGCAAATTTTCATAGAAATATATCCATCAATACAATTCTAAGGATAAAAAACCTATTTGAGGAAAATAAAACTTTACATGATAGAAAAAGAAATTCAATAAAAAATAATTATTAAATAATAAAATAAAACTACTAATAACATAAGTTTTCAATGTGACCGCCGTTTTTCTCGAAACAACATCGATAACCCCTTTGTAGCCTTTCTAAACTTGCTGTTACAATATGATTTTCCTGGTTAAGGCGGTTTATTTCATCGACAATTTTTCCCATGATCTCTTGAATATTTTCGTTTCGTTTTCTGTATACGACGTTCTTCAAATGGCCCCAAAGAAATCTATCCAAAACTGAGAGGTCGGGGCTATTGGGCGGCCAAGCATATGTTCCATTTCGCCCTATCCATTCGTTATGGCGCCGATTTAAAAATTGAACCACATCATGCACGGCATGAGGAGGCGCCCCATCATGTTGCCAAATTAAATTCTGATATTCTGCCAATGGTAAGTCTTCCAAAAAATTTTCAATTTCGTTTTCTAAAAACTCATAATATCTGTGCCCACTTAAAGTCCCGTTAACAAATATTGGTCCCAAAATTTTATTGTTTCTTATCCCACACCAAACATGAATAGAATTCCTCCCTTGAAATTTAATAGTCTGGAACTTTTTTGGATTTTCAACGGCCCAGTGGTGACTATTATGTCTGTTGAATACTCCCGATGTTGTGAAAGTAGCTTCGTCGGTCCACACAATATTTTTGAATAAATCAGGGTCATCGTTTTCTTGCCGAATTACCATTTGAGAAACAAATTGGAAGCGAAGTTTTTTTTGTGCCGGTGTTAGGTGCTGAAGTGGAAGGATACGAAAAGGCCTACATTTATGAATTTTCAGAGTCCTGTGAACAGTCCCTCGGATAACTTTTCTGCGCCTTACACCGCCACCGTACTGAACTTCCCGAACTGCATCCGAAATAGATTTGGTTGGATTAACTTGAAAATAATTTATAATGGCCTGGTCTCGATTTCTTCTTCTTTGTATATTTCTTTTTCTATCATGTAAAGTTTTATTTTCCTCAAATAGGTTTTTTATCCTTAGAATTGTATTGATGGATATATTTCTATGAAAATTTGCAATAAATCTTCTTCTTGTTTCTCTTGCATTTTCTTGGCACTTGTAAAATAGCATAACAATCTGTAGTCTCTCGTCCAAAGAGTATTTCATTTCGATCAGAGTCAAATATATATTTTTTAGGTGAAGACTTCGACAATAATTAAAATAATGTCAATTTTTATTGACAAAGCATTCAAACGTCATTTTACCTTGATCACCTATACCAACCTATCGTATATTTTAAACAGGTGAAGCTAAAATTTTAGTTTGTAAAACATTAAAATGTAATATAAACAGCTATCGCAAAATCAAATCTTTTAATCAGAACGGACATAAAAAAAATCACTCTTTCCAAAAATCGTATAAAAAACGATACATTCCGTTTAAAAAACACCTGATGCATAGCGTAACTCTTTTGTTTCTGGTTCAAATATTTTTTCGATGATATTTTTGGATTCTACAAGAAAAAATACATCGATTGGCTATTTTGAATTTTTCCAAAATACAAGGAAGGTCGAAAATAGGTCCCTGTTCAGTCCTCGCTGGAACACCCTGTACATATCCGGACAGATGTGTAAAATGCGCTGGACAACACAGGGCCAGTGCATGCAATCTGCCGGTTTGTGAAGACGGCACAAAAAATGCTACTTGTGCTAATTGTGGGCAAAATGGGCACCCTGCCAGCTGCCCCAAGTTCCCCACTCCCAAAAAGACACCTGTCGCACCATGGGCAAACTTCAGACCAGGGCCAAAACCTACTAAAGGGGGAAACAAACCCAATAAGGACAATGCCCAAGCACAGGAAAAACCAAGTGCATCTAAGGACAAAACATCCAGTCCCCCCTTAGATCTACAAGCTGCCATCCTACAGGCAGTTACAGGAATGATGCCCTCAATTGTTGAAAACATAATACCAACAATTACAAAAGCTGTGGAGGAACAGCTTCGCAGACTGAAATAGAATGCCAGTGCAACAAAACGACGAGTTAAAACTAATTTCCTGGAATACCTGTGGAATAAGGGCCAGGAAAACAGATGTCTTAGAGCTTCTGGAGGAACATCACCCAGATGTTGTAGCAATCCAGGAGACAAAACTCAGACCTGAGACTAAAATGTCCTTCCCGGGGTATCATATGTACAGATATGACCCTCGTGGCAACCTTGCTGTGGGAGGAGTAGCTCTACTAGTCCGGAAAGGCGTTCCACCTGCGGGTTGAGGATGTGGAACTAGATGCCATTTCCATTGAGGTCAAAACACGGCGAAGTAATGTTAAAATTACTTCCGCATATCGTGCTCCCAGACAAGAATTACTAGGAGAAGACATCGAACATCTAGCCAGAGGACACACCCCAAAAATTATTATAGGAGATTTCAACTGTAAGTCAGAAGGATGGCATTGCTCCTACACCAATAACGATGGTCGCAAACTGTCCAGACTCTGCAAAGACCATAGGCTCGCCATTATAGGCCCCGAGCAACCTACCCACGTTCCACGTGGATATGGGAGGCCCTCAGTCCTAGACATTGCACTCCTGAAAAACATCAGGGAAGAGCTGGACATAAACACTCTAGAGGAAGGAACCTCAGATCACAACCCAGTACTCCTACAACTGGGTGTGAACTTAGACAGAGTGAACCATCGTATTAAGAAGACAACCGATTGGAAGGCCTATCAAAGGCGTTTGAAAACCTTAATCGAAATCCCTGAGATCCGCGCTCCTCAGGGACCAGAGGAGGCCGTAGGACGTCTAGAGACAGCCACCCTGACTGCCTTCCATGAGAACACAGTAGTGGAAGACATAAGCAGGCACCGGCATACAGAAGACCTCCCGGAATCTCTAAAAGCTGAGGTCCGGATAAATAGACGACTCCGAAGTGTCTACGCCAGGACCCGAGAGGAAGAAGACAGGATTGTACTAAATCGCCACTCCCAATTCCTGAGGGACAGCCTCAAGGAATACCGGGACAACAGGTGGAGTGAAAAAGTGAGATCCTTGAATACGTTTCACCAGACTGCATGGCAAATGCAGCGTGCCCTAAGGTCTGTAAAAAAGTGTAAACGGCCCTGTTTACACAGATCAAGACAAAGCCGAGATCCTTGCTGACGCCATTGTTCAGCAGGGTCAGCTAAACCATCACCCCAACGAAGACGACGACTGTAAAAAAGTGTAAACGGCCCTGTTTACACAGATCAAGACAAAGCCGAGAAGGGTCAGCTAAACCATCACCCCAACGAAGACGACGAACATATAGAAGAGGTCAACGAGATTGTAAGGAATCTGGATGCACAGGTTCTACCTCATCACAACCCAACTCCTGTCTCCCCTGAAGAAGTTAGAGACATAATAAAGAGATTAAAAGTGAAAAAAGCCCCTGGAGCCGACGACATTACCAATAAGATGCTGAAATACTTCCCAAGGAAAGGTTACAGTGCGATGGTCAGCATCATCAACACTGCAATAAGGACATGCCACTTCCCTAGCATGTGGAAAAAGGCGGAGGTCATTGTCCTGGAAAAACCAGGCAAGGACCGTACCCAACCTCAAAACTACAGGCCCATAAGTCTACTCCCTGCACTAGGCAAAGTAGCTGAGCGTGCCATAGCCAGAAGACTTAAATATGAGACCCAAGAGCTAGATGCCATCCCTGATGAGCAATTCGGCTTCAGAGCAGGGCACTCATCTAAACAACAAGTCCTCAGAGCTACAGAATACATCACGAAAGGATTCAACAACAGAGAAGCCACAGGAGCAGTCTTCCTAGACATCGAGAGGGCCTTCGACAGGATGTGGCATCAAGGACTGGTGTACAAAATGTCAGTGGCCGGATACGAGAGAAGAAGCATTAAATTAATTCGCAGTTATCTAAGAGACAGGACATTCTCCGTCAAAGTGAATGACACCCAATCGGAACAAAGAGGACTGATAGCAGGAGTGCCACAGGGGTCGGTGCTGGGACCCATACTGTACTCCATCTTCTCCCACGATGTTCCAATAGGAGACGAGGGCATAACAGCGCTCTACGCAGACGATACCGCCATCCCCCACAAAAGCAGAAGAACCCGTATCTTGGGAAGGCGACTGCAAGAGGACATAAATGACCTTAATGACTGGTGCATTAAGTGGGAAGTCAAGATCAACCCCCAGAAAACCCAGGCCATACTTTTCCAACGAAGGAGACTGACTGCCAGAGCCAGAATCCGAGTTGAAGAAGTAGAGATTCCATGGTCCAATGAGGTCAAGTACCTAGGTATGACCATGGACAAACGACTGACTTGGACCAAGCACATCAACGCAGCGAGGACCAAAGCTAGGCAGGCAATGAATAAACTTTATCCATTGCTCTGCCGAAAGAGCGAAATGGGAATCAGGACAAAGCTGCTACTTATCAAAACAGTAGCAAGGAGCCAACTAACATACGGCTCCACAGCTTATGGCTATGCGACAAAAACAAATCTTTTGAAGATCAAGAGGACAGAAAATAAACTGATAAGGATGGCGGCAGATGCCCCGTGGTTCATCAGGAACGCGGACTTCATCGGACACAAATTGAAGATTTGATGCAACAAAAGGCTACCCGAGCTTTCAGAGCAGCCAGAAAACCACCATAAGGAAAATCTACGAGACCTGGTGAACTATGATCCACTAGCTCCAAACCACAACAATAGGACAAGACACAGAAGACCAAGACACGGACTTCTGCGTTAAAATTGCTTAAGGATGGATGCAGATAAATCAAAACTTCTGAGTCTCCGTGCTCCTCAGAAGCTAGATCTTAATTGCAAAAATTCTTAAGCAACTCATGTGGCCAACAGAAGTTCCAAGAAGAGGACTGCCAGGTACCTCAGCTGGCTCCGGCGTGAGCTGCAGCTGAACCTGAGGTAAAAGAAGAGCATACCAGGTACCTCAACTGGCTCCGGCGTGAGCTGCAGTTGAACCTGAGGTAAAAGAACACCCCTCCTCAGTTCCTCACTGCAAGGACACGGAACAGCAGTGACACTGAGGGCCCAGAAGAGAACACACTAAGAAGACCAACACACGGATGGAGGGAGGAACCTGGCATCGGCAAACTGGGCCCAGGACCAGTGGGACGTTGGCAGTGTCAACCGAACAGACAGGAGAACGGAATAACAAGAGTAACACCAACAGGTAAGACGACTACATCACTAACGATATTTTTCTTTTTCAGATACACCAGTAACGAGAGGCGGCACAAAGACACCGTGCCAAAGAGGTAGTAACACACTCCCCTAGAGGTCCATGTCATTTAGAGGGTCATCCCCTGAAGGACGGCATCAACCCCATCGAAGGACCCTTGGGCTTGCCCCATGACGGTCCATCTGATGGGGGCCCGGTGAGGTTTAGTGGCTATGGCAATCTGTCAGGTGTAACAACCTGGCAGTAATGCGAGTCCCACACTGTCTGCATCCCAACCGGGATGGAGTCGTGCGTAAAAGCATTCCCCATCGACACAAAAAAAAATTGCACATATCCAAATTTAAAGCGGAATTTTTCAAAAACTAAAAAAGTTACAGTGATGCGGTTCTCGATGTTTAAAGGTTCTATCAATCTAGAATTGGTCCACGCTGCCTCGGTTAATCAAAATGATCCTCCGCTTAATATATAGGATGTTATATAAAATCGTGCAAATTTTATAAAAGTTTGTAGGTGTTGAGTTTCGGTAATTTTTAGTTTTGTTTAGTTTTGGGCATGTTGTGATATTTTACAAACCATTATTTAAAACCAATTTAGCGGGTTTTTAATTCATTCATTTGTTTTTAATATATGGGGTAAATTTAATAATTTCTGAACTTCCAAAAGAATATTATTTTTAACTACTCTCTTATTATTTAAAATTAATAATTTTTACATAATTTTATATTGCGTTAATCAAAAAACTACAGCTGTATTATAGAGGGTGTTACACAATTTTTGAATCAGTAACATAACAAAGTTTTTGCAACTTTTTTAAAGATCCTCAACAATATATGTTAAGCTAATTTTCAGATACCAAAGAAAGAATTGGGATTGTCGCTGATACAATTTTTATAAACCAGGATTATATGATCCCTGTCTGGAACCTGTCCTGTACGCCATGATCTATTTTAATCAAACAACGATGTGATTTCGCTTTTCTTAGAGATCATCAGGCCGCCATAGACTAGCGAGCCCTGGGTAGTGCAAAGGTACAAAATGGAATCATAGAGAGAAGAGCGAAATCGCGATAGACTTAACTAAAATGGGACATAGCATCCTTGTTACGACGTTAGCGTAATGGGAAATAAAAATTTTTTAACAGTATTGCTCCGAACGAAAGTCAGAAGTCAAGACCGTAATTCAACGCCAGCGGAGTAGCTGTTTCTGTGATTTAATTTAATTCACGTCCTTATAAAGCACGCCACTGCGAGTCCTGGCGGCTTGCCAAGCATCAGCAAACGGCAATAAACGTTACCTTATTTTAAATATGTCATCGTTCAACGTATAAATTCAAACAAGCTTTCTTTGAATTTGGATATGCTTAAAAGAAGGTAATATTAATTATTGTCCAACTTTCTATATGTTTGTAACCGAACGAAGATAATATAAAACCTCGTCTCTACACAGAAAATTATTCAATTTGTAATGTTGTTAATGCTTTATGAAAATATTTAAAAAGGTTAAATCCAGTTTTTTTAGAACTGCTTAATAAGAAATAATACAGTGAAATATATTTAACAGATGTAGAACAGATCCTAGATTGCCTAAATTTACATTTACATCGCTGAAATGAACTAAGGATGATAGTATAAGGTAAATATATAGGTAAGGTATACATTACCTTTTTTTTGTGATTAATGTTTGGACACCACTGTTCTATACGATTTAAGAGCAATTCAGAGAAAACGTTTACCTTACCTAATAAACAATATTTTATAGGATTTTAAACAAAAAGAAAATATCTCAAGCTTTGAAAATTGAAACTAATTACTACTACTACGGTTTTATATTTTTTGATTCGTCCTCATTAAATTGGATTTTTTAAAACTGAATTATTGGAAAAATGTACAGAATTATAGTTGGTTAGAGACCTAGAAACGTTATTGCTTAAAAAAATCAACAAGTCTATAGGGTTGGATATCTAGAATTAGTAATATAGTGACGGAAATTACGAATTATTTTTACGTCTGTTTTGTTGAAGATTGGAAATATGTTTTTGAAAAATTGTGATGATAGTTATACTTAAAATATTAATATATATCATCATAAGAATTACACTAATTTATAGTTAATTATTAAAAAGATATCTAAGCAACATAAATATTAACCTACTTGGAACTACTGGATAGTATTATTTTTAGCATAGTTTTTAAAAATGCATTATTAAGTTTCTATATGCAATACGAGAATTTAATGAATAATTATGCCAAACATTCCGTTAATTAAATCTATAAACTTCTGCAAATGCAATCTAAAATAAAAAAGTAACTCTCTATAATTTAAGTTATGTTAAGTCAAAATACTCGCACTTTTTCTTTCTACTGGTTCTCGCGTGTTAAGTCGAAATCCGATCTAAAATGGATTTTGATCGCCGATGTAGACTAAATGAGATATCCTAAAATGGAAGTACGTTATGGGCTTCGGTCTTTACTAGGAAATTACCTCCATTTTTGCGCTCGTAATCGATTTTTTATGGGCCGGATAACATACTTACAGGTTATCGAACGGGCATATGGAACTGGATCCAAGAGTGTTCCAAAAAATATATATTATTATTTCTCAAATCTTGTTATCAATTTACAACAAGTAGGCTTTGGAGCGTCACAAAACAAAAACAAATGAATAATGGAATTGTCATAACATGTTGAAATTCGCTTCACTTGGTGGTAGGTTTTGTAAAATGCTATTAATATCGCAGCAGAAGAGTATTACCTGTGTAATTTTTTTTAAAACGTATGTCTTACAAATAATTTTTTTATGATGAATGCAGATGATGGGGGTAAGTTTTTACTGTTTTTCTGCTCTTTAACATTTTAATAATAGTTTCCCATATTTGTATAAGGGTCATTTTTGTTAATATATATATTTCAAAAATAAACTCTCCAATTTATGAACGATTAAAAAAAAAGGTAGGAATATCGTATTTTTCTTATACATGTAATTCGCTTGGGTGTTGTTTATACTTTTATGTCGCGCAAAAAAAATCTGCCCCAAACTGCCACCCATTGTGGTAGAGCATATTATTCTGTTGGATGCATAGAGTCCCTATAATAAAAACTGCTATCAAAAAAATAAAGATTTAGCAGCTTAAGTCGATTAACCTGCACTTTAATAATTATTATGATAGGTTTTTAATCTAAAGGTTCGATAATATGTATTATTTGGTACCTAATGGTGTAAAAATAATGAGGGTTACATTAAAATGCATGAAGCACTTAGAGATGTCATTATAAATAAGATGTGTATAACATAAAAAGGCCTTAAGCATAACTTCTAATGAATTTAAAAATATTTTAGATTTGATGTCCCACCCAGTTCAAATCAGGCAACTATTTGAAAACGGCATAGAAAGATCAAAACTCAACACTTTTTTAAGATCGGTTTTATGCACAAAATGTACACAAAAAAATTATATGAAGGTCAAAGAATACTCCCGAGTTTATTCACTTGAATTTAGAAGAAGGTGGCAGGCTTCGAACAGAACTAAAAACCGTTTTTTAGTTACTAATGAAGCATGGCTCAATAAAACCATTAAATTCGAATGTGTGGCTATAAAAACACCTGGGAGGCCTAAGTCAGATTTTCAAAATCTCTCGTACTCCGGCAAATTTAAAAGAACTGAGCAGTTAAGAAAAACTGAAACAAACGAATTGGTATTCGCTACTAAACTTAACTTAAAAGCTGACGGAAAATATGAAGTTGCTAAGTTATTACCGGATAATCAGAATTTAGCAAATATTGATAAAAACACATTGAAAAATAAACCATCTTCATTAAGTCCTGATAAAGCTTTGGCCTTATTTGTCGATACGAAATTGACCAAACGTTCATATCAATATTTAAGAAGTAATGCCAAAGAAAATCATTTTGATATGTATCCCAGTTATAACAAGGTAAGAGAGGCCAAACAATTATGTTATCCGGAAAATATAAGTGCACAAGAGCATTGTGTGGTTGTACCTTTACAATCTCTTTTGAACCACACAACTATAAGGCTTATGTCAACTTTAGAATTAGAGGAGCAAGCTTTTGACAATCCCACTTTTCATCTACTTTGGAAGTTAGGAAGTGATGGAAGCAGTGGACAAAAAGAGTATAAGCAAGCATTTATTGATGGAACTTACAATGACAGTAACTTACTACTTACATGTGTGGTGCCTTTACAGTTGTACGCTGGAAGCAGTAAAAACCAAAAAATTATTATATGGCATAATCCCCGCCCATCATCGACTGTTTATTGTCGGCCTTTAAAGATGCAGTTCTTAAAAGAAACAATAGCAATTTCAAAAAAAACTGAAAAAAGACTTGGACGAAGAAATAGCCAATTTATCCCCAACAATACACAAATTAAAAAATAACTCAGTTATAACAGTAAAACATAAATTCTTTTGGTCAATGGTTGATAGCAAAATGATAAATTCGATTACTGACACCTCATCTCAAAAATGTTATCTCTGCGGTGCTTCTCCAATCGATATGAATGACATTAGCAAAGTTTTGGAAAGAGCTATAAATGACAATTACCTTTCGTTTGGAATAACATCTCTCCATGCATGGATAAGATGCTTAGAGTGTACGAGTATACTGAAAATTGGTTATAGAATAAAAATAGAAAAATGGCAAGCACGTGGCGAAGATAAAAATGTCATTCATGAAGAAAAGAGTAGGATCCAAACAGATTTTCGTTCTCGATTAGGGCTTCTGGTGGACCAAACAAAGCAGGGGGCAGGTAATACAAATGACGGCAATACAGCCAGAACATTCTTCCAGAATTACAAGGTGTCAGCTGAAATCACCAAACTTGATGAAAAACTCATATATCGCTTTTATGTCATACTGCAAATAGTTGCCAGCGGATTCTCTATAAGAGTGGAAGAATTTCAGCAGTATTGTATTGACACAGCACGGTTATTTGTAAATTTGTATCCATGGTATAGAATGCCCGCATCAATACATAAATTATTGATTCACAGCTCTGAAATAATCAACGCAATTCCTGTACCTATCGGACATTTATCAGAAGAGGCACAGGAAGCGAGAAACAAAGAATACAGAAGAGCAAGAGAACGAAACTCTAGAAAATGCAGTAGAGTAATGACAAATTTAGACGTTTTCAATTATATGCTTATCACCTCTGATCCCAGAATAACATCTCTAAGAAAGCACAGTCCACCACAAAAGAAAATGTTTAGCCCAGAAGCGCTAAACATGTTCAAGTCTTATGAAACAACTGAGATTACAAGTAGCGATGAAGATTCAGACTAGTGTAATATGAAAATTGGAATCGTTTTTCACAGCTTCACTACAATAATATTATATTTTATAAATATTAAATCGATTATTATCTATTTTATATAATACATATATAATATATACTTTAAGATTGTTTACAAATATTGTCATTGTTATTAATTATTTATCTTATTGTTTAAATATAAAAATTATCAATTACGTTAATTACCTACATACCTACATATCTAAGGATTTGTCTCATTTTCAAAGTTTCAAATTGTTTTTGATACCATAATAGAAAATTGAATATGTATTATTTTAGTTGTAGCTTGTTTTCAGTAATCAAAATTATTTAGCCGGGTACAAGTTCTTGGTATCTTAGTAGAAAAATCATGTAGGGTATATAATAGTTTTCACTTGTTACTTATTTGATAATTATTTTTAAGTTAATTAAATATTGTATTTTCAAAATAATTACAAATAAAATGAGGGTACAGCTGTTAACATACTTTTATGCAGTTGCCTTTATAAAAAGCTGATTATTTCTGACTTTTAAGACACCCTGTATGACAAATATTTTCACATATTTAGTGCTTCTAAGGCTCATAAATTTTTTGGAAATTAGTTAAGGTATGATTTTGACCTGAATCAGCGAAAATATTATTTTTTATGTGTATTAATATTGTAACACCCTGTATAAACCATTTCCTATGGGCTAATGATTGTTCATTTTTTCATATTTTGTATTGATTTTGCAATTTTAGCATATATTGAATAACATCTATAAGCAAAATAATTTTTCCATAAAATATGGTCCGCTGGCCCTCTGTGCGGCGGCCGACAACAATAGTTGTTATATTAATTAAACTATGTATTTTGCTAAGCCATACAATTAAAAGACATTAAAGCCTTGACCACAGTGATATCCAAAGTTCTCATGCGACGAAATTTTGGGTTACCTGGTACCGAACTACCGAAGTACCGAGTAATAACTAGGATTTCGGCAAGACGTAATCACATGATTTCGAATTATTTTGGACACAATCGTGTGATTTTGTATCAATTTCTAGATTTCAACCTTGATTTCGGGAAGGATTTTAGTAACGGTTTCGTGATTTCCGAGATGATTTCGGGAAAAATGTACAGCGATTTCAGGAGTGAGAGGCCCCTTGCTATGTACCAAAATATCTATAATAAACTGAATCAAAACCTGATTGTTAAAACTAATACTCAAGACCTAATCGTCCCTGTATCTCCTAAATTTTATTAAATTCTTTACTCACACTTTACACTTCAAGTGTTAATACGCCGATTTGATGCGACGATTTAGAAATCTTTAAAACAAAATTTTTTTGGTGTATTATGCCACATCAAACACAAAAGATCAAAAATATCATCATTTCCTTTTATTTTATACTTATAGTATTCAAGTTGATGCTTGAGTTGTGGCACCCGATGAAGGAAACTGCAAAAAAAAAACCATTTTTGAAGGTTTCGAGGGAAAGTCTACTCCATCTTCAGTAATTAGAACAGAAGAAAAAGCTCGAAATAAATTATTTCATAATCAGAAATTTACTAGAAAACTGAAATTTTCTAAAGCAATATTAATTTTAATGTCAATCTAAAGATGTCCTTTTTATTGTTAACAAGAGCATGATTACTGTCTCCGTTTCTCGGTTTCTGAAACGAAAATTTTTAGAAATTGGTGAGAATCGGCACACTCCAGCTCGGTAACGGTACATCTGGGAAGAAAAATGCTAGAGAACCAATCGAAGAGGATAAACCAGTGCTTGGTAAAAAGTCTTGGCAAAAATAGAAATTTCCGTAGAATTTATAATAACTGATCAGTGGGATCTCAGGGGCACTTTTTTCGAAACTGCGTAGACGCAACGGTTAATTTTTCGAGGTTAAACATTTTTTTTGTGTCAGATTTCACATCCAAAAATATATATGGGAGCACTTAAAAAAAAAATAAAAAAGAGATAAAAAATTGGGTAAGGCATTTGATACTGGGAAGGCATTTTGAGGAGCTGACACCCGAGAATATTTACGAAGCTGCTGAGGAAGATTTAGTATTCCATAAAGACAATCCATTTTCAAGATATACTTTACAACTGTCTACCATTCAAATTCCTGAAATGTAAACTATGTTTTCACTTTTAGTTATCCAATTAAATCGGACAGAATAACGTAATTTTACAGGTATGTGTCAGGTGTTACTGGACGGCGGCGGTGGCGGTAAAATTCTTATTTCTCGGAAACGGTGGAATGCGTATAACAATTCGTAGTGCATATCTATTACCCAGATTGAATCTCCGAGGCTCGGTAACGTAATGTAATAAAAATGGAAAGTAATTTGCAATTACGTCGAATCGTGGTACGCACCTAAAGCGTGCAGAATAAATCGCCTTGACCTTGTGCGATTAAAAATTGCAGTTAGGTTCGGCGGTGCACAAGGGTGAGAGTCGAGTGAGAAATGAAAATGGTGTTGTTAAGTAACATTGAGCATTTCATAAATCCCCGTGTAGTTGGAAACACCATATTCCAAGAATGGAGTAAATGTTACTTAACAAGTAACACTCCTATTCGAGCAAACTGATTTCGTCAAGTTTTCATGACCCAAATTAGTTGATTGTTTTAACTTACCAATGCAAGATACGGCATTAAATAAAAATAAAAGTAAAAATCGTAACTTACCGCAGAAAACATCTACTCTAATGTCATGCTTGACATCACTAACCAATTTATTATTTTTATTATAATTGCGTTCATTTGGTAAACAAAATTTGACATGGTATATATGTTAGAACTTACAATATGTGGGCAGAGTTCTTGAAATATATTCTACTTTTCGATCTTTATTAATCTTTACCGCTGCTATAAGCATCTGAGGAGATACTAAGTTAAAGAGACAGTTTTGTCAAAATGTTTATCCTGACGTCATCGTAAAAAGTGAGTTTCCTTTAAAAAAGAAAAATTTCTTAATTTTTAACCAATTTCTTACCCTAGGACCAAAAAATGTAAATTATTAAAAATCGAAAGTAATTTGGAATGGAATCGTGGTACGCACCAGTGTGCAGAATAAATTGACTCGACCTTGTGCGATTAAAAATTGCAGATAGGTTCGGCGGTATACAAGAGCCGAGCTTGAAAAATGGCGTTGTTAAATAACATTAGGCATTTAATAAATCGGTTGTGTAGTTGGAAATACAATATTCCAAGTATGGAGTAAATTACTGCACAAGTCACGCTCCTATTCGAACAAAGTGATTTCGTAAAATTTTCGCAACCCAGATTCAGACTTAGTACAGATTAATTGTTATTAATTAAAATTTGTCGCAGCTGAAAATAAATATAAAAGTATAAATTTTATTTTTAAATACGACTGCTAATAGAACTATAGTATATTAATATAGGATAAGGAACCATAAAACCTGCTAAAATAAATGACACGACTTTATATAGATACCCGGTATCTCGTATAAAGTAAAAACTAAAAATAAAACTACTTCTTAATCTCCCGTATATCGAAGGGAGCATCCACCCCGACGTCGTGTTTGCCATCACTAATCAATTTATGATTTTTATTATAATTACGTTTATTTGGTGAAGAAAATTCGGCACGAAATATATAAAAATTTGGGCAGGGTGCGGAAATTGATTCTACTTTTTGATCTTTATACATCTTTATCGCCCCTAAAAGGAAAATGTCTATCCTGACCTCTCGTCAGCAAAGCACACCTTGAAAAAGCCACAAATGAAAACATTCTGTTTTTTTCAAACTTTATTTTCCCCATTTTCTTGACTAGAACAAATGTAAATCTGTATTTTGTAGCAAAAATATGGAGTTTCTGACCTGCCAATCGTTAGAGTTACAGATACGCAGATATGATAGCTCGAAACCAAGCAGAAATCGGTAAGTTTCCTTTCCTTGAAACTTCCCTCGTTATAAATATATCCTTTTGGTAGGAATAGTGAAAGTGTAACCTATTTTAGTTCGGTATACAGTCATTTAGTAACACATATATACTTGTTTTCACACATTTATAATAGGCACCATTTTGTCCCACCATATTGGATTCCTACCAATATTTCACCAGTTTCTACCTATGCCATACTTGATTTCTGGGTATAACTTAAAATACATTGAATAAGTAGTTTTTACTTTGACACACACCGCCATTTTCGTCCGTCATTGAAGTCATACCACGTATCAGTTTATCCCTATATCACATTTAATTTTCCTGCAAAATTTAATAAGATTTTTTATGTTGATTTTTTAAACGTTTTATTTGGCCGCTATTTTGTTTTGCCATCTTGAATTCGTACTACCACCTTAACACTTGCACAAAATTTGGAATCAATCTAATAAGTAGTTTTTTCAGGCTGATTATTTAAATATTTTATTAGGCTGCCATTTTATTTTGCTATTCATACCAAATGTTATCAGTTCGTTCCTATGTAACACCTGATTTTTGTGCAAAATGTAAGATAAACTGAATTATTAGTTTTTAAGTAATACTTTCTAACGTTGCTCTAGACCGCCATCTTTTCAGATTGTTACCAAAATATTATCAGGTGAACTGACAGACCAAGAACCAGACCGACCAACGGAATTGGTAAAACATATATTTTTTTGGCATCTAGTGACGCTAAAACGTGAAGATGTAGAACCTGGTGATTTTTCACGATTGAAAACATTTCATTTCGTCGCCATCTTGAATTCGTACCGCATTATTGCATACCATTTGAATTCAATAAATTAAGTAGTTTTTCAGACTGATTTTTAAATATTTTATTAAGTTGCCATTGTGTTTAACCATCTTGGATTCGCACCAAAATGTTACCAGGTCATACTCATGGAACCCTTAATTTTTTATCAAAATTTGACGTCAATCGGATTCGTGGTTTTTTAGCTACGCTGCGAACAGACATACCGACAGCCAGACTGATCGAAGGAATTGAGAAAAATAAAAAAATAAACAGCAATCAGGCTGCATTTTATACCAGTCTCTAGAAGAAACATCAACATGTCTTCGATGTGTTTACTTCATTCATCTAAGATCAACCGATTAGAGAGATGATACAGGGCTGGACATGATATATATATATATATATATATATATATATATATATATATATATATATATATATGTATATATATATATATATATATATATATATATATATATATATATATATATATATATATATATATATATATATATATATATATATATATATATATATGTATGTGTTGATTTTTACTCCTTCACGGATGGAAAAATACAATGTGTTTTCATTCCGGGTGTACATCCGTTCACTACTGTCGTTCTGAAAAGAACAGTTTTGCTGACGTTTCGCCAAAATCACATTTGGCATTTTCGAAGCTTTCTCAGACTCAGTCTCTATTCGGACGCGAGAAAGAAAGCTTCGAAAATGCCAAATGTGATTTTGGCGAAACGTCAGCAAAACTGTTCTTCTCAGAACGACAGTAGTGAACGGATGTACACCCGGAATGAAAACACATATATATATATATATATGTATATATATATATATATATATATATATATATATATATATATATATACATATATGTATATATATATACCTATATGTATATATATATATATATATATATATATATATACATATATGTATATATATATATATATATATATATACATATATATATACATATATGTATATATATATATATATACATATATGTATATATATATATATATATATATATATATATATATATATATATATATATAAGTTTTTTATTGTTAGTGACAGTGATCTCAAGGTTTTTTATTCCCCGTTCTACGATTTTTAAAGATTCTAGAACATAAACAAGGTTATTACTATACCTTTGTTGTCCATTATTGTTATTTTCTCATTTATTATTTGGTTACCTCAAAAAAAGAACAAACGTAATAAATAATACAACAATAAGTCTTGTTTAGTTCCTTAAAGAATCTTAGTTTTGTGTACTTGGAAATATCGGAGCAAGATCTCTTCATCGTGACTGACATTGTCATTCTGTAACAAAGTAATTTATTAATATTGAAATACATTACTTCACGTATTTCCTATCTAGTAGATAAATTCTTATATGATTAAATATGACTCCCTGGTAAACAAATTTTGTTTGATTTATTTTCGTAATTTATCACAAAGGATTTACTTGGATTAAGTACAGCACAGCTATTAGATAACTAAATTATTATCAGATCTTGGGTTGATAAAGAATTAATGCATCTGCTATTGATTGATGACTTTAATTTTATTAATATTTTGAACCGAAACACCGTTGTACGGTATTCATCATTTCATTGAAACATGCATCTCCTGCCTATGACGTCAACTATGTATGAAGTGTAGTAAAAAGAGAGTTGGAAAAAATTTAATGAAGTGCATCCTATGGTTTATTTTCACTTTAGAGAAATTCCTTTAACTTTTACATCTCAGGGCAATAAGATTTCAACCAAAAAAAACTTCACACTTTACCAACCAATTAGTATTGCACAGTTGATTTATACTAAAAATCTAATGGTTTTAAAATAAAGAGAAAATTGTTTTACGCAACAATATCCGTAACATTGTTAATAAAAATATATAGCAGATCAATTTAACAAATATTAATATAGGAAATGAAATGACAAAAAAAATAACTGCTCTAAAATTGTGCTTTCAAGAAAAAAAAACTGTAATTCACCATTTTTGACATCTATAACGAAGGAAGAAAATAAAATAAATAGATTAAAAAATTACTTTGGCCTCCCTGGAGTAGATGTTGTTTCTGCAATTATTAAACACGTACAAAATGAAATTTGCAAACCATTACTTTACATTTTTAATCTGATTTTTCTAAAAAACGTGTTTTTAATGCTCGAGAGCAATGAGAAGTTCTCGACGGGAAACGACCACTTTATCCTATCGTCAGGTCTTTCTCGTCGAGAAAAACCTCTCTTGCCTCGTCGAGACAGGATGAAAGGAGTGCCGAGACAAAAGACAAATATCTCTCATATAGGCGGCATCACTAAAAGAAAAATCGGTATATTTCTTTACCCGGAACTTCCCTCGTTATGATTTTTTTCCATTTGTTAGGAATAGTGAAGTATGAACCAATTTAGTTCAGTACATAGTCACAGTATATATGTATTTGTCTTTTCATTTTTATTTGTTCCATCATATTGAATTCCTACCAATATTTTATCGTTTTCTTTCTACCTATACCACACTTGACTTTTGGGCATAATAAAATAAATTTTATAAGTAGTTTTTACATTGACACATACCGCCATTTAGCAACGTCATATTGAATTGGTATTAGTTTATGTCATTTTCACATCTAATTTTCCTGCAAAATCAATTGAACAATATTTTTTTTACATTGATTTTTTAAAAATTTTATTTGGTCGCCATTTTGTTTCGCCATCTTAAATTGAAATCCATATTATCAGTTTTTACCGACACCGTAGGTCCGCTGATACTTCCCAGATATTAAGTTTCTAACTAGTTTTCGTTAACGATCCTCTTGTTAAAAAACAAAAGCTATTTTTTAAAATGTCGACGTTTCGCAACTTTATTGTTGCATCCTCAGGACACATAGATTTTATATCCTACATGAAACCCATATTATCAGTCTTTACCTACTCCATTGATTTGCAGATATTTCCTAACCCCAAATAATACACCACTCGAACAACAAGAAGATCGTAAGCGAAAACCATTTAGAAACTTAATATGTGGGTAATATCTGCGAACCAACGGAGTAAGTAAAGACTGATAATATATGGGTTTCATGCAAGATATAAAATCTATATGTCAGTAGTCAAGTAAGTCAGTAAGAAGGAAGACTGTTTCATATAAAAATCTGGACGTTTAGTTAGAATCGTCATCATTTTTAGAGCGAGCGGAGCGCATATTAATAATCAAAACTTTAATCCATCTAGAATAAACGATTTTTTAGTAGCTTTGAAGGCTGAATTTATATTTTATCAAAAAGTATAGAGTACCTGCACACGTTACAGAGCAATATTCCTACAACAGATTTGCGAGAACGTTAATTCTTTGACAAGAAGAAAAACTTGTTCTTAATATCTCGGGATTAAAACACCTAATCATATTAATGTTGGACTATTAAAGCTTGCGCCGAGATTATTTTGTCTGAGAGTTATTGCATTTATAAATATCTATAGAGAACACTCACACAAATACGAAACAAATTAGTTTATTATAGACGATTAAAACATGTGGTAGTATAAAGTAGCTACAAAAACATTAGGAAAGGGTACTGCAGACTAAGTTTGGCTCAACAATGCTTCTTATATACAGGATGCAGAAAACTCAGGGACCTATTAGAAGTATTTGGAAAACCAATGAATAGATAGATTACTTTGAAAATGTGGCTATGGCCATAGATGAACATAAACTCTCTTTAAAATAATTTAAATGCGGTTCTACCTTAAACACGTGGCAACATCCGTTTTCTAAATGGAATGCGATATATATTAGTGCTTTTTTGTATTTTCCAGAACATTCTAAACACTTTTTGTGTTTTTTATATCTAAATTCAACTGTTGACGGGAAATGTCAAATTTTGACAGGACCTGTTAAATTAGAAATTTTGGTGTGGGGAATAATAAAGTGAAATCCATTTTCTTGCAAGTTTAGTCGTTAGCTACACAGCTTCAAAGGGTCAAAAATCCCAATTTTCAAGCGCCATTTTCTCGAAAAGAGTTGAATTTAGATATAAGAAACATAACACAAAAATTGTTTAGAATATTCAGGATAACATAAAAATGCAATAATATACAGCGCATTTCATTTAAAAAACGGATGTTGCCACCGGTTTAAGGTTGAAGCGGCAACACCGCACAATTTAAAATGTTTTAAAAAGAGTTTTAAGATCATTTATAGCCAGAGCCCAATTTTCAAAGCAATTTATTTATTGGTTCTCCAGATACTTCTAATAGGTCACTGAGTTTGGGGCACCCTGTATATTTAATTTCATTTTCTATAGATAGCATCTACGATCGTTTAGGACTGACGTAGATTTAAGATAAATTAAGCCTAACGGCAAAAAAGATATCAAATTTCTACGAAAGATTTTCGTGTACATAAAAATTTAATTTTGAACTGATAAATTCCATAAATTATTACTAATCTTCGTATGAGTAAGTAACCACTTTTTACCTGACTCCGCATGCAAATAATATAAATACATACATGTAAGTATGTATCCATCGTTTGTTTCCATCTACCGGCTAAACGCTTGGACCAATTTTTATGAGTGAGCCATTATAAGATTCATCTGTATCCCGCGAGTGTTCCTAATTTATGAAAATGGAGAAAGTAGTACGCCATTTTGTCCAATATAAAAAAAATAAATATAATTATGGTTCATTCTGATAGGTATCAAACTGAACTAAGACCATTTTAAATATGCTACAGCATATAGGGTGAGGGATGCGCAGATGCCAAAATTTTATAGACCATAATTATTTATTTAGGTATTAAAAGTATTAAATGGGTTTTTAAAAGTAAGAAAGAATAATAAAAATACTAAAACACAATACACATATTAAGATTAGTAAATAGTATTATTATCCTTTTATGAATAAACAAGTTCAGTTTTTTTGCCTTTTAAAAAGACCAATATGATAAACTATGTTATGAAAATGGGCCTTAATTTTAACTATACAACTTTGTCTATTTTAACAAAAAAAACTATTTTTATTCTTAACTAGCCCAACACTCCCCCCCCCCCCCCCCCCCCCCCCCCCCCCCCCCCCCCCCATTAGACCGTGTCAAATTGGAATTACTATCCGACGTTTCGCCTTCGATTGCACAAGATGTCTTCAAGATCTTCACTCCATGAGAACTGAGCATTAAAAGAGCTCGGAGCGATTCAGGCAGGCTTTTATACCCGACTTGTCGTCGCCCAACCATGACCCTGTGTTAAGATCGGTTTCCACATATGATGGAGACCGTAACGTGTATCTCTATTGAAGGTTTTTTGTATGTTTGAAAAGTTCAATAGATTATCTAATCTTTCGTTTATAAAATCCTGGAACCGACATTAGAACCTTGCTTTCTTTTACATTTATAATATGTCCAGTGGTATGTTGGTGTTCAACAGCAAATTGAGCAACGTTTCTCCTACATACACTTCCCCACATGAGCAAAGAATTTTATATACTCCTGTTTAAAAAAGTACAACATCTTTCGGGGATCGTGAGCATTGTCCAATTTTCTTATGTGGATTGAAGGTTGTACGTATATTGGACTGCCGAAGTGATCGTCCTATTTTGTTGCAGTTCCATGTATGTAGAGAAGAACAACACTACGTAACGGTGGCTCGTTATCTCTCCTTTCGCGGAGGTGGATTACTATATCATTTAATTGAACCCGTAATATCTTCAGTGCCATAGTCATTCCCTCTCAGAGCTTCAATCAGTTTCTCTGTTTCTGATGTTACAGGATGTTGATGGCTCGAAATGGCTCTAAATACTAGTGCGTTAATAACCGATTTCTTTTGTGCTGGATGGTGGTGGAAATTTGCATTTAAGTATATATTTGTATGCGTCGATTTTCTATACACAAAATGTCCTAATGTACCATTCTCCTTCCTTTGAACAAATACATCTAGAAGGAAATCGCTCCATTTCCATTGTGAATTTAACATTGCAATGTTGTTGATTAAGGTGGTCCAGAAATATGAAGAGATTTTCCTGTCCATAAGGCCAAATAACAAAAGTATTATCTACATTTGGGCTTGGATTGTGGGCATAGGAAAACCCTTTTATTTGAAATACCTTTATTCAAAAAGCGACGTTTCGACACTTGATTGTGTCTTTTTCAAGTTTATGAAATGGTTGATATTTTATTCATTAGATGTAACAAACATATGAGAATATCTATAATGAGGACTAAACAGGACATTTTTTGCTTATATTAGAATCAATAACAGAGGTCAAAAGTTAATATTATCTTTTTTTTTTTAGTGGTTGGTGGTGGAGCGGATGTTAAAGCAATTGAATCTATTGAAAATTTACAAAAAAATACAAAAAAATTTTAACACGGGTTACGGTCTACATCTTACGTGGAAACTGATCTTAACACAGGGTCACGGTTCGGCGAGCACAAAAGTCAGGTATAAAGTCCGCTTGAATCAAATAAACTTTATCCATTGCTCTGTCTGAAAAGCGAAATGGGACTGAGGACCAAACTGTTACTGATCCAAACAGTAGCAAGGAGTTAACTCACCTATGGCTCCATAACCTTCGGATATGCTTCTAAACTCCATCTTATGAAGCTGAAGAGGACTGAAAACAAACTAATTAGAATGGCAGCTGATGCCCCATGGTTTATTATGAATGAGGACTTGCAATTGCAATTGACACCTATTGAAGGCCTCATGCGACAAAAGGCCACCCGAGCCTTCAGGGTAGCCGAAAATCATCCCAATGAAAACCTACGTGACCTGGTAGACTGATCCACTAGCTCCAATCCGTCACAACTGGGCGAGGTACAGGAAGCCTAGACATGTGTTCCTGCACTAATATACTCAAGGATGGATGTGGGCAAATCAAAATTTCTGAGTTTCCGTGCTCCTCAGAAACTAGATCTTGCTCACAGAAACTCTTAGCCTTAGAGTATCACTAAGTGGCCAACAAAAACTCATAAGAGGACTCCCAGGTAACTCAGATGGCTCCGGCGTGAGTTGCAGCTGAACCTGAGGTAAAATAAGAGGAATCCAGGTACCTCAACTGGCTCCGGTGTGAGCTGCAGTTGAACTTGAGGAAAAAGAACACCCCGCCTCAGCCTCAACACTGCAGGATCACGGAACAGCAGTGTCGCTGAGGGCCCAGAAGTGGACTCCTGCCAAGCGAGGACCCCCAGACCACAATGAGGACCATGTCGTTTATAGGAGTTTCTCCTGAAAGGACGGCATCAACACCAATAACCCCATCAAAGGATCCTTGGCTAGTCCAATGATGATCCATCTGATGGGGGCCCGTTGGGGTTTAGTGGGTATTGTTGACTCTGACAGGTAGAAACCTGACAGAGCAACGAGTCCCACACTGTTTTCCCTTCCACCGAAGGGAATTCGTGCGTAAAAGCATTTCCCATCCTCAAAGAAAAATCGAGCTCATTCAGTGTTCAGATCTCCTGGAATAAAGATCCCTGAAGATGCCTCGGGCAATTCGAAGGCGAAACGTCGGGTCCAGACCCCCAGGACTCCCTGTCTACGTGCCTGCTTAATAACTTAAGTCAAATGTTTATTCTGCGTTTATTTTCTTAACGTACAACACTATTTCGTATTAAACAGACTGGAATTTAGTTGCAGTAAAGTGAAAGAAATAAGACCAAGACCAATGACAAAAAAGGACAGAACCAGAAGAACATGAACGATTGGAAAAGTGCAATAAATATCCGGACTATACTATAAATAAGCATGGATAACAATCCCAATTATTATCAAATAACAGTTATTACGACTCCGTTTTAAAAATTATCTAACATTTATAAATAAACATTTGCGTGTAACGGAAACAAGATCTGGTATCGACAATATTACAACAACTGTTCGCACCCCTGACATTTACCATCAATGGTAAGATAAACGTCTAATTTTCTGCACAATAAAAGAGAAAGGTGTGGATGATCCGTAATGAAGTGCATCATGGAGGATTTATAGACGTTATTAAGAAGCGTGCATGCATTTCAGGGGTATTGTGTGGAGCCCTACCTTAAAACAAATCGAAACGAGATTGTTGGTAATTTGTTTGTTTTAATGAAACTGATACCATCGATATTTAAAATATTAGCTCGATCAGTAGGATAGAAAAGCGCTTTTAATAAAACAGAATCACTCAGAGCAGTAGTCGTACAAAGGGCATCTTCTGGTGACTAGACTGGTAGATTTAAATGTCCAATGCGCATACAGTTCCCATTCAGCGTTCCAACTAATAGGAAAATATTTTTTCCAGGACATTGCCGGGACAATTCCAAGCCATTTTTTGGATTTTTTATATACTTTTATATAAAAATGTGTTTATGTGTATATAAACAAAGTACGAGTGTTACATAAAACAAAAAAGCAAGCACGAAATAATAAAACAGATAAAATAAGCTAGGCTTAGCACTTATTTTATAAATCAACAATTATTATTATTAACTAACAATTATGAAAACATGAATACAATATAGCAAAACTTACAGCATTTTAGTAGAATACTTTAGACTACAACTTTATATATAAGACATAACATATTTTTCAAAATCTATTGTTTCCTTGTAAACTAAACATTAAATTCCAAAACAGATCATTCATAAAACATATTACCAAGTTTAGAAAATCAAATTAAGGACTAAATGCAATATTCCAGAAAAAAGTTAGATGACAAAATATAGAAAAAAATATATTTGGAAAAAGTGCTTATAATTCAAGGATCGTTTGCAAAGTTTAAAGCAAGAATTCAAAAAAAAATAAGAAATAATATATTTTCCGCCATATTAATTGTCATATATGGTTTTGAAAGAAATATTATTAATAGTTTTTATAAAATCTTTTACCAAAATATTAAGATACATTTATCAGGATCGAAATAATTTAAAATGTATTTTGATCCCAATGAATTTGTTTTAATATTTTGGTGAGGAATTTTATAAAAACTATCCATCTCTATATCAAAATAAATTTATTGAAAACATCTTAAGAGTTTAAGATACATGGTATTGCACCAGTATGTGGGAAACGAAAAAATATATTTAATTCTCTAGGAATTATTCTAATACAGTAATTATTTTACAGCTACAGCTTGCAGAAGATCTAACAAAGTAAACTTTGGTTAATGTAAAAGAGCTCTCAACTAGCTACAATTAAGAACAGCTCGCCTTTTATATATATATATATATATATATATATATATATATATATAATCTAATTATTATTATTTTTTATTTATACAGGAATTATTACAAATTTGGTTTCCGGACCCGTTCACAATTTTCACATTTTTAAAATGACAGCAGATTAACTATATTTAGGGAAGAAACATCAAAACCATTTTTGTACAGGAAATTCTCCCCTTCACCTCGTCTCACAACCTCACATTTGCTCTAAAGTAAACGTAATAGGGATTGACTGGACGTCATTTTCTTATATTTCTCTTTAATTTACAGAAAACGTAGGCAATAAAAGATTGTAATATAAAATGAAAAGCAGCAGCTTAGAGAAGGGTTACCAACTGACTACAATATTACATACTAATGAGGGCGTTGGAGGCATTAAAAGTAAGCGAAGCTACTTTGTCTCGCATTAAAAAAAAAGGAGTTCAATCAAACAAAACATATTCAAGCAACATATAAGAAAAAATAAGGAAATACAGAACCATTATTTCCGATTTTATGAAGAATAAAATTAGGGATACAATTTATATGATGTATGTTAAAAAGGAATACGTTACAATGGCCAGTTTATAAAAAAAGCTAAATGAAGATCATAGCAGTTTTTTTAATTATTCCCTTTCATCTCTGCGAAATTGGTGCCGTAGTGTAGGATTCAGATTGAAGAAAACAAGTAACCGAAAAAATTTAATCGAATTACCCGATATTCAAATAAAGAGAATGAAATTTTTGCGTGAATATACAAGAAATATCGAATCGCAAGAACCTTATATTCCGGTATTTTTAGATGAAACATGGATATTCAGGAAAGGAGCCTTCAGACATAGTTGGCAGCATGATACTTCTTCTACACACACAACCAAGGATAACAATTGGATAATTTTAGATTTTTAGAAATAAATTTATGGAAGTTTCTTTTTCAGGTCACCGTTATATCGGCATTCACGCTGGCAACGAGAATGATTTATTGATTTAAAAGAATTATAAAATTACATATTTATTAATAAATTGTATATACAATAAAACCGCAGTATGTTAAATAAATAATGTTTTCACGGTACTAATGTAAAGTTGGAGATTAACAGTTTTCGTTTATATTCACCTTGATTCTTTTCCTTTAGAATGTGTTTACCTTTTTTCGTGAAATTAATAATAAGAATGTTTTAGTGAAATAAATAAAAGTAATCCATTTTCAGAATTCGTTGCGCTGTTTCTAAATTAACTTTACTGTAGTAACTGTATATCATTTTCTTATACCTATGCTCTAATACTTTGGAATTTATTTGAATATTTATTGTATTTATTACCTTATTAACAAATCCTTGTTAAAATAAGTTTTGGCTTTTCGGCACTATCTATTATCTCAGTTTGCTAAAAAAATTATTATTGGTGAAGCTCAGTGTAAAAGGATCTAATTTAAAGCAAGAATGGTTATTAGCAGAAAGTTAAATGTATACTAATTCTGAACTTATTTATAAAAAATGGATTTCTGAACGCATTCATCTCCTCTAAATTAGATGCGATCCACCTTAACTGAACTGTCACTACAGTGTTCCTGATGAAAGTTTTCGAAGACATACGTCGTTTTTAACCTGAATTACGACACAGTCAATTCCTATTACGTTTACTTCCTCTACAATATCTTGGCATACTTATATGAGCAAAAACATGAATTTTACAATTCAAAAGAATACTCAAAAATGTACATTACAAAAAATCACCTGCTTCCTAACTTTCCTGAAGTTCGGCCTAAAAATGGCTTGACCTTTTATTCTAAGTGTTCTCTTATATATCAAGTATACGTATATGTATGTAAGTACTATAAATATTTTTGGCGACTTCAAAAACCTAATTTATGAAACAAGAACCAATAGTTTCAAAGAACTTTGTTGCTTATACAGTATGTTGGTGACTCACTTATATTTTGATAACGCGCAGCAGAACTTTGATTAATTTATCTATATAAACGTCTTTCTTTAACACATCGTCTCTTTATGGCGGGGTTTTTGTTTGTCAAATTTATCGGGTGTCTTTGAACATAAAGGTATCAAACCTATTTGACTAAACAACACGTCATATTATCGATAATGTATCCTAGATCTGTAAGAAACTTGCAATTTAAAATACGAGGTATTGCTTATAGCGAAGGATCTTAAACTTTATCAGTCTTATTTGTAGATAACCTTTTTGGACATGTCGAAAAAAAAACACATGGCTCACCATTTTAAGGGTTTCCTCTGGTCTCAGCAAATAAAACATGGACTGCAGGTGTCGCTGGATAGCGCTACTCCCTTGTCCGCCGCCGGATGAGCTACATTGAAGCGTTGTCCCCTGCCCGCTTTCCGACACCGCGACGATCGTTCCAACCACGACGCTTTGGTGGGACTGCGCTGTGGCGTCGGCATCGGGTAGGACCAGCGCGGTGCCTTTTCCCGCAAAGTAGCATTCGCTGAGGCTGAAAAAAGAATATATTTTGAGGATCTAAATTAACTATATACGATCAATATAAAAGTAAGGTAATAAGAACCCAGGAGAGAGATTTTTTTTAATGTGTTTAAAATTAATTTTAAAAAATAAGTGCATATATTAAAGGAAAGAAATTAATTTTTATAAAAAAAATTACCTACACTATAGCACAATATGGTATATACTAAAGCTAAAAGGTGTATGTATATATAGACAAACATTACTGTTCCGAAAACTGTATTTTCTGCGTTTGGTGTAATTAATATCATTAAAATTGTATTATCCTATTTTAATAGTGGCAACGCCGCCCTTCCATATCATCGACTAAGAGTCGAGAGAGAGAGAGAGAGAGAGAGAGAAAATTTAAAATTTAGAGTGTGTGTCAAGAGTGTCAATAAATCATATGACACTGTTAAAATATACTTCGCAGTTTTATTTAATTAAAGATACAAAAAAGTGTATAAAATTACAAAACATGGTCCTACGAGCAGTATGTAATCCAGTACTATAGTGTGATGTGAAAATAACTCAGAAAACAGCTGACGAGACGTGTAAAATAATCAAAATATTCCGTCTGAAAAGTGCAAATTCTATCGTTTGCCGGTTGCCGTGCCGACGCGACGCACCGTCGTGTTACGAAAAAGCTCCTTCTGTGAACTTGCGACGTTTTATCAATCAGTTTTTTTTGTAAAGTAAATAAAAACCTTTTCGTTGACAAAAATAACAAATAAATGAATTGTTGCTGTGAAGAATTGTGATGGTTGGTGTCCCTTGTTCTACGTAAGAAGATAAGCAGATAAGTGAGTCCTTTCCAATTTATTAAAGGGGTTTCTTTTTATGTGTTTAAATATTTAAATTCGTATTTTCACAATGTCAGAAGAAATACTTAAAGAGGCAAAAAAGAAGCGTTGTCTATTAAAATCACGACAAACTCTTTTTAAGAAACATCTTGATGCATTACTACAAAGGTTATTAATTGTTGATTTAAATACTTTTGAAAAAGAAACTATATTAGATTTAGAGAGTAGAGTAGTGAAATATTCCGAACTTTTGCGAAGTTTTGATGAGGTGCAAGGCCAGATTGAAATGTTAGTCGAGGAGACCGATCAAACAAACCAATTAAAAGAAAGAGAGGAATTTGAAAATTTATATTTTAAATTAGGTTCTCGAGCAAAAAAGTTAATTGCTTAATATTATAATTTACAATCCGCATCATTAGAAGGAGGTGCGGGGCAGGTGATAAGGAGTATTGTGGTAAGCAGTGAAAATTATGATTTAGCATGGAATACCTTGTGTAGTAGATACGAAAATGTTAATATTTTAGTGCAAAATCGTGTCAAGGGGTTGTTTCAATTACCAGTGCTATCATGTAAGAGTTCTAGTGATTTACGAGTAATGATTGATTCCATAATAAAACACATAACATGTTTAAAGAGTTTAAAGCAACCTTGTGATTCGTGGGATAGTCTTCTGATATATATTTTAGGTGGGAAATTAGACAAAACAACATTTCGTGAGTGAGAGGAAAAGAAGGCTAGTAACTAAACTAACTAAACTTAGGTAAACTTAAGACTAGTAAAGGTGATACATTGCCTACTTTTCATGAATTTATGAGCTTTCTAAAATCCAGGGCTGATTTTTTGGAGAATCTTGAATTGTCAAAAAAAGAGAAAAACCTAGAGAAATTCCAGGGCAAACCTTTTCAAAAAAGTCGCACCTTTTCCGTATAGAAAAAATCTTCAGGTCCTTCATGTGTGATGTGTGGTGATGATCATTTTATCCAAAGGTGTGCAGAATTTTTGAAATTATCTGTGAATGATAGAGTAGACAAGGTGAAAAGGTGGCGATTGTGCTTTAATTGTCTAAAGGCAGGGCATGCTTCTTCAGCATGCACCGGTCACATGTGTCATAAGTGTAATTTAAAGCATAATGCATTGTTGCATTTTAAACGAAATAAAAATCAAGTTGAGGGAAGTCCCCAAAATATAAATCATCATAGTGAGGGGGGTATAGAGAATGCAACCCTAAATATGACCAGTGAAATCACGAGTGATATGTCTCAGGTATTATTGCAAACTTCATTGGTACAGGTTGTTGATTCGAATAGTATTTCTCATGTGTGTAGAATTATTCTCGATAGTGCAAGTCAGAGTAATTTTATTACGAAGGAATGTTGTGAGAGATTGGGTTTAGAGAAGAGAGAAGAGACTAAAATACAGGTGTTGATCTTATGTGTCTTGTGATACCTAAAATAAGTGGCAAATATCCTCCTTGTAAGATATCTGCATCATTGTGGCCTATACCTAAGCATATAAATCTTGCCGATCCAGGTTTTAATAATCCAGGAGATATTGATATACTTATTCGTGGCGGGGTTTACTTAAATTTATTATGCATTGGCCAAATACAGTTAGGTGAAGGTATGCCTACCTTGCAAAAAACTCGATTTGGGTGGGTGATTGGTGGAGAGTCTAAATTTGGTATACAAGGGTCAAATTTTAGGTGTAATTTTACAGAAACATTAGAGATTCAAGCTCAGTTAACCAAATTCTGGGAAATAGAGGAGGTTTGTGGAGACAAAAAACGTTTGTCAGTGGACGAGCAACAGTGTGAGGAGTTTTTTTCTAAGACCACAAGGCGTGACTTTGAAGGTCGTTTTGTTGTTCAGATACCCTTCAGGTTATCTCCTAGTTCCCTGGGTGATTCTTATCAAACTGCAGTAAAGAGATTTTATTCTTTGGAAAAAAAATTAATGAAAAATCCTGTGTTAAAAGAAAAATATGTGTCCTTATAGAAGAATACCGACAATTATCCAACATGATTGAGGTACCTCCAAAGAATTTAGGTGTAAGTCCATCATTTTACTTCCCACATCATAGTGTGACAAATGATAAAAGCCCTGCTACAAAATTGCGTGTAGTTTTCGACGGTTTAGCTGTTTCGGATAGTGGGGAGTCTTTAAATAGTATCCAGTTGGTGGGTCCAGCTCTACAGGATGAGTTATTTCCAATTATTTTGAGGTTCAGGCAGCACACTATTGTGGTATGCGCTGACATCATAAAAATGTATCGTCAGATACGTATTGAGTCTTCTCAGTTACCATTACAGAGAATTGTGTTGAGGTCCGATCCATCAGAAGACCTTAAAACCTATGAGCTGCAAACCGTGACATATGGCACCTCGTCGGCCCCATACCTTGCTGTTAAATGTTTACAGCAGTTGGCATTTCAGTATAGAGAGACACATCCAGGATTTCTACGTGGATGATCTTATTTCAGGGTCAGAGTCGGTGAGTGAGGCCATAGGACTATGTGATAGTGTGAGCAAAGTGTTAAGGTCGGGTGGTTTTGAACTTCAAAAGTGGGCATCCAACAGTAAGGAGGTATTAGATCATTTAAGAACAAAATATTCATTGTCACCCATACTAGTGTTCGGTGAAAAGGAAAAAACAAAGACATTGGGGCTTTATTGGTCATGCGACAAAGATGTTCTGGAATATAGTATTAATAACAATAGCAGTGACTGGGTTTCTAAAAGAACTGTATTATCAGCCATTGCACAGATTTTTGACCCATTGGGTCTTCTGAGTCCATGTATTATTACTGCAAAAATAATACTTCAGAGATTGTGGTTATATAAGTTGTCATGGGATGAATCACTTCCAATAGATCTTCATACTTTGTGGTGTAAATTTAAACAACAGTTGCCCGCATTAAATAAGGTAAACATTCCCAGACAAGTCTTATGTCAAAAATCAGTAAGAGTAGAGATTCATGGGTTTGCAGATGCCTCTCTGGAGGCTTATGGAGCGTGTATATATATGAGGAGTATAAGTGAGGGCGAATCTATTCAAGTGAGTTTATTGTGTGCAAAATCAAAGGTGGCTCCATTGAAAATATTAACCATACCCCGATTAGAGTTGTGTGCTTCTATAGTGTTAGCGAACCTTGTACAAAAGGTTAAAACATCTATGACAATAAAGTTTGATGATTGTTTCCTGTGGAGTGATTCTACTGTGTGTTTAAGCTGGATAAGAACTCCTCCTAATCTTTTATAGACATTTGTAGGCAATAGGGTTGCTCAAATTCAGGCAGTGACTAAGCCTGAGCAATGGAACCATGTTTCAACTCAGGCCAACCCTGCAGATGTGTTATCCCGTGGGATAAATCTAGAATATCTCAATTCTTGTGATTTGTGGTGGAAAGGTCCGACATGGCTTTCCTATCCAACAGAAAGTTCAACAAATCAAGATTCGATCCTCCAGAGTCTATTCCCGAACTCAAGAATCAAGTCAGTGTTTTCAAGGTCGAAAATATAGAGTTATTTCCGTTTGGAAGATTTTCAGTGTTGTCAAAATTACAGCGGGTGTGTGCATATTGTATTCGTTTTATTATAACAACTGCCGTATAAAAAATAGGACTTCAAACCCCAATTCTAAGTCATCATCAGATTTTTTATCAGCAGATGAGCTAAAACATTCCTTACAGGTTTTAACTAAAATAGCCCAACAGGAAACCTTTATGGATGAAATATCAGATTTGACAAAAGGAAAGAGTGTAAATAAAAGTAGTAAGTTAAGACGATTAAATCCTTTTCTGGATGAGAGTGGTATTCTAAGGGTGGGGGGCAGATTAGAAAGGTCAAATTTTGAGTATGAGAAAAAACATCCTGCTGTATTGTGTAGTAAACATAAATTTACTGTCCTTTTGTTTAGAGCTGAACATCTAAGGTTGTTCCATGCAGGGCCGCAACTACTTTTGTATACTGTGCGGGAAACAATTTGGCCTCTAAATGGGAGGGCTTTAACTAGAAAAATTGTGTATGAGTGTGTGAGGTGTTTTAGAGCGAAACGTCGAGAAAAAAATCCAATCATGGGTATGTTACCAACAGATCGATTAACACCTGCTCCGCCTTTCTTCTCGTGTGGTGTGGACTACGCCGGTCCTATGCTAATAAAAAATAAACGTGGACGTGGTAGTGTAAAGGTAAAGGCCTATATTGCAGTATTTGTGTGTTTGGCTATTAAGGCAATACACTTCGAATTAGTGACAGATTTAACTAAAGACGCCTTTATAGCTGCATTTCGTCGTTTTGTAGCAAGGCGTGGAAAACCCAGTAAGATGTTTTCCGATAATGGAACAAATTTTGTGAGGGCCAAAACCGAACTAGAGACACTTCGTAAATTTCTTCAAGATAATAGTGAGTGTATTAGTGAAAGTATTGCAAATCAAGGCATCGACTGGCATTTCATACCTGCTTTTTCACCTCATTTTGGGGGAGTTTGGGAAGCCGGAGTAAAATCCGTTAAGGTGCACTTAAAAAGAGTTTTGGCTAACGCGTGTTTAGTGTATGAAGATTTCTATACCATATTAGTTGAAATTGAAGCCCTTTTAAACTCACGTCCTCTGTCACCAATGTCCATGGACCCCAATGATTATGCGGCGTTGACTCCATCACACTTTCTTATTGGGAGGCCTATGATGTCCTTGCCAGATCTAGATCTATGTCACATTCCTGAATCAAGATTATCTCATTATCAAAGGATACTGCAACTACAGCAGCATTTTTGGTCACGTTGGACCCTTGAATATGTGTCTGAATTGCAAGTGTTACAAAGGTGGCATACCAGCAATATCAAATTAGAACCAGGTATGTTAGTGGTCGTGAAAGAAGACAATGTTCCACCTCTTCAATGGTGTATGGGAAGAATCCAATCGGTGCACCCAGGTCAAGATGGCGTCGTGAGAGTGGTAACCATAAAAACAGTGCGTGGTGTAATAAAAATGTCATTCGCCAAAATTTGCGTTTTACCGATTCAAGGTCCCAGTGACTAACAAGGTTAAATTATTGAACCCGCTAGTGGTTTCAAGGCTGGGGGCATGTTCCGAAAACTGTATTTTCTGCGTTTGGTGTAATATATATCATTAAAATTGTATTATCCTATTTTAATAGTGGCAACGTCGCCCTTCCATATCATCGGCTAAGAGTCAAGAGAGAGAGAGAGAGAGAGAGAGAGAGAGAAAATGTAAAATTTAGAGTGTGTGTCAAGAGTGTCAATAAATCATATGACACTGTTAAAATATACTTTTTATTTAATTAAAGATACAAAAAAGTGTATAAAATTACAAAACAATTACTAACAACAAATTAAAACTCAAATGGCAAGCAATTAAATGTCTTAGTTACCAGATCTAAAATTTGAATATTTATTAAAATCCAAAATTATCGTATTATCACAGCCTACATGAGACATTACCGTTAAACAAATTAGTGGCAAATCAAAAGTGCAGAACAGGTCTACTCATGAAAAATAATATTGTATTTTATTTCCAAGCTATTTAATAATATAGAAAATATATAATTTCATTCATAGTTACACATTTTCACAGATTATCAAATTTCTGCCTCAGTTAATTAAGTTAAACTTAACTTACAACCCTCTGAAAGAAAGAGATGTCTAAAACATTTCTCTTGTGTTCAAACACAGAAAGTTTTTCTTTATTCCTATATAACGGGATTTTCTGCGTATTATTTGGACGACCTCCTTATGAATTTTAATAAAGTGACAGTGCTTTAATAATAGATGAGATTCTGGCCGCAGTTTTGGCTCTAGAAAGCACTGAACCGTCGAATAGGATGAGTTAATTTACACCGGATACCCTCTACTTAAAACGTTAAATGTTAACATTCTGGGTCCTTCCAATTTTTAAAGAAATTTTTGGCCTTAGGAAAAACTCTCTGTGCGCTTGAGAGACAAGAGACATAGAATATTAAGATGTGAAAAAAATACTAAATCAATATCAAAAATATTACTTGATGTTCCCTAACTGAGTTCGGGTAGTCGTCGAGTGCGAAAAATACACTTTGCGCAAGAGTTAAAAACTGTATTTTTTCTACGACTGTAACAATGTATAGAAAATATTATAACAAAATAAACTTGAAAAAAAAATTAAATTAAAACAAAATTCTAATAATGAAATAACAAAAATGACCAATTTCTTTTATTAAATATATTAAAAATAAAAAACAATGTAAAAAATGTCAAAGTCTTGCAGGCTATCACTACTAGTAGTGCTTCTACAAGCTTTGAGACTCATATTGAAAATCCTAAAAGCACCAGAAATTGCTGAAGAAAGTTTAGGAAATGATATCATTCCAAATGGCACCGAGGGAACTTATAACAGCAACACCAAACAACAGGTACTATTACTCTCCATTGAGACCGCATCTTCAACCTTAACATTGCATAAGATTTTGTCCGCCCTAGTGCGCAAAACTAAATTTTGCACTCAAATGCCAAAACAAACAAAAATCAACTATTGTGTAGGAATCAACTGGTAAAATTGTTGTACGAATCCAAGATGGTGGAACAAAATGGCGGCTTAATAAAATATTTAAAAATGCAGCCCCAAAAAACTACTTAATGGACTGATTTCAAATTGTGTGCTGTAACTAATTGTGGTATAGAGATGAACTAGTAAAATTGTGGTACGAATTCAAGATGGCGGAACGAAATGGCAGCCAAATAGAATGTTTGTAATCGTGAAAAAATCACAATTTACATCCCCGTAATCCACTACTGTAACTTTTACTATTCATTAGTTATTCATTAATATTTATATGAAAATATTAACATTTTACAATAAAAATAAAATATTTTTATATCTTAGTAATTTTTTTATTCTAACGGGAGAGCTCCATATTTCCTCTTATTAGATATAGCGGATGAAATTCAATAGGTTGAAAAGCGTTCACAATTTTTCAATTTCAAAAAAACTGTTTTACCTCTCAAATTGATTTATTCGACTCCGGATCATTTGGTAATAACGATTTGATGACGTCATATGTGTAAGAGATATGACATCATACACGTTTTGTTTAAAAGCAACAACCCCTATATTGTTACTTTCTTAAATTTACTAGAAATTAAAAACACATTTAATGTTGCATATCCTATACATAAATTCAACTGTTTTCAGTTAGAACCCTCTATAGGCCATAGGCCAACCGATTTAAGGACTGGAAAGGACTTGCACTTCCCTATCTTATTTTTTTTTAATCTCGGATATGGCGAAATTCGACACTGGTGTTCACTCTGGTTTGAACGGAAATGGCGAATTTGGTCATCCAACAGTCATTATATTAAAAGTTTAACCGTTTAGCCGATAAAGGGCTCTAACAGTTGAATTTGGATATAGAACACGTAACATAAAATGTGTATGACGACCCAAATAGTTGATATATATATATATATATATATATATATATATATATATATATATATATATAAAACTATAGGACCATCGCTTCGTAAACGTAACCACCGATGATGTGAAATTCATTAAAGTAAGCGGCAGTAAAGGACAAAAGCGTTATTTATAAATATTTCGAATCCTGTTTGTAAATGCGTGACCCCGGATGAGGTGAAGGTGATAATTTTGAAATTTTACGTTACGGTAGTCATCGCCATAGTTAATCAATAGGAAAGCTAACGCTAATTTGTTAAATTGTGGAGAAAAAAAACATTCGCAATCTTCCAAGTAACCATATTTATAATACCCGCATACATTTTGCTAATCACCTTAATATTCTGATTCACAAACCTCCGCAAATCAATGCCTAAATGGAGATAGATCATAATTAATTTCGAAAATTTTATTGCCATTGTAAAAAGAATATACATGTAAGCGTTAATTTTTTATTATCCTTAATTAGATGCAATTAAATATAAAGTGACTAATTATTATTATATTCGAGATTATATTATAAGAACGTAAAAATAAAAGCACCTTAAGTTGCTGAGCTTTAATCGGTAAAGATCGAGGACAAAAATTTAATTTTTAAAAATCATAGTATTTCCCCGTATATGTAGGCAAATGGCATATGCAGTCTCAAGGCATTAACGTACAGAAATTTTGTTCCCAGTTTAATTCAAAACTCAGAATAGTGTCGTTCTATAAAGAACAATTGGAATTTTCGAGGCGTTCTGTTTCCCGTTTGAATGAATACCGAAATATTAGTGACTGCGAAGCTTCTATTTATTATGGTTATTTTCGTTTATTCGTTTTTGGTTATTTATATTTTCGGGATATTGTTGACAGGGCCGCATTACCCATTAGGCCAGGGCCTGGGGCTCGCCGCCACGCTGCATCAAAAATCGTTTATATAATTTTTCCTGTTTCATTTTATGAGTTAATCAGACTTTTTTTTGGTCGTCACTTTCCCACGAGCTTGGGGCCCGTAAATATGTCCGGGCTTAGGGCCTGAAAAAGATTAATGCGCTACTGATTGTTGAATTGAGAACGTTTGATTTTTTTTGCGGTTTTAGTTTATTAATGATTCTCTTACATACTGTTGGTAGTTTTAGTGATTCATCTCTCTTATTTAAAAATAATCTCCAATCTCTATGGCTTTGTGGTATGTTTTTTGTTTAAGTATGAATACGGCCGAGGTATTTGTTTATTGCTGATGCTTCTATTCTTGCCGATATGCGTCTGTTGCAATTAAATTTTGCCTTTTGGCTTTCCATGGGCTGTTTGTGACTTATGTATTCTTTGTATGTTGTGTTTTTAATTCTGTCTGTGGTACCTTTCGCATATGTCAAAACTAAGACTACTTGTTAACTTTCCGGTTTATAATATTTGATGTTTGTTCTTCAGAACTCCCAATATTAACAGCTTTGTCTGTAGGATTTTATGTATTAACTTTTCTCATATATATATATATATATATATATATATATATATATATATATATATATATATATATATATATATACATATAATGGTGTCGGCCACAGTTTGAATTTTATATACCTATTGGCATGTGTTGGTTTTCCATAAACTGTATATTCGATATATCCATTATGCAGTTTTGTGATTAGAATATCCTAAAAAGAGTAAAATTTATTTTCTTCTAACTTTAGAGAAAATTATATCTTGGGATAAATTAAATTTATGTCAGTTAAAAAATTGCCGAGCTCGGTATGACCATACTGCCATATAATAAATATGCCATCCATTTATTTGGGCTTTAAGATAGCTTTCTCAAAAGCTTCTTTCTGTGTGTATAATTAGCTAATACATAAAATGCTGTCAACCAGTAAAACAAAATAGTGTTTTATCAAAATAGTAGCAATTATTATTAACACTTAGTAACGACTATTACTATATTATTATACGAAAAGATTATTAAATAAAGTTATAAACCTTGCAAGAAACAATGTAAATAAATAACTGCATTTGAAAAAAAATAAGTTTGACTTTTTTGATTTTTAGTATTTTTCGCACCGTATATATACAAAATGTTTTTCATGCCAATTAAATTTTTGGGGCAAGCAAAAATTATGCAAATTTCCCTTCGATGTTAGTTGCGTTGAAGTGGACCAACACTTAGTGTCCTCAAAAGCCGACACACAAAGAACATTATATAGGCACGTCATGTAATATTGAACCGAAAACGACGACCTTATATGGGTTTACCCGCAGAAGCTCAATGAATGTATACTGTAAAAGGGTTCCTTGGGTTTTTGTTTTATGATCCGGTCGACCACAGTTCCATATACGGTTTCGGAATTCGAACATTTTTTGTGTTACCTCAATCAACTCCGTTTGACCTAAAGAAAATATAAGTTTTTCAAAGTGTTATAAAATTCATGTTGGCTATAAAAACATATATTGGAAAAAAGTAATTAGCTTAAAATGATGATTTCATACTAAATTAGTCATATTACGGAGTTCAGAAATGAAATATTCTGCATATCTACGTTACCCTTGTTTTGTATCCGACTGCGCATGCAAATGAGGGTAACGTGTTTATTTAAAAATTTAAAAACCAAATATATAAAAAAATCTTTACATAACCTCAACTGTCAAATCTTCTTATAATACACCGGGTGAAAATGTTTTGAAAAATCAATGTTCTCGTTATATTTTTTTTATTTGACTCAATTGTTTTTTTGATGTCACAATTTACTCAAAACTACATGAAATAGGTTTTTAAATTTTAATTCTAGCTGAACCAAAACGTAAGTAAATTTTAGTGGCCCGGTTACGTTAGGCACCCTGTATATTCTATTATTGTTGGAAGGACTTAATCACATAGAATTATTAAAATATGGATATGTAGAGTGAACATATTTTAAACATACCTCCTACTCTACAGAAGTTAATACATACAGGGTGTTTCCAAAAACATATGCCATCGCTCATGAGGGGATTCCGCACCCAAAAATAAAACGAAAAGTCCATATCAACATGTTTCCGATGTCACTTCGTTTCTAAGATACAGAGTGTTAATTTTTTTTTTATTTTATTGGTTTATTCCATTCTTCAAAACGACTGTAGCAATCCGAATAAAATTTGGAGGGAAATTATTTAAACTAGCACATATTTGATAAAAATGCCTGCGAATGGGCTGTCCCTGCAATAATTTTCTAAAAAAAAAGCAGGTGAGTCATTGACTTTTTTACCTTTTATTGGCATAGTTACGTGGGCTTTTAGTGCCTGTTAACATTTACCTCTTGATATTTTGTCGATTTCGATCTCTTTTATGAGAAAAATGCAATTTAATTAACCTCTATTAATCGGCAAAAAAATCTAGTATGCCCATGACCAGGGTTGAATAAAAAAATCAGAGTTAGTGTCATTTACTTGTCAAAGTGTTAGGTACTGTCGATTTCGATTTTTAAGTTTAGCAAATAACTAGTTTTGTGTTTCCTTTCTTAGATTTAAGTGTTCAGTAATTTGTTGCGTTCTTAGATAATATTTCTTTGGTTCAACAGCTTAATAATCTTGGTTCAAAATAATTTGTATTTTATTTAGAAATTTGATTATTGGGATCAAAAAAATTTCTTTTTTTTTAAAGCATCTAATCATTTTAATCAACATATAAGTTACATTAAAGTAACAACTCGAACAACGATGACTTCGTTACAAGACATCAAAGTTCTGTGTCAAAGACTCCACTTCCTGACGTAAAATAATCCTCAAGTAAACTATACTAAATATCCTGACTTAAGCTTTTATAATACAGGATGTCCCGAAATTAAGGGTTAATATTTTTACAGAGTAATATGTGCCATAAAAGAAGAATAAAATGTCATGTCAACATATATCGAAGATTGCTTCTTTAGGGGACTTCAGCTCCGAGAATGAGGCTTTCCGAAGATGGTTTTTCCCAAATATAAAACGGTTAGAGACCAAGTTATTGATATTTTTGAGTTCAGGATTCGACTCAGCGTATAAAAGTTACCAAAACATCCAAATTGCATAACCTAGTCTTTAAGCGTTTCGAAAATATTTAGAAAAAAACCATCTTCAGAGGGGCTCATTAGGGGGCTGTAGCACCCTAACGAAACAATTATTTATATATATATATATATATATATATATGAAATTTTAGTCTTCTTTTAAAACACAGATTGATTTCTCTGTACAAATATTAACCCTTAATTTCGAGACATCTTATATAATGTTGATACCAGAGAAATTATGCTTATCGCAAAATAGTGTGGCTGTAAATCAAGAGAGCCCGCATTTGAAGCTATTTAAAGTCGCCAAGCGGAATGGAATGGCATATGCATTTAAATCTGGAGATCCTTTTCTGCAGTGTACGAATTTGCAGCAGTAGCCCTCGGAAAAAACTATTTAATAATGTCCTGTCTCATTACCTGCTTGTAATTGTTCTTAAGCTTCGTCGTTTTCAAGATATTTCTGTCACGTCAGTAACAGAAAAGTCCGACCGATGGCTATTAAATACTATCAAAAAACAGAAATAACTATAAATTGGACAAGGAATTCTAAGTGTAGATGATCCTATGATAAAACAAATATTTTTGATTATATCCAAGTCAGTAATTATACATTCAAATGTATTATTTGCAATTACATGGTGCAATATGAAGGTAACACTTGTAGCTATTCATTTAATTTACAAGTTTCGCTATCAGAATAATCAGAAAAATCAATATTCCGATTACATAATCGAGGTTCGAATAAAGATGTATCTAATTTACAAAATAAAAAGATTACCTGCCGACATTGACGGCAAACTCCGAGGACACTCTAAAATAGTTGGGAATCGTGAACAAAAAAATTGTCACCACCCAAACAAAAACACTTAACTTTCAAATCACCACTTTATCAAAACCAATGTTTGCATTATAGTCATCTACCATGTCGAGTATAAAAAACTTTATCAGTAGAATATAAAATAGTAGTGAATTCATCCATGCACATCAGTTTCGACAACTTTTCGAAAGATAACAGGTAACTTAATAAAAAAATATATTAGTCCACACGGTTCAGCGAGTCTGCTACTTCATTGACTCACTGATTTGTATCTCACCGCTCCGTTCCGCTCAACGGCCTCACCAAAAACTGATTACTGATTCACGCCGTACCATCGAGAGTGCACGCGAGCTTAAACAAAAGTCGAATCACGTCAAACAAAGACAAAACGCAGTAACCGCCACGGCCGCGGAATCAAAGCAGACTGAGAAAACAGAATTTACCAGTTTTAAGTTTACGTGTCTCACGTTTGTTCTGGGACGATCACTGACGGTTATTAACGCTAAATTTTTTTATAGACGTGGGCGAACGCGACGACACAATTTTCAATGTTGGTTATTACGTCGGGTTTTCTGCGATTGTTGCCAGCTCCAATTAATAGGGAAAAGTCAGTTTTAGGCCAAAAAAGTAACATTATTTTATTTAACCGTTTAAATCTTTATTCCTTAAACTAGTGGCATATCAAGAAAAATTTGTCTGAGGGTGAGGGAAGAGGTCTAAATTATATTGTACATTGAGTGTAAATTGTAGCAGAGATATTCAGGGCCGTTTCCAGAGTATTTCATCACCAAAGCAAGGTATAACAAATAGCTAGTAAAAACAACCAACTTAAACATCGTTTCGGAGTTGAATTACTTTACAGCCTGTATAACGATAAATAAAATGAAGATCGAGATGATCTTTTTCACGATGTGGGTAAAGAAATTCTAACTAGACACTAACAACTCAGTGGCGGCTCGTGAGTATATTGAAGGGTGAGGCTACATGAGGTTAATTTTGTTTAAATGTGAATAAATTTCCACGTCACCCATGAGGTATTATTCTGCGACGCGTTGACCTTTTTTTTTAATGGAGGTCATCGCCAATAGCCCTACTAAACCATTAAAAACTAAAAAAATAAACTCTAAAAAAAGTAAATAAAAAGTAAACAAAACAAGTAAAATATGTACACCTATCACTAAAATATAGCGGTGATTGCGATAATAAAAACATAATTTAGTTTATTAAAACTTAAAATAAATAGTTGTATGAAATAAGATAAAAAAACTACTTTTTGTACATTAAATCTATACGTCTGTCTTTTAAGGTTGCAAATTTATCTATAATTTGGTCGTAAAAGTTTTGGTCTTCACTAAGTTTTGACAGTATATCCTGCTCTATTGACATCATTGCTAAACCCGAAAGCCGTTCTTGTGTCATTGTGTTTCTTAGGTAGGTTTTGATCCGTTTAAGACATAAAAAATTTCGTTCGGCCGATACACTTGTTGCGGGAATAGTTAAAACTAAATTAAAAAGCTTATATGCTTCCGCAAAAATTGCTTTAAAATCTTTAAATAACAAAGCTAGACTTTTTTCGACATCTAAATTTGAAAATTGTTCATCCCTATACAATACAGAAAGCTCATTCTTTAATCTATCTCTGTCAAAAATGTTTGGATAATTTTTTAATAAATTATTTAATAAGTCGTCTGGAAAGCATTTAACATATTCCGAATATTTTGTGCAATCGACTAAAGCAAAGAAATTTAAATTATTTAAATTTTCAAACCGCGTCCCTAATTGAAGAATTATACAATCTATTATTTCGAAATATAATATTTTATATTTAGTAAAAATATCAAAGTCGCTAGAACATTGCCCTCGACGTGTGTTAGTTGGCAGAATAGTGGCTTTTTTAGCAATATTGAAAAGTTCTTTGAAATGGTCCTCGTTTCTAAATTCAATAATTCGTTGCTTGGCAAGGCTTATTTGCGAAATGCAGTAATTTATATCTAAATGCTTTAATTGTAATATTTGAAACAGTACATCAGTGCAACTAAAAATTTGTTTATAAATATGCGTTAAAAGGCAAAATTCGAAATCATTAAAATGCTTTAGAAATCTTTTTGCACCATTAATAGATTCTGTTCCAGAACTTAAGTCATTAATAATAGTTTCAAATGCTATAATTAAATTGTCCCATTCATTAGCCACTAAGTTTAAAATTTTAGACCGTGTATACCATCGCGTTTCTACTGCTCGCGGAATTCTTTTACCTACTATCTGATTAAGCACAAAAGACCGTTTTGGTGATTGGTGGAAATAATTTGGTATTCCTAATAAAGTGGCAAAAAATATACGACTTTGGGTAATCAGTTTTGTTCCCTGTTGTAAAACTAGATTTAATCTGTGGGCGCAACAATGAGTAAACATAGCTAAAGGAGCAATAGATCTAACTTTTGTTTGAAGCCCATTTATTTCACCTGCCATAACACTAGCCCCGTCGTAACACTGCGCGACCAATTTATTTTTAAAGTCATAAGGCTCTAAGCTGTTTTGTATTAAATGAAAAAGGCTCTCTGCTGTTCTATTATCGCTAACGTCAAAAAATCCTAAAAATCTTTCTTTTAAAGATCCGTTGGTCACATACCTAACTGTTATCGAACACTGTGATTTTTCTGTTATATCAGTACTATCATCCGCAATTACGCCAAAAAAACAACAATCGGTGTCATTGATTTCTTTTTTTATATATTCTTGAATATAGTCATGTATGCAACCAATTAGTTCATTTTGTATAGTCTTAGATTATCCCGTAAAAATATTACTAAATTTAGCACAATGTTCAGTAAGTTCGGCATTTCTTTTTATTAAGCATGCAAATATTTCCTTAAAATTGCCACGGTTAAAAGAATCTGTTGTTTCATTATGACCTCGAAATGCCAAGTCCTGTTTACCCAAAGTAATAGTAACATCAATTAAATAATTTAATAATAAACGGTTTTTTCGAACATTTTCATTATAAACAATTTTATTAAGACTTGCATTTCTTGTAGTGCATCCGCAATAGTCGCCCTATTTTGCTCCAGTCTTGTAAGTGCTACCGAATTTTTAATATGCTCTCTTGAACTTTCATGCGATTTTACTGCTCGTGAAAAAATTTTTAAATCCGAATATCCGCCCTCCGAACTCCAATTATTTTTGACGCAACCTAATAAAATACAAGGCCAACAATATAAGCTTTCTTTATAAATACTTCCGCATAGCCACCTATAAGTTTCGTACCAAGATATTTGAAAAGTTCTTGAATATTTTTTACCTTGCCTCTTATCGTTAAATATTGCTAAAATTTTCGGCGTCGGACGGCTACCTAATATCTGTTTCTTTTCAGTTTCGCTTCTTCTTAAAAAAGGCGTTTCAATTAATGAACCAATAATGTCGTGAATAGGATTCATTTCAAAAGCAAAAAGCAAATACAAAAAATGGAACGGTCCAACTTACCAAATCAAAACAAAACAAAAACTTACTCACGCGTATTTATTCATCTTAAAAGACAGAACGCCCTCAATCAGCGATTATCGCAATCTATTTCCTATTTCTTTCTCAGCCGCACGCACCACGTAAAAAGAAGCCGTTGGAATATTTCGCTAGTCATGTGATTTAAATAACCAATAAAAGCATATCCAAGCTACAGATTTATCGCCTCAAGAATGCAATAGAAAACGCGTGCATCGGCAATCGCCATCCCGCTCTGTCGTAATCAGGTGACTCGCCGGCATCGGCACCGGCCGTTGATAAATAGGTCAGAAGTCGAAACTTTCCAAGCTAAAATTATTTCGCCTCATTCGAGAGCACTTTCTTTAGGAATGGGTTTACACGGATTGCACGGTCGGTTTTTTGACGTGGTCAGAATTTATTTTCTAAAATATTTATTATGGGATTATATTTTGTTTTTTTTTTAATGTTATTATGTTGTAAAACTGTTAAAAAGTATATTTCTAATTGGTAATAGATAAAAAGTTATATAAAAAAATTCTCTTTTCCTTTATTTTGGGGGTGAGGCGCGGCCTCAGAGGCCTACCCTGACGAGCCGCCACTGACAACTAAAACAGCTAAAACATCTTCAAACTATGAATCTTAGTGGACATTTTGGTTGCAAGGGTTGCGAATAAGATCAGACAGTATCATATTTATTCTGTTAATCTAATTATGGATGTGGTTCACGAGCTTTATTGACAGTTATTTACTAATAAAGACCATTTTTATGATACTTAAATAATACACAGTAAAAATAAATATTAAAGGCGTTTCGTTCGTAAAAAATATATTGACGTAGGTGAACAACGAAATAAGTCTGTCCTAGAACAAGAATCGAGCTCATCCAGCCCGACGCTCTCAAAGACTTTAACGACCCTCTAAGCTGCTTCGGTTCTGCCTTATTTTATATATTGTTTCGTCTATGTGTATGAAAAGTTCTGTATATGCCATGAAACGAAAGATGAATGGGTAACTTTTATCGGTTAAAAAAACGAAACCAGGTAAAGAATACAGTTCAAATTCAAGTCACTCTGTCTGTCCTCAAGTGGGAACAACTCCCAATTATGACTCTAGGACAATTTTCATTCTTCAACAACATTTTTCTCTTTTCGCGTTTAGGAGTCACTAGTATACAGAAATTTTAACACACCTACGCTAAACTAGGAAATAAATCAAGTAGAACCCTGGCATGTACCTAGAAATGCATTTCAGTCTGAACCTCAATGTCGCCAACCAACAGCAGTAAAAATCGTAGTCTCAGGGGGTTTCGGAATATGGGTCTCAGCAGACCCAAAAATATTTACATACTTCTGCTTATGATTTGAGATATGTGAGCGAATACAATCCTGACGTTTTGTTCCTAAATATACCTAGCTCAGCAAATTTCAATATAGGATAGAAATTCTTCCTTTATTTTTTTGACAGATTAGAATAGTTATTGTTCTGCATTCCTTAAAAATCATCAGTTCCAAATTGAAGACAAAAGTAAAAAAATGGTAACTTTGCGTTACCAAATTAAAAGTCCATGTAACTTAGTCATATATTTTTAAGCACAATATGCATCTATACGTTTTTCATTAGCATGTATCTTCAATTATGTTAAGAAATAACTTCATAGTGTTCAGAAATAATAACCATATTATATAAGACGTCACAAAAACAAAGTAAAGGAAAATTGGTTATTTCGAGAAAGTTTCCATTTTATAGTAGTATATGTGATATAACAAAACTGAATGCTTTAAATATAATAAATAAAAAACTCATATATCTCAGGTAGTAATTTATATTTAAGTATGTTACTTGGCAAAGAAGAAGTCGAAAAATATCTCGTTTAAAAATGAATTTACCTTTGTGTCCCACTTTAAAAAGTTCACTTTACAAGTTGTCAAATACCTATTGTATTCCAGTATTTAGTACACAAAAAAACTTATTATTATCTTAATTTTCTAAAAATAATTAATTTTAACGTATCTGAGGTGGACATTTTTTCAATAAATATTTTTATATTTTAGTTCTTAAAATATATCGGTAACAACTATTTAAAAAAATCAACAAATTGGCCTTTGCCCTGGGACGTATAGTATTTTTCACGATCTAAGAAACTGATTTGGCCACTGTCATAATAATGAGATGCAAGTACCTGGCCGTAATAGGGTCGTATTTCATAGTACGGTCCCATGGCTGTTGTCTAGTCTATTGTGAAACAGATAAAAAGATACTATACCCTCTTTCAGTATAACATTTTATTGGCGACTTCACGTCTAATATAAAGAACACTAAGAAATAAATTTCATTTTATCTCGAGCCTTATAGAGAAGTATGTATTATAAAGTTCACTAATGCCTTAAAACGGCCGCAACCCTTTCCGTTAGGAGCCGAAATTGTTTGCCCGTTGAGGCAAAAATGATAATTAAAAGTGTTTATTTAAAGTAAGCGGAGCGAGGCCACGAAAAGTACTTGTCATTGAAGGAGACATCAGTTTTAGATTAGGTTAGGTCAGGTTACAAGGAAGTGCATCAAACCGACCCTCCACTGCGACTTTGTGGTCTATTGTAGCTCACACCTATATTTACACTTCCCCAAGCAACTCTAAATCCTCAATGAGTCTTGCGTTTGGGGAGATATTCTTCAAGTCCTCGGCAGAAGAATATCCTTACCTATGGAGAACCTGATCCTGGCAGCTGCCGGGCATAGGCGGCACTCGGATTCGTCTTCAAGCCCCATCCTATGCATGCGATGTCTGAGACCACAATGGCCAGTGTATAGGCCTATTCCTGTTTTGAGCTTTATTCTGTTCATATTTAACACTGTTATCCTCTTCTTTAATGGAAAGGGGATAAATGCCTTTGCATAGAACAGACCTGACATTTCAATCCAATATAGATTAGCTTTTTCCTCAACCTGCCCATTTCTTTGCTAGACGGTCTGCAGACTTATTTCCCTCCAGACCCGCATGTCCTGGTATCCAGATAAGGGCGATTGTAATGACGCTCCCCAGGCCAACAAGTGCCTTTTGGCAGTTCCAAAATGTTCATCAGTTTAACAAGCATGCCTGAAAATAGGGTTCGGAAAATTGTAAACAATTCGACAGAGCCTTAAAAACGAAAAGACAATGATGTACGGAAATGTATTGATTTCTGTCAACCTAATCCGCCGCAAAATTTATGAAATGTATGCATAACAAAAAGTTCCTACATTATCATCACTTTTACGGAGGCTGTCCGAAGATAGTTGTGACATAAATTGTTCCACTACAACTTTGTGGCGTACTCTACGTCATTTTGGGATTTTATACAAAAAATCGAGTATCTTAAAAATATAAATACAGCTTGATCGGAAAATCGAACGATAATCTGCTTAGACGAAACATGGTATCATACTCACTACAAGTCCAGTAAAGGATGGATTGATACATTAAAAAAATGTTACACCAAGGCTCCGCCAAATAAAGTTAAAATAATTACTATTTAAAATACGGGGTCAGAAGAAGGCTGGAAGTTTTCTTTTTAAGTTTTAAATATCAATGGTACTGTAAATCTTCGCTTAATGTTTTTCCTCCTGACCTGTGGGAAGTATTATTAGTATTTTCCACATCCACGTATTGTAGATTCGCCTCTAATTTAATATTATCACCATCTCTAATCTTATATTATATAACATTTAGAATACATACCTGTTAGAGCTAAAATTAGGGCGATTGGGTCGGAGAGAATATAAAAGAGTTGAAATTATCCTAATGAGTTCCCAAAGAAAGTTCCTTGAGGTCCATTAGGTTTGCCAGTTGTTTTTTTTTTAAGTTAAATTTCAAATTTGAAGTTTTATATACTATTTTTATGTAGGACAACCTTAACGACTGTGCTTTGATTACAATAGACCGAAAATTTAATAAGTCACAAAGAAAGATCCTAGAGGTCCGTCATTTTTCCTCTTTTTAAACTTAAAAATAAACCTTAACCGCTGTACTATAATTATAATAACTCAGAGTAATTATATTTAGATCCCTGACTTCGAATTTCTCCTTTTTTTTCGTCCTTTCTTATTTTGTACTATAAAGGACCCACATTTTATAAAAATCAGAAACTTTTAGAAACATGTGATATACATAAAATATTAGAAATAAAAAAGTAGCCCTTATGTGGGATTTGAACCTCTACTACCAGATCCCCAAAGTAAGAGATTGGCTTGTTCCAAAGTTATATAAAATTAATAGTTTAAGATACTCGGAGCACAGCCGTTTTGAAACAGTGGCATAACGAAGAACAAAAAACACGTTTTTAAGCGAAATTTCGACCATATATATATATATATATATATATATATATATATATATATATATATATATATGAAAATGATGAAAGTGGCTTTGAACCCATAAAGTCGGCGAATCAGAAGAAAATTTGGTTGTATTTATCTAAAATTAAAACTACTGTAGACAGGGAAATTATTAAAAACTATATTATCCAAAATGCACGTACGAAGGCTGAAGAAATCGAGGTTAAACTTTGCCAGGTGAAAAGTCCGGAGTCGCAACAACGATAATTTTCATGGTTGGAGTTAGTCTGGAATTGAAGGAGATCGTTTATAGCGAAGATTTTTGGCCGTCGGGAGTTGCCTTTCAGCGTTTTGATTTTTCGTTGGGGCGTATCTTTTTAGGCCGGAAACTTCAAACACATTAAACAATCATTGTGCAGTTATGCATCTTAATGTGCAAAGCATTAACAACAAGATGCTCTAGTTGGAAGTAATGTCCGAAGTACAGCCAACCCTATTTTATGTCACTGAACACTGGTTACAGGGCCAGGATATTGAACAACTTAATTTAATGGAATACAATCTTCTTTCACAGGGATTAAAGGCCATGCAAGTCGAGACCAAAATGGACCCCATTGAAAAGGTTTTTGAATTTTGTGTATCAGAGTTTGTCATAAAGAATAAAAAGTGTTTGTTACTTACTATATATAGACCTCCTAATGAAGACTTTGATGTTTTTCTGTACAAATTAAATGAATTGCTTGTCAAGATTTATTCACCAAATAAGTATATAATATTATAAGATAAGATAAGATAATTTATTCATGTCAATACAATAATAATTGCTCACACATGTCGTAAGTGATATATATAATTATACAAATAAAATGAATTAAAATATAATAAAAAACTATAGGATTTAAAAAGACACTAACAATTTTACACATTAAAATAAGAATTAACAAAATTATACATTTAATATTTGAATTTGACTGATATCACAGTTTTGGAATTCCTGAACACTATAAAAAATATTTTTTGTAGAAATGTTTTAAAGACATATTTGAATCTATGTAGGGGAAGCCTTCTGATATTCAAGGGGATCTTATTAAACAATTTGACAGCCAAGTGTTCCGGCCGACTCTGGCACCTTCCAAGTCTGCAATAGGCGACACGAAGATCATTCCTCTCACGCGTCAGGTGCTCATGCACATCTCTGTTTGAAATAAATGCGTCTACATTTGATCTGACATAAGCGGTGCTATGTAGTATAAATACTGAGGGGAATGTAAGAACACCCAGCTGGAGAAAAGCGTGCCTGCAATCATCCCTCCAAGTATTCGAACCACCCTTCGTTGTAAACCGAACACCCTGTCCGCAGACGGCAACCCACCCCACAACACTATGCCATATGACATAACAGAGTAAAATAGAGCATAGTACGCAGCCATAAGAACATCATCGGATACACTACCCTTTAAATTACGGATCAAGAAGACACAGCTTCTCAACCTGCTAGACACACTCTCCACATGGACACCCCCCATTATGCGGGGATTTTATCACTGATTTTTCTATGGCTAATAATAATAGTGCATTTTCTTTGCTGCAGCTGCTTAGTTCATTTGGCCTAGTTTCACAGATGGAGAAAAGTCAGTTTAAATTCCGAAACTCAAATTGATAACATATTTACTAATATAGATCCACGAGAGTTAGATTGTGAAATATATCCATGCTATGTTTCTGATCATCACTCTAAAATTTTAAGAATTAATTCTCCAAAGATAAATCATAAACCAACTTATGCTAAAAAAAAGTTCTTTTCTGATAGCAACATTTTAGACTTTGTAACCCTTCTTAGTGCCGAGTCTAGGCGAGAGGTTTGGGACTCTGAGGTGTGGAAGAAAAATACAACACTTTTTTTCGAATATTCTTCTACTTGTTCAATAATTCTTTTCCAGTTAGTAATTCTAGAATAAAGTCTGAGAATTGGGTAAGTAGAGAAATAAAAAAGTATTCTGCATATATAAAAGATTTATATGTTTGGTATCAAAAAACTAAAAGTGAACAAGTGTATTTACGTTATAAAGCTGAAAAAAAATATACAAAAAATATTTGTCAGAATATAAAAAATCAATTCATGAAAGTAATATCATAAATTCTAAAAATAAATCAAAGTCGGCTTGGAACATTTTTAATAAAGCTTCCAACAAATTAAAACCAAATAGTAATGTCTTAATTGAGGAAAACAACAATATTAATAATAATAATAAACAAAATTTATTACTTTTCATTTACAAACAACATACCTGTACAAGAAATTAACTATGTTAAATACATGTATAAAAAATAATAATAGCAAATGAAAAATAAAAGGCCATGTCATTGCAGTTTTCTGGTAGTCAACCAGGCACTGTTTAGGCCTTGCATTGTTGGGAGAAAAAATAGTTAAAAGCACCTCAGTGTGTGCAAAAAAAAAAAAAAAAAAAAAAAAAACATAATGTATTGTCAGGTCTGTAGTATCTTTAATAAATGCTAAAAATACAAGCTAGATAGAAGAAAGGAAAGGAAAAGGATTGGGGAAAGGGTATATACCAATGTAAATTAAGTGCATGAAAAAAAAATATAAAAAAAAGTTGAGAGTTATTCAGAGGTAATTGCTTACTGGCGAGAGAACAGAAATTGTTTTATTTGTTTTTGAAAGGCAGAACAGGATTTATCAAATGACGCAATGCCCAAAGAATTTTAATTGGAAGAGAGGTTATATGAAAAACTTCTTTTGAAAAGTTCTTTTCTGTGCCGTGGAATAGTCAGCTGATGTAGGTCTCTAAGATTACGACGATGATCATTCATCCTGAAACGTACTTTGTCGTATAAATACTGTGGAGATTTAAATTTTATTATTTTATAACTAAGAGTAATGGTGTGTAGCTTCCTGCGGATAAACATATTGAGCCACCCAATATCTTTGAGCTTATGTGATATGTGATTTCTACGGCGAATTCCAAAGATAAGGCGAAGACAAGCATTTTGGACTTTTTGAACTCTGCGAGAATCAACTTGATCCAAGCAAGGGCCATATACGGTGTCACAGTGGTTAAAATTGGACAGGACCAGGGAATCGCATAGAACTTTTTTTAATTCTTGACTTAGAAATTGTCTTTGATTATAAATAAGTTTAAGAGCGCTATAAGCTTTTTTTAGTTTGCCGGTTACATGCTCATGAAACCGAAATCGGAGTCGATAACAAGGCCTAATGATTTTGAAGTATTAGTGACGGGAATAGTAATGTTATTCACTTGTATATTAAGTTCTCTGCTTACTATCAATCTAAGGTTTTTGTCCCCTCCGAAAATAGTAATTGACTATTTTATCGGATTAATTTTCAAGTGATGATCCATGGAGATTTGGATTATATCTTGTAGATCTGAATTTATATTTCTGTTAGCAGCTTCTATATTGTTTAGGTGAAAATGATAATAAAGTTGCGTGTCGTCGGCATATAAATGATAGTGACAAAATTTTAAAAAATCCTTGAATCGACTTGTGTATATAGTATACAATAATGGCCCTAATATACTTCCTTGAGGAACACCTACTGATAAGAATGCAGTGTTGGATTTTAAGTTATCCAAAACAATTTGCTGCAGGCGAGCATCCAAATACGATTTAAAAAACTCTAAAGAATTACCGGAAAAGCCTATATAATGTAAAATTGCCAAAAGAATTTGATGATTAATTAAGTCAAATGCCTTCGTGTAATCTAGTAAAATAAGTGCACTAAATTGACCAGCATCCCAACCTCGAAATATGTCATCCGTGACGTCTGCCATCCCTATGGCACAGCTATGCATTTTACGAAAACCTGACTGTTTTAGTGGCAATAATTTATTTTCACCTAAAAACAGGCGAACTTGTTTATCTACAATTTTTTCAAGAATCTTGGAAAGGGTCGGAAGGATGCTTACTGAACGCAAGTCTTTAAATTCTTTAGGTTGGGGTATTTTAGGTAAGGGCGTGACAAAAGCGTGCTTCCACATTTTCGGAAAAAATGATTTTTTTAAACATTCATTTATTATATGTAGTAAAAAAGGAATTATAAATGGGCAGCAAAATTGTATTAATGTAATATTGAGCCCGTCACATCCGTATGCCTTGCTTTTAATGGAAAGAATAGTTCTCATCAATTCGTCTTCAGTTACTTCTTTTAGACTAAAAAGATTGGGAAAGTTGTTTTTTAAGTTATTATTATAGTAATTCAGTAAATTTTGACTTGGCTGTTGAGGATTAGTACATGATGATGTAAAATAATTGTTAATTTCGTCAACGTTAGATAAATATGGCGGAATACACGTTTGTTTGTTTTTTATAACATTCAATTTTCTTAACTCAGTCCATGTTTCCTTACTAGATAGGTTATTATTGAACTTAGTCCTCAGATAAGCCTTTTTTTCATTACGAATAGCCGCGGTTGTAAAATTGCGTAACTGTTTATAGTATGCATAATGCTCTGGGCTTTTTGTAGTTTTATATTTATGTAATGCTTTGTTTCGTAATTTCTGGAGAAGCCTTATGTTTTCAGTTATCCAGGGGCCGTATTTGTAATTACGATTTCGTTTAAATGTCTGTTTTGGAGCATGTTTATCAAAAAGTTGCAGCAAATTATTATTAAAGAATGTTACTTTGTCGTTTGTCAGCAATCTCAAAAATGTAGCCCCAAGGCAACGCTTCAAGATCATGTTGAAAGTTATTATTGTTAATTTTACTAATTGAGCGAAAAGAAAAAACTACTGGACCCTGCTCTTCGATATGAAATCTAAATTTCAGGTAAACTGGAAAATGGTCAGAGACATGAATATCATGTACCCCAACATCCTCAATAAACTCAATATTTGTAAAAACAAGGTCAATTAAGCTCACCGAAGTAGAGGTTATATGAGTAGGTTCATTTATTTTCTGTGTTAGCCCAAAAGTATCCATGATTGATTCTAACCGTTGGGTGTTAAGTGAAGGTTTTAGAAAATTAATGTTAAAGTCACCGGTGCAAATAATATTTTCAGATACAGTGTAAAGATTGGCTAGAATGTCTTCTAAGTGCGAAAAAAAGTTGTCCAGATTGGAATTTGGCGGTCTATAGATATTTCCTATAATAAAGTGCTCATTGCGTGGCTCAACCTTGATCCAGATGTACTCAATAAAATCAAGTGTT